>CAHIKZ030000396.1:0-337500 GCA_903632075.3 Acanthosepion pharaonis | reverse complement strand
AGTTTAATTCTTGTTTAAAAGCACTATTTTTGAGGGCCTGATTGTATATAAATTTATTATCATTAAAGATTTTTTGGCTAGAAGATAGCCTATTTATTCTCGTATTCACAGTTTTGGGGATGTGATCTATCACAGGTTTAGGGTGGTTAGAGTGAACATTGATGTATAGGGGTGTTTGATCAACTTTATGGAAAGGTTTAAAGGTATCATTTGATAGACTGAGTGTAATATCCAAAAAGTTGACTATTTTCAGGTTGGAAGATATTTCAATTTTAAGGCCTAAGTATTTGAAGGCCCTAATTATCTTATGTAAGCTGAAAGTCAAGGGACCATTGCTATTTGGGACAATTATTAGGCTGTCATCTCTATAAATTCTATATCCTTACTCTGGACATTGAGTTCTACCTGAATTCTATCCTCTCGGAATTTTTTATTCAAAAAATATACATGTATGTGTATGCACCTATGTATATATTTATATATTTTGCATATGTATGTGTATATTTACCACTATTATATATATATATATATATATATATATATATATATATATATATATATATATATATTTTTTTTAACAGGTTTTTGGTATTCATTTATTGTATTTTGAGCTTTGATACATTCATTTACTGCATTTCTTGATGTATTCCTCAACAACTGTCTGACTTTATCTTTTTATAGAAACAGGTCACCTAAAATGGTCCATGAAGATTGGTGAGGCTAATTTGATTGTACCCTAGTAAAACTCGATATTAAAGACAGATTTCATCATTAATTTATCAATGGAAGAAATCACCAAATCACATTATAACCAAGTGAGATTTATTTACCATTATTATTCTTCAGAGAAGTATCTATTCCTAACTGAAGCAAAAGAATGGCAATATGTTTTTGATTTCTTAAGGCAGCCATATGAAGAGCAGTGTTCCCAAATTTATCAGTAATGTTTATATCAGGAGCATTTGGTTGTCTGACCTGCGAAACAAAACAAAACAAAAAAATCATTATTAATAACAGTAACAATATTCATAAGAGTCATATATAAACATGTAAGATGAATTAGCAATTATTAGGATATAAATTCACACGTATACATCAGTGTTTCTACTGAGAATGTTTTAAAATATTAAAACTTAATAATTTATGAATTTAAAAGTTGCTATTTTATATCATGGTTGTTTATTAATCAAGTAGTCATAAATGAATGTCAAAGAAATAATATTGCAGTTATGTCTCTTTAACCATACCAGGTCAAAATAAACTTAATTAGTAACATGAATAAGCCAGAAATAATAATGCAAGTAAATTAATAAACCTAATTAATCACATAGGTAAAACCTAAACAGTTATCATTGTTTTTAATTATGCATATCACGTAATACACAAATACACGTATACATCTTAAACTATTTTAGGCATTTTCAATTTAATAAATAATCATAAAACATCTAAAAATTACAACAATATGTAATTTATAGATAAGAATATTTTGTTTTCAAATGCAAAACATTCATGAACTATTAAGTGTTACAAAAATACTTACAATTTCTTTAATAATATCAATTTGTCCATGAAGACAGGATGATAAAAACTCACTGGTCATACGATGGGAATCTGATCGCTCAGAGGCTGAAATTTCAACAGAAAGACTTCTATATAAAATTATTACTTCACTATAATCAGCATTCAAACACTATGCTATTTTCAAAGTATTAAAATTCAAGTCAATCACAGAAAGACACCATTTAAACTCCATTATCATTTATATCAGTTAGGCAGATCTGGAGTGTTTTGTTTTTATTGACTATAAATATTCAAGTTAACACTCTGTGAGTCTATAATGAAGAAAAACTTATTTCTTTTTACAAGCCTAGAAAAGAAATTAAATTTTTAATTAAATTTTTCTTAATCTAAAAAATGTTTTTTATAGGATGTATGATAATTACTATAAAGAGAATTCTTAGAATAAGAATAATCTAAGAATAATTAAGCAGGATTTAATTTCTATGCTAAAGATAAAAAAAAAAAATAACCAATAGATTACTTTCATTAGAAATATTTTAGCAACTCACCTTCAAGAAATCGTTTGACTGGTGAAGGAGCCAAAGTTTTAGGAGTGTGTCCTTCGGTGTTTAATATAGAAATATCAGCACCATGAGACAACAATAACATCACAATGTCCTTAAAAAGAAATTTCATCACTTTTGTACAAATGTATTTGAGGAATTAATTATATAGATTATGAAAACAGTAAATCCATAATTACAATCACCAATCTGATTTTTTTTCAATTGAATAAGATTGTAAAACCATAAATAAAGCTAGAGTAAATATAAAGAAAAAATAATTTTCTACATGAATTTAATAAATATGATAAATTATAAGAATTTAATAAATATGATAAATTATAAGAATTTAATAAAAGTAATTCAAGAACTATTCTTAATTTGATTGGTACAGATATTCTAATAAAAATAGACTAAATGATAGATTTTAAAAGGTAGAAATTATACATGGTAATGAATTAAAAGGAACAAGTCCAACACTTTGGAAGAAAACAAAAGATTTTATGCTACAGGCAAAATAACCAACATAAACAAAAATTTCTTTTTCTCTTGTTCTCTTTGAATTATTTCCCAATCTTCTGGATGCAATTTACTTGTTGTATTTGTACCAATCTCAGTTGAATCACTTCTATTTACATCTATTCAGAATAACTAATAATAATAATAGATCTATATCTGGCACTTAAACTCAACCCAGATCTATATCTGGCACTTAAACTCAACCCAGACCTTAAGTGGAATTCATACATATGATCCATTGCTAAAGATGCTGGAAAAATGGTCAGTTCCCTGTACATCTCTAGTAAGTACCTGACTCCTCCTGCTATCTTCCACATTTACAAGAGCCAGATCAGGCCGAAAATTAAGTACTACTGCTATAATCGGGTAGGAGGTTGCCAGTCTTCACTTTCCAACCCTGAAAGAGCCCAAAATGTGGCCTTGTGTGTGATTAATTATTTTCCATCCAACAACACTTTTCCTATAGAGGAAACTTTGCAAGCCTCTCACTAATTTATCACTATTTTCATGGAAAGTGTTCATACGGACTATATTCCTTAGTTCCACTAGTTCTAACTTTCATGTCTAATACCCACCATGCCGTGCACATTGTAGCAAACCACCTTCATTCTCTTCATATTCAATTGGTGAGATGTAAGTTCCACTTGAACAGCTTCTTCTCATGAACCACTACTTTGTGGAACCAACTCCTAAAAGCATGCTTCCCTGATCACTAATATCTTAACCTGTTCAAGTTTAGGAATAACCATTATCTTTTTCACATATCCTCATAAAATGTACCCCATACCCTTGTAACCCTCTACTTTGTGTGGCTCCTGGCCCCTTATACAGGGTGAACATTATTGTAAAAAAAAAACAAACAAAAAAAACAATTATCAAATAAAATTGTCAAAAAACACTAATAGTTCACTAATAGTTTCATAGTGATGCATTCGCCATCTTGAAATTAATACACAAGTACAAATCGAACATCTTTGACTTACTTCTCTTGCTGTATAGGCAGCTCGATGAAGGGGTGTGTCTCCCATATCATTTTGGACATTTACTTCAGCACCCGCCTGGATAATAAAATAATTAACTAATTTTAATTTAAGTTCATATTAAATATATAAAATACATACATACATAGCCATGTTTTTTTGTTGAGACAGGACTGGAATTAATCTCACACATAGCAAGGTGGGCCCGATCTGACAGAGGATCTCTGTCAATTATATGAGGCAAGGTTTTACAAGGCTGGATGCTCTTCCTGATGCTCAACTCAGACACTCACAGTAGTCCAAGTATACAGAGTGTTTTATCAAGACACCATCTCTAGGAAGATTGCCATTCAAGGTTTAAGACCCCATCCTAGCCTTTATATATGTGTGTGTGTGTGTGTGTGTGTGTGTGTGTGTGTGTGTGTGTGCAAGTGTTGGCCTTTGATTCATGTACCCTTTGACAGGTCTTGTTTTTCATCTGTAGGGTGACATGCCACACTCCTCACCAGTAGAAAAAAAACTAGTGGGGGAACTGGTTTAGATGCCAACAACCCATCAATGCAAAATGTTGTATTGGCTTACATGTTACCAGTAGCAGGCCTAAATCTGACTGGTTGGCATTTATTACATATTAAATGAATAAATTACTTGAAATATTAAACAAAAAAGCTATCAAATACTTCAGATAAGATAAATTTAAAGATAAATATTTGATAATAATCTAGATCTATTAATTCTACTCTATACAGTACAGGTTATTGAAACTGAAATAAATTGTTATGTCTAAGAGAATTGTTTGGTTTATGATTAAAAGAACTCTGTATTTTTTCCACTTCAGCAAGACATGGTGATCTCAATTTGCCTTTATACAGTAGGTATCAAAGAAATAAAAATGATCTCAAATGAATTTAGGGTAAGATATGAGTAGCCAAAAGCTTGTTTATTAAGTAAAAATAGGTCTTTTCCAATATAAACTTTATTGAAGACAAATTTACTGCATTGTTCTACTATCTTTCTTCATAATTCCATCCTTCAAGAGCTTTTTATCTTTCTTGGCAAATAATTGTCTAAAATGCAATTTGCAGTCTTCCAGGGAATTAGAATTTTTATATAAATATAATTCTGTAATTAGAATATTATATAAGAATAAAGTGTCACTGCCAACACTTGAGTTTGAACATAGATCACCAGTGAGCAAACACAGGTGATCCTATTATTCAATTAAGTAGAATATGTGACTATAAAGGAAACACATTAGGAGGTCTTATCCTGTATCACTATATGGATTGTCATTTCTCCTCTATCCTCTGTTACTATACAAACCACTATTCTCTATACTATTCACTATACAGTTTACTTTTTTAGTGAGTATTATCAAGCAAGTACTATTAGTGTGAGTGCTATTTCAAGGTGTCTGACACCAGCATTGCTCAATGGTGTACTATAGTTGTATCTGTGATTACAAAGTCTCTACTACAATGAGCATTACAAAAGTGACAAGTATTTGTTGACATCACAAAAGTGGTGACAAGGATTTGCAAGGATTCGTTCAACACAAAGATTCATTCAGTAGAGTACAGTGGAATGGAAGAACTAAAAGCTGTCATGGTTCAAATGTTGGTGCTATAAAAGCAACAACAAGAACAACAGTTGCAGCAACAAAAATTACAAGAACAGCAATTACAACTACAAAAATTTTTTGAGTTGTTTACCAAAAAAATGGAAGGAACAACTTCAGATTCATCCACTTCAGCTACTGTTGCTA
The DNA here is from genome assembly GCA_903632075.3 of Acanthosepion pharaonis. Lineage (NCBI taxonomy): Eukaryota > Metazoa > Mollusca > Cephalopoda > Sepiida > Sepiidae > Acanthosepion > Acanthosepion pharaonis. Next base: position 332,170 of record CAHIKZ030000396.1, on the reverse strand, counting down.
ATTCAATCAGCAAATTTGCAAACACTCCAGACAAAGACAAAACCAGGAGAGATAAATTTTTGGTGATAGGAGCTCATTATTCAATACACGATGGCAATCTCTTAACTTACTAAAGTCCAACAATGATGATTTTGTTACTTATGCAGGAGTCATGAATCAAGAATGGGAAAGTTCAAGTTAAATGAATTAACTCCTGATTTATTTAAATGCCTGATATTCGTACGGGGTTTAACTTCTAATAAGGACACAGAGATAAGATCTAAGATACTTGCTAAATTAAAGATGGATTCCAAATTAACTCTCCAGAAAATAGTGGAAGAGTGTCAATGTATTGTGAATTTGAAACTTGATACTACAAGTATTGAGGAAAAAGACAATTAACAGGTACAGTGTCTGACCATCTAAGAGAAAAAACTACAAATATTTTTCACATCCTAACAGAACAGGAAAAAAGACTATAAACTCCCCTCAATACCTAATACTTGTCATGGTTGTGGAGGTAAGCATTTTAAAAGTGACTGTTTCTTCAAGAATAAAAAATGTTATGAATAAGGGAGATTAGGACACAAAAGTATGTGTTGCAGATACAAAAAAAATGGAGAAAAAAGAAAAGGTATGTGAACATGATAAATACACAAAGTAATGATAAGAAGCCTAAAAGGGAAATTAACAAGACATCTCAAAAGGGGAAATTTGTTTTTGTGCAAATTAATGATGTAAAAATAAAATTGCAACTAGATACAGGAACTGATATCAATATCATAAATGAGCAGACATGGAGAAAAATGGGTAAACCTAGTTTATTGACTTCTGATAGTTACGCATGGAGTCTCAGGAAAGAGATTCAACTTTTGGGGTGAATTCAGCTGTAACATTTCTTTTGTTAGAAAAACAAAAAAAAGTTGTGGTGTTTGTATTAAAAAATACTGCTAATTTGTTTGGAATAGACTGGATTGCATTATTTGATCTTTGGGACTTTCCAATTAACTCTTTTTGCAACAAGATAAATATTGTTACCCCCAGTACTGATATGGCAACTGAAAAATTGAAAATTGAACTGAAAAAGAGTTTTCCAGAAGTTTTCTCAAAAGGTCTAGGGACATGCATGAAAGCAAAAGCAAGTTCGAGTTAAAAGACAAGGTAACACCAGCATTTAATATAAAAAGGAGTGTACCTTTTGCGGCCTTAGATCCAATTAATAATGAATTGGACCGACTAGAAAAATTAAGTGTGATCTCAAAAATAGACTATTCTGAATGGGCATCACCAACAGTCTACATTAAAAAAAGAAAAGATAAAATCCGCGTATGTTCTGATTTTTCAACAGGGTTAAATAAAAGTTTAAAACAACATAAATACCTGTTACCAAGTACAGAGGAAATGTTTGCCAAATTGAATGGAGGTAAACTTTTTCTAAATTGGACCTGTCAGACACTTACCTACTAGTAGATTGCTCAAAATTATTAACAATTAACACTCAAATGAGGATTATAGAGAATTATACAAATTCAACTGACTTCTTTTTGGTATAAAGGTAGCACCAAGCATATTCAAACAGATTATGGATACCATACTTGTAAGTTTGGATTGTGCCCAAGTATATTTGGATGATGTACGTAAAAGTAAGACCCGAAAGCAAGATGCAGAAGATGTAAAGAAAGTCTTTGAGAGAATCAAAGAATATGGTTTTAAGATTAGTGAAGGAAAATGTGAATTGTTTATGTCTAGACTTAAATATTTAGGAGAAATTATTAATGAAAACTGTAGACAACTGGATTCTTCAAGGGCGAACACAAGAAAGGACATGCCTGCCCCCAAAAATGTAACAAAGTTGCAAGCATTCTTAGGGTTTGCTAATTACTATCATATATATATATATATATATATATATATACACACATATACACACACACACACCAAACATGAACAAATAAAGAGCATCCTTGAATAACCTGCTAAAGAAAGATGTGAAATGGAATTGGACAGATAAATGTCAAAGTGCTTTTAGAGAGATCAAGAAAATCTTAACATCAGATTTGTCACTAGCTCATTTTAACCCTAAATTAAAGATTGTGGTTGCATCAGATGCAAGTGATTTGGTTATTGGAGCAATGATACTACACAAATATTGATGGAACGACTAAACCAATAGCTCATGATTCAAGATCATTGATTTCAGCTGAAAAAACTACAGCCAGATTGCAAAAGAAGCATTGGCCATCATATTTGCCATGAAAAAGTTTCACAAATTCATACATGGTAGAGAATTCATACTACAGAAAGATCATCATCCATTATTGTCCATATATGGATAAAAAAAAAAGACTGTTCCTACACATACAGTGAATAGACTGCAGCACTAGGGAATTATCCTATTGAACTATAATTATAAAATGAAGTTTCTACCATCCAAATAATTAAGTCATGCAGACGGATTTTCTAGACTAATACAAAGATTCTGGGAACCACTTAAAGACAGTAATTGCAGAGATAAGGGCCGAAAATGAAATTATTAATGTATTATACAATACTGTAAGAGAACTGCCCATAACATTGGAGGAAATAAGTGTTAAGTTGGAAAAAGACGACTTTATAATGAAAATGAAGAAGCAATTAAGATTTAAAGGAAAAAATATTACTGGAAATAATGCATTTTCATTATGTAATAATGTACTTATGTATGCAGAAAGAATTGTGATACCAGCACCATTGCAAAAACATATGCTAAAGGATTTTTACATAGGGCATCTAGGGGTTCCTGACTGTATTGATTCAGATAACAGGACTCAATTCACATCTAGTGAATTTAAGTTTTTTTACAAATCATTAGCAATAGAACATATTATAACTCCTCCTTATCCCTCAAGATGAAACAGACACGCAAAATGGTTTGTCAATGCATTTAAAAGGACAGTCAAAAAGTTGGAGGGAGAGGAGTCAGATGAAGAAATGCTACAATTTCTGTGTATTTACAGAATAACATCAAACCTGAACACTGTGTCTGGAATGTTGCCTGCAAAGTTAATGTTTGCCAGGAAGATTAAGTCCATTTTTAATAAATTATTACCAGAACGCAAAGCAAGAATATCAAGAAATAATAATATAAGTAAATACTTCAAACCTGGAGATAAGGTATTTTTTTAAAATGTATCAATGTGGAAAAGAATTCTGGGAAGATGGTGTCATAAAAAACCGGATCGGAAAAATGACATACATGGTACAGGGACAAAGATGAGAACATAAGCAACACCATAATCATTTAAAATGGAGAGTCACTGATTTAGTAAATCCACGAAAAGAGGTACCAATGTAAATATTGTATGACATGTTTGATGTACCCACACCACCAGAAATTAGTGAACCAAGGAAGAAAAGTACCCCCCCCCAAAAAAAAACCCAGCAACAGAACATTTGAATATTGAACCAAAGCTGAAGAAATATAGACTCCAGAGGAAGTCATCTCAAAGGGGAGATATTATATAAGAATAAAGTGTTGCTGCCGACACTTGAGTTTGAACAGATCACCAGTTAGAAAACACAGGTCATCCCATATTGTACTATAGTGGTATCTGCAATTACAAAGTCTCTACTACAACGAGCACTACAGAAGTGCCCACGAGTATCTGTTGACATCACAAAAGTGGCAATGAGTGTTATTTGATATCACAAAATTATGCCTTTCCTCTTAACTAATTCCAGATATTTTTTCACTGATTACTGATTTAAACTGACCTGAGAGCAATATTTGTTTGAATCAATCATCTGGTTCTCCAGAAGGAGTTCACGGTAGAAGACTCTGTTCCAATCCCTCCATATACACAGTGTCATCAAATGGTCTTTGGTACAGTTAATGATCCAGTTTCTCCACAATCTCTTGCATTCCAGGTTGTCATAAAGTTTCCACTTTTCGTTGCTCATCACACTTTCTTTCAAAGCCAGAACAGTTTCATCACATGTATGTAGCAAGTCACACATGGAAATATAGTCCAGTGAATTTGCCTTGCTTAACTTACATAGAAGGTACACATCAATCAAAAGGACCAACAGACACAAATGAGTTGCAATGCTTGATTTACATATTTTGAATGTTTGCTCTCTTCTGTGTCTGATTTTGATTATTCTCAGTCTTGATTTGATCATTTTAAACCTCAACTAGTCTACTCAGCCATGGAACATCATTCAGCAAGAAATCTCCAACAGATAACTTTATAAGTCACTTTTGATATATTTGATCACTGACACAAACTTCTCCATAAACTGTACATATCTTTTTTGCATTTGAATCATAGTTTTACTTTTCTTAAAATAAAGAAAATCATCACGTGTTGAAAATGTTTATTTTCTTCCATTTTCATTGTTGGAATCAATAAGCAAAAATATACAAAAATTTATAGAATTTTCTATTTGAAATGCATGCTAATATGATAATTACTATAATACAATCAAAATGATCTTGAGTGAAGTTCAAACTGAACACTTCTAAAAGTATTAAACAACAAAATCCATAATTTTTAGGCAATCCAATGTTGCAGCAATGAAAGAAGTCCCTTTGTGCAATGAACAAAACACTCATGAATCGCATGTATTCTCTGCTGAAAATAAAACAATAAAAACCTATAGAAATCTGCAGAACATGCAAACTTTGATCTGACCAATTATGAACATCTCAGGTGTGTATATAAACTACTATATATTCAGTGGCAAGCAGGGTTTTTCCTTCCTCTTATAAATATATCTTACTTTTAAAATCAGTAGTCATCCTTTCTTAAGAAATTTTAGTAAGAACAATTAATTATAATAGCATTTTATCTTATCTGATTATTGTAGTTTTACATGTAAAAAAAAAAATTCTTGCCAAAAACTTTTTTCCAAAGCAAATAAAAACTTGTAATTTACAATGTACTATAGAATTAAAAACTAAAATGGTATAAATATGAAATTACTGTAATATAACCAGAAATAAGGATAAAACAAAAACCCTTAATAGGAAATAATACTCACCTCCAACAACAATTTAACAACTTCTGCATGCCCAAAATATGCAGCCAGATGCAAAGGTGACCACCCTTTGTTTGATCTTTGTGTTCCTGAAAACAATCATTCCATATAATTTGTAATTTTAGTTATTTTTTAAACATTATTCATGTTTTTCATAGAAAACTAATGTTAAAATCAATAATTGAAAGCATAACTTCATAAAACTTTTTAATATATTGAGTGATATTAGGTATAAATAAATATGTCAATCACTAGAAAACAATGTTTCTATATCTGTAATATTTTTAACTTTAATTTTCTTGAATTTTCATAAATAAATAAATACAAAAAAAACATATTTAGAAATCATTTTAAATATTATTTAGAACATCTATTACATTGCAGTAATATGAAAATTATTTTTTTTCAAATCATTTGAAAATTTACAGTTTTTCAACTTGCATAAAATTTAATTATGAGATAACAAATTGACATGATTAAATTAACCTGAAAAATGTGAGGATACTTACAAGGAGCATTTATGGATATATCTCTAAACAAGTTTTATTGAATTCCACCGTCTATTCAACTTTTATTATATCTTTCTAATTTATGAATGAGTTGTTTTACATTGGGATTGAAATTATGAATAAATTGTCCAAAGTTCATATTTTTTCTTCTTATAATTAAACCTTTTAGTACTCTGCATTATTAATATTTCTTTCAACTGCATTCTTTTTCCAGTATTGCAGTAACTGTAGTGATACTAGCAAATTAGTATGCATAATTTGCATAAGCATAAGTGAACACTCATATAAGTGGTCACTGAGAATAACGAAGGGAGTACACGAGCTTAGTGGCTGATTAGTGCTAACCTCAACATCACAACAATGGCGTCACCGATAGGATATCAATTGTCTCTGGAAGATCCAGATTTCATGGATACATGGATTCATTGTTTCTCTGCCACTGCAAGAACAAAAAAGTTGAAAGACAACAAGGAAAAGGGAGGCGAAAATGAAATCACGGATTTATTTTTGGCTACAGCTGGATGCGAGGCGATGATGAAAGTCTCCACCATGGCATATCCCTCAAATTTGGAAGACCTGACTTTTGAAAAAATAAGTCAGATTATAAGAAGAAATATGAGCCCCAAGAAAAGGCTGGTAGTGGCAGAAAGAACGAAATTCAATGTCAATGAAACAAGAAATTGATGAACCAATTATAAAATATCTGCACCGTCTACGAAATGCAAGTAGATATTGCAAATTTGAAAAACTTGGACAAGACGAACAGACTATTGAAGAGGACTTGATTCAATTAAGATTAATTGAAGGCATGTGCAATGCATCACACTGATATAAAATAATGGAACAATTACAAATAGGAAATATGTCTTTAAATACATGCATTGACTTTATTCAGCAACAAGAACTAATACAGAAATACAACCATCATAAAAGTCAACCCAGCGAACAAATATTCGCTGATACGTACATGTTAAAGATAAAAAAGTGTTTGTATTGTGGACATGAACACGAAATAAAAAAGGAAAAGTGTCCAGCATTTGAAAAAACTTGTAATAATTGCTTAAAAAAGAACCACTTTCAAGCAGTGTGTAAATTAAAAAAGAAAAATGTTGAAAGAATTGAAGAAAACGACACCAATAGGGAAGTTTTTACATTAAAAAATAAGAGTATAAAAAAAAATTGAACATAAGAAAAAAGACATTATAGTAAAGGTCAAAATTAATAACTGCAATTTAGATATGTAAATGGATACTGGGAGTGAAGTAACACCGATACCAAAAAATTTTTGGAAACGCATTGGTAAGACACCTTTACGAAAGAGCAGTTTACAACTCCGCCAATTTGATGGGTCGGTTATAAAAACATTAGGATACTTTGAAGGTTCCTTAGAGTTAAAAGACAAATTTGAAGTAATACATATAGTTGTTACAAGTTGCGAAAAGAACCATGGACTTATTGGAAATGACGTGCTTAACATAAATTCTACCAATTAATGAAATAAAAATGGAAAAAACTGGAAAGTTAAAAAACTATGAAGCAAGTTTAAAAGTAAAAGAAAATGTTTCCCCCTCTTATTATGAGGCACGAAAATTACCAGTACATTTATTGCCATTAGTAGTGACAAAACTACGTAAATTAGTAGAACAAGACCTTCTTGAACATGTTCCACCTGGAGGTAGCAAGTGGGCATTACACATTGTAATGTTGAGGAAAACAGATGGTGATTTATGTATTTGTGGAGATTACAAAATAGGAGTAAATCACAAGATATGCTCGGATTCATATCCCATACCCAATGTTGAACTTGCATTACATGCACTGGCAGGAATGACAGTTTTTTTCAAAAATAGATTTAAAAATGGCATACCATCAAATACCAATAGACAAGAACTTCAAAGAAGTAACTACGATAAATACGCCAATAGGGTTACTAAGGTGGAAAAGGATGCCATATGGAATAAAAACCGCAAGCGCCATATTTCAAAGGGCCATTGAACAGGTTTTAGGAAATGTACAAAATATTATTTGTTACCAAGACGACATATGCATAGGAGCTACTAATGAAAAGGAATTAAAAGAAAAAACTGACTTAGTCTTGAATAGATTAAGAAATGGTGGATTGACAATAAATGAGAAAAAATGCATAAGCAATTCTAACAAAATATCTTTTTTAGGTTATTCCATTTCAAAAGAAGGTATATCACCAGACCAACCCTTGATAGAAAAAATACTAAAAGTAGCTACACCTACAAATAAAAAAGAAATGGAGTCTTTTTTGGGATTGGTAAATTTTTACAGGTAATACTTACCAAAATACACGGACTTGACGGAACCATTTGCAAATTTAAGAAAAAAGAATGTGGAATTTATGTGGTCAGATGAACAGCAAAAAGCTTTTGAAAGATTAAAAGAAATTATGTTGAAGAAACCTGTAGTGAAAATGTTTGATCCAAAAAAGGACATAACACTCACTACAGATGCAAGTGAACATTCAATATCGGGAATATTATCACAAGATGGACATCCGATAATGTATTTATTGAGAAGATTAACGAACACTGAATTCAATTACTCGAACATAGAGAAAGAAGCATTGGCTATCGTGTGGACAACTACTAGAGCCTGACAATTTTTAGTTGGAAAAAAATTTCTGTTAAGAAGTGATCATAGACCATTACAGTTTATATTTAATCCAAGGAAAGAATTACCCAAAGTCACGACATCAAGGATGGGCGATAAGATTGATGGCATTTGACTTTGATAGAGAGTATGTCAAAGGAAATTCAATTCCACATGTGGACGCACTATCAAGATTGAGATTCTACAAGGAGTCAAAAGATAAAACAGAGGAAGAATTTGAAGATTCATTCCTACATTTGATAGAGACTGATGTTTTGTCTTTAGATAGAATGGCTGCGGAAATGAGACATGATCCAGTGCTAAGTAGGATAGTATCGAGAATAAGAAAAAACTCATGGGGAAATTGTTCTAGGGCAGAAAGACCCTATAAAGAAATAAGACACAAATTAACAATAGAACATGGAGTGATTTGTAATGGGGACCTGGTAGTTCTCCCAGAAACACAAAGAAAACCGATAATAGAAAGTGTACATGATGATATACACTGTGGAGTAGTGGCCATACAAAAAAGGATAAAATTAGAAGCTTGGTGGCTGGGATATTCAAGAGATGTTGAGGAATATGTAAAAAGGTACAAAAAATGTAAGGAATTAAGAAACTTTACACAAACCAAATTACATTTGTGGCCCAAAGAAGTGGAGCCACGGAGTCGTGTGCATATGGATCATGCATACATTAATAGAGTTGGACTCTTATTAATACTAGTAGACTCTTTTTCAGGTTGGCCTGAAATAATCAGGGTTACAAACAAGAAAAGCTCTACGATAAAGCAGATTCTAAGAGTCATATTTTCCAGAAATGGCGTACCAAAAACGTTGGTATCTGATAATGCACCAGAATTTTATGATGAAGAACTTAATGTATGGTTAGAAAAAATAGGGTGTAAACCATGTGACACCTCCATGTCACCCTCAATCGAATGGATTAGCAGAAAGAATGGTGCAGACCATAAAAAAGGGACTAAAAGCATGCTCTCAGCAAAAAGAAAAAGTAGAAGTTTTTCTACCAAGGCTGCTTTTAAGTTATTGTGCGATACCAGATGCGGGAAGACTAGAAAGCCCATCAGCTTTAATGGGAAGACAGATTAGAGCTCCGCTAATGATGTCGTATTCTACAAATGAAAAAATGTGGTACAAAAAGAACAAAGATGCAGATCCAGAAAGGGCAGAATTTATCATGCAAAAAGGCCACAATACAGCCATAATAAATAGAGAAAACGGCAATAGTGTATTAGCCCATGCAGACCAAATAAGGAACCAGGGTGAAGAGGAAGAGCAAAACGTCTGATAACGAGTTGGTAGAACAACCATTACAGAAGGAAACATCAGAAGACGAAATAACGCAGGATCAAGAGGGCCAGAATGAGTCTGAAAGTTCGTACGAAGACCAGATAATGCAAGAAAACACATATGACTACAGCCTAGCGTTGGACAGATCAAGGTCTCCCAGGGAAATACAGGAGAGAGAGAGAGAAATAGAGCAAAGTGATGAAAATAACCTGAGAAGGAGTACAAGATCTACAAGAGAAATAAAACCCTTACGTTTCAGGGAGATGTAGTGATACTAGCAAATTAGTATGCATAAAGTGGTCACTGAGAATAACGAAGCAGTAAAACGAGCTTAGCGGCTGATTAGTGCTAACCTCTACATCATAACAGTAACCTTATTGCTAATTTCACTCAAATATGTTTTCTGTTGCCATAACAGGATATGACAACACAACTATGAAATCCAAACAAATTCAATTTCAGGGATCAGTCACCTTCAGTGACAGGATAAACTTTTTGCACAGCAAATGAAGTCACATAGAGAGTGATAAAGGTTAAGTACTTTTGACTGTCACAGTCATTGTCAAGAACAGATGTCATCAGTATGGTAAGCAAAATTTGACTAAATTCTGCTGGATTGCTGGAATTAGTTAAGGCACCATCATTTGTATTCATAAGTTCAATCTCAATGTAGATTCAGAAATTGGAAAAGATATAATAAAAAGTTGAATATACACACCTTATCAGTGGAATTTAATAAAGCTTGTTTGAATAAATTTATATATATGATCTGGAAATTTATATATATATATATATATATATATATATATATATATATATATATATATACACACACACACATACCATAGGAAACGGAGTATTAATTACATTTACCGGCCTGAATGTGTCCTCTGTCAGGAATCAAACCTGTATCTTATACGGAACCTCCATTAAGCCTGGCATGCTATGTCCATTCAGCCACATTTCCTATATGTTGTCATTGTTTATGTTAAGATACAAAATTAGAGCAGATATTGACATAGCATCCTAGGTTTAAAGGTGGTTCTGTATAGGATATAGACTAGATTCCTGTCGAAGGACGCATATTTTCTACAAAACTTCTCAAACATTCAGGCCAGTAAATGTAATTAATACCGTTTACTTAAAAGAACAGAACACTTATTCAAATAAGTGTATCCATAAAATCGTATAAACAGAATATATATATATATATATATATATATATATATATATATATATATATATATAATAATTTTTTTAGGCACTCCCCAACTACAGCCATTTACTCCTGATGTAACATTATCTTATTTAAGTTTTGGTGTGTAATTTAATTTGCTGTATTAACCACCTGAAGTAACCTTGACAGTCAAAACTGTGGTCATGTTTCTATCCAGTGTCTAAGGATTTTATTACCTATATATTTATTAATAGCTCTACAGTTTAGTGTTTCTACCTTCTTATTGAGCACTTTTTTATTACACACGTTTTTAAACAGCCCTTTTTAGTGTTTGTTCACTTGTTATATATATATATATATATATATATATATATATATATATATGTCTGTGTGTAAAAATTTCAGATCAAGTATATCTTTAAAAAAACAATATGAATAAAGACAAAAGGAAAACTTATCTTAGCCAACACGTTTCATCTTCTGAGGGACTTTATCAAGGCAAAAGTGAGAATTTTATTTTGTAACAAGTATTTATATACAAGAGCAGAAATGATATTGATTTTACAAAATTTTTAGGTACAGGAACAATCATAAATTAATATTTTTGCATATATGCAAATTAGTATTTAAATTATTTTAGTTTGGGACTAATTTATGTGTTATATATTTTGAATAATGTAAGTTTATGGCTTTAACCATTTTCTTTTATTTTTTTTAACATTTTTGTAGTCATGTATATTGGCTTGGGAAAATAGTAACTCTTTCAGAGATATTTGTAAAAATCAGGAGAACAGTAAGTTACTTTCTGTTTTAATACATGTGGCATTCTTTATATCAAAGTTATAGTTGAATTTATTTCTAAGTATAACTAATGCATTTGATAAATTTTTGTGTATAATGCATCAAATACATATTCAGATATAAATAAAAATACATCTGTAAAAAGACAATGTGGGAAAAAAAAAAAGGTAAACCTTTCTTTTTTTTTTAAAACCTAAAGCAATTTTTACGTGTTTATAAATACTTGCTGCAAAATAAATTCCTTCAGAGGACAAAATGCAGCAATAAAAAAAGCATTCATTTTGTCTTTATTTCATTTTATATATATATATATATATATATATATATGTATGTATGTATGTAAAGTAAACAAAATCAAAACCAGCTAATAATAAAGGACAACAGGCTTCATGCTTCAATACTTCCATTGTAATCAGAAATATCTATTAAGATAGATTCACCCTTTTGAACATATTATTTTACTAATACTTAAATATAAATGACTAGTACGTTAAGAGGCATTAGATTATAGTTACATGAGAAGAGATCAAAGTAACAATCCAGCACTGATCAGACACAAGATCAAAGAATCAAGCCATGGTAAATTGAGAACCTTATATGATATCACCTCTCTAAGCAATTCTAGAAGTAATTTTCAACACTCATCTTTAAATTATTAGGTAACCAAAAAAGTCCTTGTTGTGTTTTTACATCGTGTGGGAAGAAGTGATTACTGATATACAAATGAATATTGTTACATAGCTGGAAAGTGGTGGGGGTTGGGTTTGAGAATTGCTCTTGACCAATACAGGTGCATTGCACACATACATCAGTCATAGCTTGAGCAGCAGTGAGGAAACATGGCTGTGTCAAAGCTGCTTGTTCGAGGTTGTCCAATTTATGACTTTAAGGTATGCTCATCTGCAGCTGCATCAAGTTTCCGAATACATCAAGCCTTTAGGTATAATTCTATGTGTGAACATAGTGCCAGGCATTGGTTCCAGAAATTCAGGTCAGGAGATCTGTCCAACCACAGGTCCTGGATGATGAGGCCCTTAAGGGAGGGCAACAGCCAAACCTGTGGTGACACACAAGATCATACTCTGTTTCTGGTGGACTAGTACACTAGTCAAGAAGTGGCAAACTATGAGCTGCTGCTAATGGACCAAACCATGACTGCAGACCTGTACTTGCAGCTGTTGGAACATGGGCAACAGGCACTGAACAGGTACTGTTCCTCCATGACAATGCCAAGCCTCATGTGGCACTGGTGGCCAGGGATACTATATGGTAATTTGGCTGTGCCACCCACCTTACTTTGTGCCACCTCTTGCATTCCCTGGACAACAACCTTCATGAAAAATCCTTTACAAATGTGGTAGACTTGTGGCAGACATTCAAACTTTTCTTGCATTCAAGATACCTGATTTTTACTGCCAGTGCATTGCATATCTGGAGGTATGTTGGCAAAAGATTCTGGATGCCAATGGGGATTACTTTGTGGGCTAACAGTATGTCAAACTTGCTCTGTCTATATTTATGAGATGAGTTATTATGTACACTATTTATATTATTCTGACTATTGTCCTCATCTTTATCGCCTTTATCCACTGTGCCATGTGTCTTTATGAGCTCTGGTAAAAATCATGCAATGATAACAGTAAAAAAAAAAATTGCAATATGAGCATGGGTAAAAAATGGTTGCTGAACACATTAGGTTTATGATACATAGGACACATGGCACAGTGGATAAAGGTGTTAGTTAGATCCAGTGACAGGACCCAAAAGAGTGTGAGTTCAATACCTGGTTAAGGCAGTGGAGAACTAGAACAGTCTACCCCAGTGAGCGAAATAAATGGTTCAGTTCAACATTCCAACCACCTGAAGAAGGCCGGAGCGTACAATGGCCAAAACGTTGTAATAAATATGGCAATAAAGATGAGGACAATAGTCTGAATAATGTAAATAGTGTCAAACTTGCTGTATACCTTTTTTTCCCTTAAATCAATAATGACAAGGACTTTTTGGTGTCCTTATATATGCATTAAATCAGAAAATAAAAATACTTAATTTGTTTGTTTGGTTGGTTTGTTTTGTTTAGAGGCATATCAAATCTAAATATTTTGGACACAATTTTGTGGCTTCAACTAAATATATTTTGAACACAATTGTGTTCAAAATGCCTTCAACTAGAGATAAAATGTATTGTCGGTTATTTTGCTATAAAATGTATTGTTGGTAATTCTACTATAAATATGTATTTTTATACTTTCATAGTGTTTTGTTTTTGTTTGGGAATTCACTATTTAATCACAGCTGGGACCATAAGAGGTGCTACCACTCTGGGTCAGGGTGGACCTGGGAAAAGCAGCAATTAAGATGTGGTTCCATGCTCTTCAAAACTTCCAATCTCCTAATCAAATGCCCTGCTATCAAATGTAGTTTATTATCATACCCAGGATGATAGCAGCTTTGTAAAAGCAGTTTCAAAAGTAGTGTAATGTAACATAACCAAAGAAAGTCAGAGTTGCATGATCAAAGGATATGTCTCTTTAACATTTATTAACATGACATAACCAATCATGTGACTAAATATATAGCATTAGGTGCTGATGTATATTAGGCCAGGTAACATTCACAGCCTTTTCACAAAGTATTATTTGTACAGGGTCCTTTTTCTATGCTTTTTGTGTCCCTAGAGATTTGGTATGAGAGGTGTAGTGGGAGAGATTAACACAGTACATACTATCAGAAGTGAGAAATCAATTTGAAATAATGAAACATTGTTCCCTGTCCAGCCTCTCCTTTTCTCTGTATTACAACAATGTCTAGCATTGCAAATAAACTAAGTGCTATTAACCACCAAACAAGTTGTGTTGTTTTTCCACTACTACCGCTATGACCCTACTGGCTTTTGTAAAACGTATTTAAATTATTACAATTAGTGCCGTAACCATGAAGGAAGTAAATTACTATATTCAGAAAACCTACCATCCAAGAAGTGAGAAAAAAGGATGTGTATGTTATCAAAAATGTAGAATTGCAGAATCTGATTTTGTGGATGATCATATAAATAAATACATCTTGCTTGACAAGAAGATCTCCACCAACATAAGTACTCATAAACAACACACATATAATATATGCTAGTAGTGGCCAAAACTTGGCTTGTGAGCCATATGTGGTTCTTTGCAGCTCATGGAAATATGCTGACCGAGCTCTTTTTTTCATCAGTTAATATAAAAAGTAAAGAAAAATTTCAAGCTTTAATGTTAATGGGTATGTAACAAAAACGTTTGTAAATTTGCTTCATGTCTTGCAGCTCTGAAACATCTGAACTTTATCATATATGGTTCTTACATTAAGCAACTTTGTCCACCCCAGCTATATAAAATTAACTGCTAAAAAGACACAAAATAAAAGATTAAACCATAAAATAAAATAAAAAATCTGAAATAAAATCTTCAATAAATGTTGAAACTGCAGTTTTAAAAGTATTCAACAATTTAAAGAAATGATCTTTGAAAGGAGCAGAAGCAAGATTAAAAGTGCTCAATCACAATCAGATAACATTCATTGGATCAAAAATATTCTCTCTCATAATATATAAACAATAAAAGTTAAATAAAATTTATTTTTAAATTCTTGTCAGTTGTTTTTAATTAAACATATCTAAATGAAAAACTGCTGCTTAAATATCTTTATAAATTAATTTTATACAAAGCTGATGAACTATGCTTTTTGCTAAAAATACTTCTTTCTATTTCTTGAAAATTAATTCCAGATTTTTGATAAAAAAAAAAACTGATGTTATGAAATAAATATTTTGGAAAGAACTCATTACCTTTGCAGTTAAGATTGATGTCAAGTTTTCTGAGTTTATACTGCCCAAGCATTTCTCTAACTTCATTTGTTTCTCCATTACGAGATGCATGCAATAATCTCTCATGAGCTGATGGAGTTTCATGAGAATCATGAATATCCTCAAATTCATTATCACTTGAAGAATTCAACATGGTTCTCTTTAATTAGTCAACACATCTGAAAAAAAATAAAATGAAAATATCATTAACTATTTTATTTTTATTCTTCTCTGTAATCATAATTTTCAGCAACATCTCAAAATCTGCTGTATTATGTTTTCTGTATTATGCATTGTTTTCAAAATAAAATATAGATTTAAAAGCCTAAGATTACTTTACATAAAAATTAATAAACAACTTGTATTGCTGAAATTGTTAATACAATGCGGATCTGCCAACAGATCTTACTAAACAAGTATTTCACCCTCTCTCCATCTTTGGAACACTGGATTTTGAATAAATTTATATTGTTTGGGAAGAAAAACAGTTGCTAATTAAATAAATTCAGTCAAGCATAACTGCTTTGTAGCCCATTTTGTTGCATTAATCAATGTATTTTTGTTTTTTTTCTGACTGATACTAATACACACACACACACACAAAACAATTATGGTAAAATTCTGACTGATGCTAATCTAACCAAAATATTGTAGACATTAAAAATATAAAATAAACAAAAAAGACATCTCTATGATGAGCTACTGACAAAAAGTGATGGCAGTGTTTAGACCAATGTGAATGTCCTTTTAAAATTAACATAGCAAAAATAGTGAAATAATCATGAAAATCAATGCCTGATGGCATTCCAAATGCAAACAAAACTATCTGCACTAGCACAACTAACAATAAGCTGCAAATCTCTTACAGAAATTATTATTCTTTTACTATAACTTCTATCATTTCATTGCAACTCTTAATTTCTTGAAAATCAATTAGAAAAAGCTAAAAAAATATATTGAAATTACCAAGATTATTGTAATTCCCAAATTGCCAAATGTGGTTTGTACACACACACACACACACATTATGGTAAAATGCTTTCATAGATCAAATGAGTGTTGGCAACCTTTAAAATCAAGCAAAATTCCATCATAACCCTAAATACGAGGGCAGTGAAAAGTTCTTGGTCCAACCCACTTCAAATAATATGAGTGCTATTTGGCCAGGGAGCTGGAGAAAATGTCCTTTTATATTGTAAAGTACCAATCTACTGCATCATTGCATTTATTTTTTAATGTTTCAAATCCTTTATTGAATAGTGTCAACAGAAAGTGTGACCTTTTCAGATTCTGAACTCTGGGCCATTATGAAATTCTTGTTCCTACAGAAGAAACTCTAAAGGAAATACATGCATAGCCTTGGTGTTAAGTCACCCTCATACTTTGAAGTGGCATGCCAATTTTCAGCATGGACAGTTTAAAACCAAACATAGAGCATGATCTTGAAGGCTGTCACTGATGTTAACTTCTGAAATTGGCCAATTAATAATTGCTGAGATACTAGAAATATTGAAATATATGGAAAGTCAATAGGAAAGGTTATGAGTATGTTTTTTAGTAAAAAGGAAGGTATTTTAATTATTATTTTTCAGGGAGACCAGATAGTTAATGCAGAATATTCTCCTAACTTGCTGTACCAATTAATGGTGGCATTGAAAAAAAAAAGGAAAGAAAATGGGAGAAAAGTGTTCTCTTTTTGCATAACAATGAATTTGCTCACAGGTCTAGCAATACAATGAAGAATTTGGGCTTTGAGTGATTAGGCCAACCACCATACATATCAGTTCTTGCTCCATCTATTTCCTGTTTCTAAACCCTAAAAGGAGTTTGAAAAGAAGAAAATTATTTGGAGCTAAAGACAGAGCAGTATTTTCTATTACTAAATATCAAAATATTTTTTGAAAGAGTTAAAGTTACTTGAGAAACAATGTGTCAAATGTGTTGAACTGCATCATGAATATGTGGAATATTATGTACATTTCATGACACATGTTTATTCACTTACTGGCCATCCACTCATAATATTGTTAAACTAATCATATTGCTAAAGCTCATCACAAATGCATTATTTCCGGTAACTATGAAAAGAGTGGTTAGAAACTGAAACCATTTCAGCAATCAAACTGTATCTGGGTTGGAATTTCCCAGCCATCTTTTTCCAGCCTTGATAGAGTTCAGAAGCATCTCCACAGTGTCACATGTGCAACAAAAGAAATAAGATAAAGAGAAGTAAATGGAATAACAAGATCAAGTAAGATTTATTGTAAACAAGAAAATGTTTTATTATAATTTTAGTGATTATGTTCAGTGGCTAAAATGGAAAAAGCAAAGGTTTGCATAAAGGTTATAAATACTTCAAAAATAACTTTTGTGGTATAGTTAACATATCAGGTCAGCAAATGGTAGTCAATGGAGTGCTCTGAAGCAGATTCTTACAACTGACTTTGTCAGCCAACTCACTTAATTTTGGCACCATATTTGTTGGTTGGCGCCAAAATTAACTGAGTTAATCTCATATAGGTACAAGTGATAATTGTTTTTTCTGACAAAAAATTAAAAAAAAAAATAGAAATCAGCTGCTTAAAAATTGTCAAGTTTTAAACTGATGCAGCAGCCTGAATTAATGTTGTTTGCTATATATTTTGTAATCCTTTCAAATTATCTCTATTTTACAAATTCAGAGTGTAGTGAAAATAAAGAAGGCCTTAACTAAAGGCTTTATTCTAACAAAATCTCTTAGTCACATACTCAACAAAATAAGAAAATAAAAACTATATATGTATATATAAAAAGTTGTAGTCTCTGTCTGTCTGCTTGTTATCAAATTCCTCCTAGGGTTTTGGAGATAGACCCCCATAACCATATAGTGATTTTCCAAGTGTAGCTCTGTTGTGGCACAAGGCCAAACCCCCATAACCATATATATTCTGAAACTATATTACCTAGGGTACTTGGATAAGTATGTTTCATTTTGATCAAAAGGGGTCCCCCAGGAGTCACAAATTTCCTACTGAAATGTTTTTTTTTAATTTAAATTTGAACAAAAGAACGACTACAATCCAAAATATAGAAGGAGAAAGCCAGAAGATGGAGGTCCCATTGACAAGATCATTGAGTAATAATAAAATGCATCATTTTTCTCCACAAATTATAACAATGATTTAAAATCAATCATCATTTTCTTGCAAAAAAAAATTGGACACACAGCAAGGCACAGGTAATTCAGCTAGTATATAAATAAAACTCAGAATAGGAATATTCCACTCCAGACTGCAGTGGCAAGGGTGAATGGACTATACCCATTATTTACAAAAGTGAACAAAAAGAAATATCATCACATTCTCCTCCTCCTTAAATTACTGCTATTGTTACAAGTCCAAATGGGTGGGTGGATGATGTATCTGCTCCAATCTCCTGGCCATTATTGCTTCCTCAGTAACATCAGGGGGAGTTGCAGGTGGGGTTGTGGTACTCTGGATAGTATTATCTGTTGTGGTTGGAGTAGCTTCAATAGTTTCTTTCGGCAGGACTGGGTAGTTATTTCCATTGGGTATCCCCTGGGATTCTCTATCAACAGGGGGCTCAATTGGGCATAGATATTTATTAGCTACTGTTGTTTCTTTACAGTTTTTGTAGTGAATGTAGGCATAGTGTGGATTTGATTCAATAAGCTCTACCTGTTTCATTAAAGGGTCAGTCTTATTCACCCAAACATGTCATTTTAGGTCCAGTGGAAGAACAGTGGGGTAACTAAACAGCCTCTCCTGTGATGTTGTATTAGTCATTGTGTAGAGTAACAAGCAAATTGAATGTAAAGCATTGGGCAAGACTTTTTACCAATGTTGTGCAGAGAGACCACATGACCTCAAAGCCATGGGGTAATTGTTCTCCATATAAAGCCATTATATATTTCTAACCGGCCATTACCATGAGGATTATAACTCATAATCCTACTACAAGCAAACCCTTTCACAATCATAAAAGCCACATTTCTCTGCTCATGAAGGATGGGCAGGCATACCATAAATGGAGAACTACTGAGATAATAATGGTTGAAGCAGTCATATCTGCACATGGGATCACAAAAAGGAAACTTAGAGTATTCATCTATAATGTTGAGGAAATAACGATTCCTATTCATGCAAGGCAATGGTCCCTTAAAAATCTGTTCAATTGCTCAACGGGCTGAGTAGCTTTAATCAGGTGCATAACTTCTGGCCGAGGAAAGTTTGGCTTTGGATTTCAGTACATATCCAACAAGATTTTATTTCTTGTTGCATATCCTCTACTAAATAAAGCATATTCTATATTTTTGGCAAGATGAAATAAGTGTCTAACTCTTGGGTGACATAAAACCTCATGGAGATTTAATAAAGATTGTTTATCATAACATATTACTCTACAGTAAAACCTAGAGAATATGCCAGAAGAAATGTTCTCCTGCCCTTGTCGGTATTGAATACCAAAATTATAGCAAGATAATTCCATCCTTCAGTGGAATATTTTGTCATTTTTTACTTTACTTTTGTGCCTTCTATTGAACATGTACATGATCGCTGGTCAGTTTTCACAATGAAATGTCTTCTGGTCAAATAATGCCACCAATGACAAACAGCTTTGATGATTGCCTGACATTTCTTCTCTATGGAAGTGTAATACTTCTTCGGGCCCTAAAATATCCTTAAGAAAGCAAGCAACTGAACATCCAACCTGAGAGAGAATCACCACAATAGCAACATCAGATACATCCATTTCCACTTCAAATGGTAATGACTTGTTATTCGTATAAACTACTAAGTTTTCAATGTCCTTCTTAAGAGCACAGAAAGCAGCTTCTGCTTCTTTTGATAGCAGGAGTGTAGTAGTAGCACTCAGAGGGTGAATTTTACTTGAATAATTGTGTATCCACTGAGAATAGTAAGCAAAAAGGCCAAGAGTTCAGCAAAGTGACTTTTTATTTCAAGGTAACAGAAGTTCATATAAGGGACAAAGTCATTCTGGGTTTGGATATTTCTTTCCACCCTCCACCACATAACCAAGGATACTCAGTCTTTTTGTAGAAAACAAACATTTCCCTTCATTTTAACTTATATATTTTTCCTTTCCGCAGCTTCAAGGAATTTAAGGTTAGTGTCATGTTCCTCCTGGGTCATGCCACAGATTATAACATTGTCTAAGTAGACATAAGTTCCAGCGAATTGAAGGGGTCAATAATTCTTTAGAAGCAAGTCATGCTGTTAGTAATGCCAAATGAGACCTACTAGACTGATATAGGGATCCATCAGCCTTGAATGCAGTGTAGGGCTTATCTTTATTTTTGATTGGAACTTGATGATAGGTACTCCTCAAGTTGATAGTACTAAAAACACAGTACTGTGCAATTTTGTCCACTATATAATCAATACAGGGTAGACAGTAGCTGTTAAGAAGTGTGACACAAAACCCTGACATCTGAACAGAGAGAGACAAAAACTGTCCCCGACAAATAATGGATATCCAAAGCATGGCACTTAACCAAGTCCAGATAGATAAAGCTGTCAGTGCTGCCACTGTCAATAAGACCCTCTAGTTCCATTCCCTTGATAAATACCTTTACTACTACTTTCTTCAGAGAACCTGGAGTAGCCACCAAAGTTACTGCAATTAGCATTGTCTAATCATTTAAGTCATAGAGGTCCCAGAAGCCACTGATAGTTTACCATAGCAGACCTTAGCAAAGTGCTCCTTCTTCCAACATTAATGACACATAGCTTCAAGTGTTGGGTATTTCAGACAAGGATACTGTGAAAAACCACAAAAAGTAGCACTTGGCATTTGATGCAGCTGTTGCATAAACAGGTAATACAGTAAGATTTTCATTAATCTTCTCACCAGGAGTTGCAACATTCACTACCCAAAAAGCTTGTGTAGCAGTATACAGTTCAGAACACCACTGAGCCAAATCCAACGTCGTATTCTCCAATAAGCATTGCCTTATCAACAAGGACTGAAGACCACTAATAAAGGAATCTCTGATAGACTCCTCACAATACTGAGCTGCAGTCACTGCCTTGAAATTACAATCATTACTTAAAATTTTCAATGTCAAAAATACTCATCCAGAGATTCACCAACCTCCTGACATTGAGTTGCGAGGCGGTGACTTGCAAAAACATCATTCATGCATTTGATATACTGTGACTTCAGTAAAGTAATAGCATCCCTGTAAGTAATGCATTCCAAGATTGTTTCACTCTGAATCTATGAAACTAAGTTAAGTAGGAGTCCCAGTTTGTCCAGATTCTCTTGAGGTAGTGCTCCTAAAAACATCTTGAATGTTCAAAAAGTGTTTCCATTCTTGAGCAGCTGTTGAGGAACCAGGCTCCAAATCCAATCTTTTAGGTCATAGTAAATGTTCCATTATAACAGTGACATTTGTTAGAATAAATTGTAGTGAAAATAAGAAAGGCCTTAACTAAAGGCTTTATTCTAGCAAAATCTTTTTATCGCATACTCAACAAAATAAGAAAATAAATACGGCTATAAATCATACCCTCCAGACTGTAGTGGCAGGGGTGAATGGACTATGCCCATTATTTACAACAGTCAACAAAAGGAAATATCATCACACACAGCTTTTGGAGACTGGTCACTAACAGAATTATCCAACTGTCAGATATTTATTTTTAGGACAAAAGACAAAATGCTATCCATATTAATGCTGCTTTTATCACAAATTGCTGTTCTCAGTCCCTTTTTTAAGTTTGCTTTATTAAAAACATTAAATCTTTGTATGTTTTAAATAATACATGAAAAATTTTCAGACAAGTATGATCATTTTTATTCATTAATTAAATTATATGACATAATCTCTGGTCTTTAATGGGCAATTTTAAAAAACTCCCTAAAATCATTAAAGATTATCTGATTTTATGCTAATTAGATGATGTATTATTACATTTTTTTTCAACTGAATTATTATCTACCCACTATGGTCTTTAATATATTCCGTGAACACATGATGAATGATGCTTTTGAGAAACACCAGGACACAGTCAGTATTGGACATTGCAACATCACAAATTTTTGCTTTGCAGGCAATATAGATAGACTAGGTGGCAAAGAAGAGGAACTTAACAGTCTGGTGAAAATCTGGATGAAAGACCTGCAGACATGGCAGGGAGATTAATGCAAGAAAAAAAAAATTATGATAAACAATGAGAAAGAGCTTTGAAGTAAGGTAAAAGTTGGTGTTCAGAAACTTAAAGTAGTGAAGCAATTATCAATGAAGAAATAGAAATAATTTCAAGGGCTTTGTTTGTGCTGTCCTTGAAAGAATATTTGCCTGAAATCAAAGATCACATTATTACATGGATTGGCCTTCTCAGTTTTCTGTATGCCTGCAACTCTTGGATATTAACAGCAGAATTACAGCAAAGAATCAAAGGTTTAGAAATTAGATGCTATAGAATCATCCTAGGTATCTCCTTTGTAGACCACATCACAAATGATGCAGTGAGAGACACGAATAGAAGACCTCATAACCACTGTTAAGAGGAGAAAGTTGAAATCATATGGATATGTCATAATAAGACCCAACAATATTTCCACTGCCATCCCTCAAGGTTCTAACTTAGGGAAAAGAAAGGACAAAGGGAGAAAATGGTTTAGCAATATCACTGAGTGGATTGGAAGATCATCCACAGAGGCTGAGACAGTGGCACATAACAGAAACAGATGGAGGGAGCTGCTCAGGTACTCAGCTGTGTAATGTTATACTCCGCTACAATTAGAACTCTTTCTGATTCACACCACATGTCAGGCAAATGTAAATGCTAAGAAAGCAAAACACAAAATAAAAAAAGTCATTTTCTGTGCAAGGGCTCCAAACATCACATCCAGTCCACAAAACAGATCCCCACAATAAAATACAATAGCAAATCACTAACTTTCCCACAAAAAAAAAAAAAAAGTGGGGGCCACCAGATTTGCTTAAAAGAAAGCCCCTGGTAAACAACTGATACAATTGCGAGCCAAAAGGCCACCTGTTGGCACACA
The DNA here is from genome assembly GCA_903632075.3 of Acanthosepion pharaonis. NCBI lineage: Eukaryota > Metazoa > Mollusca > Cephalopoda > Sepiida > Sepiidae > Acanthosepion > Acanthosepion pharaonis. The sequence continues at coordinate 308,878 of CAHIKZ030000396.1, read as the reverse complement.
GACATGCTGTCACCATCACCACCATAAATGTTTTTTCTCTTCACAACTGTGACTTTTCTGAAGCTTCACTAATCTCACCCACCTCTTCAAACAGGCCAGTTCTGAAACCACTGGGCTCCCAATACAACCATCATAGACCTCTAACACTTCAACATCTCCATTATCCAGCTCCAGGCCTCCTTCACTGTCACCAACATGACCACATCTTATTGATACCACATTTGACCAAAATCCAACAGAGACCATCCACTTGATCAATGTTCACTATTTACACCTAATCCCTCATCACCTCAGTAAACAACACAACATGAATCAACCCACTACTGTGACCTTGATTGATCAACCCACCTTACCAGGCAGTTCAGCACTATACAGTCACTGGACCATCAATACCTCACAGGTATCAATTTCAACTATGAAGAAGAATATATATCAAACCCCACCAACAGCTAATCCACTCTAGGCCTATCCTCTGACCATAACTGTGACCTCGGCCAACCAACCCAAGAAATCGATCAACTCTTCGCCTTAATGACAACACCCTTACACCTAATTGTTTTCCTTACCAACGAAGAACCACACATGAACAATTTTTGCCAAATTTCAAACAACTATGTATATATTCTGAATTTTGATGAATACATGCTGTTGAAAATTTAATCCTTGTTGGTTCCTTTTCTTTGCAACTAAATGCTCATTATAACAGTAACAACCAAGAACCCCACCCAAATGTGGGACTAATGATGATGAATTGTTATTAGCTGAATTTTGACCTGAAATATTGATTGATTGATTTTTTACAATTTATCAGAATTTTGCAAGTTATTTAAAGCTAGAAAATACTTTTTAGCCTTTAAGAATTTTTTAGGTGGGTGTGGGGGAGGCAGAAGAGGTGGGTTCCTGCATTTCCCAAAGGTATTTGTGCATAAGTGAATATCCATTGCACTACCTGCACATCCAAGTACCTGGTATTCCCAAGTGGTCAGCAATCTAGGTACAGGCCATGTTTGACATTGCTTAACTTCAGTGATTATACAACATGATATAACTGAAAGCTGAGATGTTCACTGTATACTCTTCAGTAAATTTGTGATCACTACTGAATTAAGTGCATTGTCAAAGGAGATTATGCTGCAAAATAAAAAAAGTTATATAAAATAAATGTTTTTGTTTCATCATTGGAGTCTTAACTTCTTATTGTACCTGCATAGATGATTGTATTTTTCATTCAGCCACTTTGAAAGCACATCAGAAATAATGAAAATATTTTTACTTTTACCATGAACATATTCGCATCAAAATTTTTTTCTTGCTTCAAACAACGACATTTAAACTAAATAATGTTAATGAACATTATAATATTTATTGCTGAACATGCCTGAAATTTTACCAAAAGAAATATAATTTACAGTATTTACAATGTTCAGACTACTGTTCTCATATTGGTTGTCATATTCACAATGTTTTGGCCATTATACACACCAGCCTTCTACAGGTAATTGGAATTTCAAACCAAGCCCTTTATTTCATCCAAAGGGATAGATTGTTCTAGTTCCACATGCCATTCCTATTCCAGATATCTGTTTCAGTTATTTCCTTTTAACTCAACTCTCCAAGTTATTTGTTCACCTCTGCTGTGGCCAGTTGATAAAAGTGTTGGTAATCCAATGAATTGACCCAAAGAGTTGTGAGTTCAGTACTTGGCAACAGTGAATAATAACTTGGAGAGTTGAGTTACTAAAAAGGGAAATAACTGAAACTGAGATAGCCAGAAGAGGCATGGCACATGGAACTAGAACTACCACAGTTGACAAAATGAAGGATTTGGTTCGATTCTTAATTCCTGTTCTTTTATTGATCTCTTTAATGTTTTATTTTCTCATATTCTTTCACACTCAGTAATCTTGTGTCTTAGTGGCTTTATTGCCTTGCTTGGAATGAAATGATTAAAAAAAACACAGGTATAACATTCAATATTATTAGACAGCATATAGTGTTTTTGCGCAGAGTATTTCAGCAATCAATCAATAGTTGTTTACATTGTCCTTTTCATTTATGACTGCTTTCTGTAGCTGTTCAGTATCAAATAATTTTAACCAAACCAGTTTTGTCTTTAATCTACACCCATATTCTATTTAAGATCTAACACTGAAGCATTTTTTGTTGATAAATAGCCCCTTACCTTTTATTTTTACCACTCAAATTGATTACCCAGGCATGGAAGTAATGTTTTTTGTAATAAATTTTAGTAGTCAATAGACTTTTTGCCTTGTACCAACTGGCCAATACCAGACTGCAGAAAACATCTCCATATTGTAATTCCACTTCCTCCATGTTTCACTGCAGTAAACAAGCATTCTGGGTTAAATCTTTCACCTTATCTTCAGAGAGTGTATTCTGAAACAGCCATGCAAAGTTCAAAAAGTGTAACTCCTAAGGACACACTGAAACCATTGAGGATTATGTTGGTCATAAAGTGACAAAATCTTGAGTAGGTCTGCAATGTTTTTGCATGCCTCATTGATGAAAAACCAGCCTCTTTGAAATTGTTTTTTCTCTTTGAACTTCTGATTTTTTATGAGTTTTCTTAAGAGTATTTTTATGATGCTTCAAAACAAAAGTCTTTCTGTCATTTGTCATCACTTCAGGTCTTACAAAACCTGTATGCTATACCACAGAACATGGCCAATTTAAGATTTTGTAATCCCTACTGCACTGAACTTGGTGAATATGACATTCACAGGACATATTGAAGGTGAGGCAGAGGAAAACAGCATGTAACCTACTTAGCGAGTTTGCATAATGGCAGAACCAAGACTGAGAGGAAGAGTTTGGACTTGGATTTCTTAGAGTTATAAAAGATAGGAAGTTGTTGAGAGTCATGATTGTCCACGTCCTGAAGGGACACGGTATATAAAAGAAGAAGATTGCATCAAAACATTTGCTACTTACATACGAACTATTGTCTTCATCATTGTTGTTAGGCCTTCAGAAGGTACTGTATGTTACAGGGAATTCCGAACTGAACTATGGGTTACCTGGATTGATACACCTGATGACTGAAACGTTGTGATATAACAACAACAAAAATATAAAGACAATAATCCCCAAATAAAATAACTCCTCATCCCAGAAATTCAAACTGCAATAAAACAATTGCCCAACACATGTATCATGTTATTGTTACATTTTTACCCGTACCGTGTCACATAAGTCTCCTCGCACCCCCTGCAAAAAAAAACAAAAAAAAAAAAACAAACGAAATAAATTGTTTTTTTGTTTTTCAGTAAAACAGATCATTGAGTGAAAAATGAAGTGTTCAAGACTGGAATAGAACAACACTAACAGAAACTGCACTTTTCTTTTGCTACTTTGGAACACACAAATCTTGCATAAAGCTCAAATAAAGCACCTATTGACCTCTCGTCTTGACATTGTAATTTTCAACGAAGCCTTTTTTTATTTTTATGTTGATTTTTTTTTAAAGCTGTATATTGTTAAACAAAATATGGCTAAAAAAAGCTACAAGGTGTTGTTATTTTTCAAAATTTCTCCACATGTCATTTATGAAATAGTTACAACATGTCCACTGTTTTCGCGGAAAAACAGCATAGCGTAAATGAAAAATGCCAAAACTTAAAGAAAATAAAGTATTATCGTCAAAATTTTTTTTTTTAATTATTTTTTGAAATTTTTTAATATTTTCTAACACGTTCGAAATTTTGGTTAAAATCGTCTTTGTTTACGTCATCGCGGCGACGTTTAAAATAACATAGTTTTTTTTTTGCGTTTTTTTTGAAAATATATTGATTTGGAAATTTTGTAAAAATAAAATAATTGTCCAATCTTAATGAAATTTTCAGGACTTATTCACAAATTTTTTTTTGAAATATTTTTTTTTAGAAAAATTTTGTAAAAATTATATTTTTTTAAAATATGTTACCCCACATTTACTTAATTTAATGAAATTTCGCCCAAAAACCTTTTTTGGTTCCTGAATTTTTTTTTTTTTAAAAGTAGGAAAGATGGTAAATAACCTTTTTCACAAATTTGAGCTAAAGCTGAAAATCTGTTGAATTGAAAAAAAATAATGAAAATAAAACTATGATAACCTAATTAGAAAAGCTTTAATTGCTTTTGTAAATAAGTAATATGTTATTGTCTGAAGAAATAATTTTTTCTGATGAATAATTAATTTTTACAAGAATTTTTTCGTTTTTTTAAGAAATTTTAATTATTATTAGGAGGGTTCCTCGATATTATGTACTAATTAAGTAGAAAAATTTACGAATCCAAAATTGCTAAGTTAAATAAATTTAGTTGCGCTACTTTTTTAAAAAATAATTTTTATGTTGTATTTTTTTTACTTAATACATTCCTTATTTCCATGTATGATATAAGCAGAAATTGCCATTATTAAACAAGGTCATGTGATCTAAGGGTTTTGTCCCTTTACGTGGCCTTTTCAAAACATTTCGTTCGTTACTACAAGTCGTATTTTCCGTTCAAAAGTTTAAACTTTAAATTTTAAATTATTTTTTTTTTTTCATTTACTATTTCACTAAATAATTTTATTTTATGTATTGTATTGTGTGTCATACTCAAATATAATAATTTTTAAAAAACTCAGACTTTTATGTCATTTATGGTCATCAGTAGTAGCTGTCATCGAATCAACCATTATCAATGAGATTGAACGGGACCGCTCGTTAATAATTGGTTGTATATTATATTTTTTATGCTATAAGTAACAAAGATTTCTTTTGAAATCAGATTACTTTAACTTTAAATTTTTTAATTTTACTAAAATAACGTGTCAGGAATTTTTTTATTTTAAAAATCGAAAATTTGTGTTTGTTTACAAATTTCTTAAAATTAAGAAATAAAAAATTTAAAAATTTGAAATTAAATTTGACAATCAAATTTATAGTTTCTATCTGAAATTCAATTAATAGAAATCGTAAATTTAGTTATTAAACTTTCAATTTTAAAAAATCTTCAAGAATGTTTTTTTCATTATAAAAAATTCATTTTTTAAACTTTATCGAAAATTTATGCCGAAATTTGGAGGTACTTAACTTTAACTCAGCAGGACTAATTAAAAGAACTTTATTTAATAGATGAATCACTCACTTTTTCTGAAAAAAGTAAATATAAAAAAAAATGTATATTTTTATTTTTTCGAGATTCATAAAAAGTTTGAATTTTGTATTTCTTTAAAAAATATATATTTTCTTTCTACAATTTTTGAAAAATTTATTTTAACTTAATAAAATCTGCTCATAAAAAAATAAACATTTAAATTCAAATTTGCTTTCTTTATTTAAAAAAAAATATGCACTATGCATTTATTTATGAGTGAATTTTTAGAGTTAAAAAAAGTGAAAAGCAAAAATAGCATTTCATTTATTCTCATGTCCATTAAACTAAACAACACAAATGATGTGAGCAACACGAAGCGTGACGTGCGTCATATCGAGAAAGTTTTAAAAAGGAAAAGGAAAAGTGTCTACTGCTGGCATAGAGTGATAAGAAGAGTACTGAAAAGATTTTCAACTACAAAAGTTGGTTTGAAAACTGTTCAATTAGTTAATCTTTCTTTTCTCCTCAATTAATTAATTCTCTTGTTCTGTGTAGTTAAACAAAAAGTGAACTTAATTGGCTACAGTTAGAGAACGATCATTTATTTGTAAATAAAATTCATCGTTTTAAAAATAAAATTGTATCCTAACTGACAGTAACTCTTTCTCTTAAAGTTTAAGACTTAAACTAAAAAAAATTAACCAAAGTCAAACTTTAGCTAGCAATAATTGACAGAATGGGAATAATCAAATCAAATTCATTTGGAAACAGTCGATTAATTTCAATTTGCAAATTCTCCAGTTAGTTATGTGTAGTTTCGAAAGAAAATTTGGTCATAATAATTAAATAAGTTCCAGAAATAAATATCGAATCGATTGTAAAGTGGTAGCAACATATTTCATCTGTCAAATGAAATTGATCACAGAGTAATTGTGAATTAATCATGACAACAAATGATAATTACTTGGGAAGTTTTTGAGCTCTCCACTATCTTAGTTGCTTCCAACTTATTCAGTTGTACATTTGACTAACATCAGTTGTTTCTTTTTAAAAATTATTAGACATATTCAGAAAAAAAAAAAGTATGAAGTCATTCACAAAATACGTGTCTGAACAAAAAAGAAAAAAAAACATTCTAAATTTAAAATTAACCAAAAAATGTTATGACAAAATTACAAGTTAATCAAGTAGACTTGCATATTATACTCAACAATTATTAATCAAGCCAACTACTTAAAAATTATTGTTCTTATTCCAACTTTTCATCGAAAGACGAATTTAACCTGGGGATTTTGAAAGGAAAAATTCAGTGTTAATTTAAAAAGCTACAAAAACCGGCATCATTTATCTCTTAATCACCGATTGCTATTCAGCCAAAAACTAACTTTGTTTTTTATATTTAAATTTTATTTTAATGATTTATTTATTTATTAATTACGTTTTCAAACTTTTCATCATTGGAAGTTTAACTTTTTTTAAAAATTTAATGATTGTATTGATTGACAAAAACACGGACGGAATTTAAACTTTTAGTGCTTTTTTAGCGTTATCAAACAAGATAATTTGGTTGGTAAAAAAAAAAAAAATTAATTAAATTCTTAAAATGTGCACAGTAGATAAAATTTACATTTTTATTCGTATCGTTATGGACGAGATGAAGTTTATTTTTCTTAATTTTAAATTTAACTGTTTAGAAGAAAATCCAAAGAAAAAATGCTATTAGCATTTTTTCAGAAATTTTTCGAAATATAAAGAATTCTCTACAATTCTTTTTTAGCTTCTTATTTGTAAAGATCAGATATGTAGGCGTGTATCCAAGAAATAAAGTATTTGTTTTGTTTACAAGTCAACACTTTATTTGTTAACGATTTCATTTTGTAGAGAAAACCAATAATACAAAAAAAATAGAGAGAAGTTTACCAGCTGAATGAAATAGGACATTTTTATTTCTATTTATTAATTCTTCTACATGCACACGCCCTTTATTTTTAAAACAATAAAACTCAAACAACATTTAAGAAAATTATGTAGTCAAATACACTCTCTCTACTCTAGCAATATTTTTTGTTTAGCTGACGTGTAAACAGAAACTAATACTTTTGATTTGATTTAAGCTAACTGTGCTGAAAAAACTTCGCACTTTTTAAGTTAAAAAGTTTATAAAATATGATCAATTCTCATATTGTCTGTTAAATTATTATTCCCTACACTGATGATCATATACAATTTGAATTTTTTTAATCATCCGGCTGTAGAGGCAACAAAAGAAAATAAAACCAATCTTTTTTTTTTTCTGTGTGTTTAGATTTACAAAGAAGAAAAGAGCAGTGTACTTACCCAGAATACTAACAGTTATTAGTTATACGGTTTTGTTTTTTCGCATAACCAAAAAAAAAAAAAAAAATCATCACATGTTACATTTTTTTTTTCTCTCAAACTAAACATAAACACTGAAGCACCGGAAAATGCATTTGCTAATCAAGGGAAATAACTACTTTTTAATCTACTGCACCTGTTGAATTAGAGATTTATTATCAATTTGAAAGTTTTATATTACAAATTATAATATGAAAGCAAAGATGTGAATGGTTAATTATTTTCTCCAAAATGAAGACTAATCATATATTTAAATATTACTTGATAAATCTCCAACACGTTAAGAAATTTATGAGCTAAATGATTTGGTAATATTAAAAATAAATAACAATTTTAAAATAAATATAATGTAGAAAATAAAATATATAGTTAAAAACATATTTAGAAATCTAAACACAAAAAAACTTGCATAAAGATATATGTATACCCAGCATGAGAAAATGAAATCTGAGAGGGTACTGAAAAGTCCCCAGCTTGAACTAGAAGGAATTACAAAATAAAAAAAGGACTAAATTTTGGTAAGTAGGTCAGACTAAGAATTTTTCAGCACCTCTCAAAAATTTTCTTTCCTTTCACCAAACTGAGATTTTGAATAGTATCAACATTAGGGTGTAGGTGTAGGGGAGTTATAACTGTGAGTAAATAATAAACCCCTTAACATTTATATATACAAAAATACTTTGAATTGGAGACACAAGAGACAGTAATATTAGAAACTAGCAGTAGAGCCCGGCGTTGCCCGGGGATATAACAGTAAGAGATAGATCAAGTATCCACCATCATAAAGACTGAAAAATAAAATTGACAAAGATTATTGTTTAAGGTTGACGGACACGCATGTCTTAATTAGTTTTTTTTTTTTTTTTTACGAATTGGTCAAACCCAAACTCAAACAAAAACATTGTTTTCAATCGTTATGAGTCTCCCGATTGAATAGAATAATTTTATAAACAATTGTCTTGTAAATGGAATTTTTAAAGGAAAGCATTCTGAATGTAAAAATAAAGAAAAAAGTGTGCAAGACAATAAGAAACACTACATGCCAAAAAAAAAAAAGTGAAGTTTTGTTGAAATCAGTTGAAAAATGTAGGTAGCCTTTCTGTAATCTTTTAGCTTTACAATTTATGATTTTTACTTATTGAATACAGTAAAAAAAAAATTGCATATTTTGCTTGTGGCGATTCATAATTAGAATTCTGATTTGGATATATTTTCCACTCGTTGTTTCTAATACAAAAAATATTAACTTTATTTGGGTTTATTAACTATGATCTAACAAATCTTATTCATTTAGTAGCCTTTCAGTAATAATAATCTTTTACAATTTATGATTTTTACTTATTGAATACAGTGTAAAAAAATTGGACACCATGTGTATTTAAAGTAGTTTCCCGTTCCGGTTATTATTTTTAGTTAGGACTTGTGTATGTTTAGATTTCATTATCTTTCCCTAAAGATAAAGAATTTATCCGATGTTTGTATTCGTACAATCAGTATAGAGATCGTTAGATTATTGTTTAAGGTTGACGGTCACGCATGTCTTAATTAGTTTTTATTTTTTTTATTTTTTACGAATTGGTCAAACCCAAACTCAAACAAAAACATTGTTTTCAATCGTTATGAGTCTCCCAATTGAAAAGGAATTTTATTATAAATAATTGTCTTGTAAAAGGAATTTTTAAAGCATTCTGAATGTTAAAAATAAAGAAAAAAGTGTGCAAGAGAATAAGAAACACTATCTGCCAAAAAAAAAAAAAGTGAAGTTTGGTTTTATCGGCTGAAAAATATAGGAAATCCGATGTGAGTTGTCTCCCTTCCATTTTCACGGTGTCTCTTAATCGTGTTTTCAAATTGATTTTGTACAAAAACAATTATATTTTTCTCATTTTTGGTGCTGTTAGAACCACCACAAGGTAATTTTATGTAGTCCTGTGAAGTTTTGTTGAAATCGGTTGAAAAATGTAGGAAATCCGATCCAATATATAAACGTTACAGACACACACACACACACACACACACACACACACACACACACACACACACACACAATCTGCGTTTTATAATAAGTAAGATTGTAAATTGTGAGTTTAGCATTAAATGTAGATCAAATGTGGATTGGAATCTAACAGAAGGGTAAGATAAAGAATAAACAAAGTGTATAAAGTCTTTCTCATATGTTGTTTTTTTTTTATAGATTTCCAGATAATTTAGCTGGAAAAATACAAGAAGTGTCTGGGGTCTTCTTTGAGTTTTTATTGAGTGCTAGAAGATAAATGTTACTATAATGACCTGAAAAAGGAAAATATGATATTTTCATTGATGCATGTGTTAACAACCTGTCCATGTGAACTGCTTGTCTGATAGTGAGAATGTTATGCGATTGTATGTACAGTGGAGAAAAGTGATATCGATTCTCATTAGTTTAGCATGAGTGAATTAATGATAATTATAATTGTCATAATTATTTTATTATAATTATTTTTGATACTATAATTCATTTTTATTTGTTTTTTTATGGACACAACTACATGGCAGTATAATTATTTTTTATTTATATATTTCTTTATAGACACAACAAAAATGACATTAGGAAGAGGGATGGCAGCAAGTAAATTTTGACTTTTCTTATAATTTTTGTTTCGGTTAAATAAAGAATTCAAGTTTTGATTATCAGGTATTGTCTCTGACATGTCAACATGTTTCAGTTGTAAAGCATGTTGACACAACAGAGACAATACATGATAATCAAAACATAATTATATACAATTGGAAACATATTTTAAAGAAACTTATGGATTTTACAAGACAGACAGTTGTGTTGGTTCATTTATATTAAAACAATACACCTGAAAATTAACATAACCAACAGAAAGTCTTTATCAAGTACTAACACTTATATAACTCTCAAAATAGTAGTAAATTAACCTGACAGAATTTATTTTAGAAAGTTCGTTTTCATATGAATAAGCTATTGAAATAAAGATTGGGAGATGTTTTTTTTTTTAATTACAGTAAATCTTTGTATGATTATAAAGTATCAAATATTAAAAAAAATATAAAAAATACAAAACCAGTTATAAATGGTGGTGGTGTTAAATCAGACAATGCTTGAAATTCAATAAAACTGTTCCACAAGTTCTTACTTTGCCTCAGATTTGGCTCAAACAATCATCTTACTCTTCCACTTAAGAAACAGTACTGTAGTTGGCCTACCTCATAATAGTGCTTCAGTTCAACTTTTATGAAACTCCACTTTTTCTCCTCTCCTCTTTTACTTTTATTCAGTTTTGGTGGCAGCTACAAACTACATAATAGTAATTCTGCTTCCTTGCCAGTTTGATTTACTCATTATCTCACTGACACCATTTATTATGCATTGCATTTATGCCTAGTAAAACATTTCATTATCTAGCATGAGCCTTGGGGGGATAAAATAAATCTTATCCTGATGGGCCCAGCCTTGTACTTGAGATAGTAAGCCTTCCCAGTTTGAGGGTAACCACAATGACAATAGAATTATGTCACATATTTCTCCAACACTTTCTGACAGAATTCCACATTGTTTTTGCCTCAGCTGGAATAGAGACTTCCATGGAAAAATTGGAGATCACAAATTCAATGTCGACCTGAACACCTTCTCTATCAAGTGTCTATAATTCTGAGTGAGACACCCTGTCCAAAATATTGGAAATATAGTAGAGATTGGAAAAAACCCAGTAAAGGAATTGTCCAGTAGGCTGGACAAACTTTCCTTTAACAGATTCTTTAGTAGAAGTTGTTTCTCTCAGAGATTGAGGGAGAGGAATATGAGTCCTGTATGTTATATATACAAGTATAGGGTGTCATCACTCATTCGTGTAAAAAGTCCTGTACTTTTGAGAAGTCCCAGAGAAAGGCTTACGCTGACTGCTGGCAATGACTCAGTGCACTAGCTATGGAGAAGCTTGTCATCTTTCATCTTTCATTTGTATGTGACCATTTAACTGGCACACTGGCACATGTTTTCTTGTAGACAATAGTGCATAAATTTCTTTCATTTTTGGTAAATGGTACAAAGATGTATGTATCTATGCAAGACTGTATGGGTCATGCATAAGTGTTATATTTAGGGTCTGGGCATGTCATAATGACCGTAGCATCAGAGAATGAATAAAATTAATTAAATGATTCTGAATTAGCTCAATTGTTCACTCCATTATATACATATCTAGCATGACAAAGAGATCCACTTTAAAAATGCCTCTTGACTGGTCCATGACCAATGAACTCATATCCTGTTTTGGAACAGATCTTTTTCCCTGATTAGCTTATATACTATGATTTTTATATACTGATCAAGACAGTTTCTGATTGGTTGGTTGAAATAACATAGTAACAAAAAAAACCATCGAAGATCAAATTCAATGGATGAATTGTAACTAATGCTGCACTGAAAAGGTGTGAAGACATTTACGGGATTAACGTTATAACGGGACAGTTTTCTTTTTACACCGTTTAAGCCATAGCATCCAGTTTAGGTGACTTTGATACTGGATATTGTTGGAAATAACAAAAAATAAATAAATAAAACTAAAAAGGAATAACGATAAAGGTTGTTCAGAATGGATGAAATTCCCAAAACTTATCTTATTGCATATAACTGCAATATGATTATGGGGTAAGTTCAGTTTCATAATTTTTTATTCATCTTGTGCCGCCAAGACTTAAAAAAAAGCCATGCCCATCATCACTATCGTCTATCCCCCATCTTTTTAAAAGGACCCGTTTTTGAAATTAAATGAAAAATCACTTAGAATGAGTTGTTAAGAAATGCCTATTTATCTTTCAAATAAATAATGATATTTAATTCTTTTCTTCTGTTTTAGTGTTCTTTTATGATTATTTCACTACTTGGGAATAAACTTGTGTCCTTAAAAAATAAAAAGTAAAAAAAAGCATTAATTTCTTAAAAAGATGTACAAAAAACGTAATTTTACTTTTTAATGTTTTGATTGCACTCCAGTGCAGAATTATATGTTTATGCTTTCTTTATTGATTTAGCGTGAAAAAAAAACATTTTGTTTTTATTTATTCACTCTCGTCTCATTGCAATCAAACTCTTAAAAAAGAGAGGATTTTAATTACAAGTAATAAATTACAAATTATTATAAATTGTTACAAAACAACACCATTGTTAAAACGAGAAATTTGAAAACAATTCAGAAGAGAGATTCCAGGAAACGAACGCAAAAATGTCTCGTTTAATGAATCAAATATTGCCATGTCACTTAGGTAAAATCCTCTTTTAAAATGAATCTAGAAAGTCTGTTAATTGATTTTAATTTTTATAGCACCCTCCATCAAATTCCTTTAGGAAGTGGTTTTAAGTAGAAGTATTTATCTTCTTAATTTGGCCATCAGTTTTTGTTTTACATACAAAAATAAAATGTAAGTTTAACTAAATCCGTAAAACTTAAAATTTAAAAATTATTCAAGTTTTAAGAACCCTCTGTATTCTATTCACTGACAAAATATTTTCCTCTTCTCGTTTCAAGTTAAAAAAAAAAAAAGACAAACTTGTAAATCGATGATTATGGTCCTAAATCTTTTCAACTTCCCATTTTTAAATTGAATCTTTTAAAAATATACTGAAGTTAAGTTATCAATTTAAAATTGATTGACATTAATTATGATGAAGAATGAAGATTCTTTCCTAGAAAGTACAGTTGAAGCAGCCAAAAAATAATAATATCGCATTACTCTTTTTCTTAACCTTGCCTCATATTGTGAGCACACTTTTCAAAACTCAATTTAAATTTGAAAAGTTTTATTTTATTTATTTATTTTTTTTTGTATCGGGAATAAATCGAAAAATAACGTCTGAAATGTTAATTATTTTAAAATGAAATGTAACAAAATTAATTTTTTTCTTCTAGAAAATTTGAGGAAAATTTACGAAAAAATAAAAATAAAATTGCATTCCATCTTTGTTAGAAACACTCCAACAAAAATCATGTTTTACTGTTTTTAGTGTTTTTCTTTACCATGTTGACATTTTCGGTGGGAGTTGGTAAGAAACTGAAAGGAGACATAACTGATTGTATGCATGTTTGTTTATTTCACTGCTTTATTTATTAGGCCACTTTCAATTCCCTTTTTGACGATTTCTTTTCTATTCATTACTTCCAAAATCACATTTGAAATTGATTAAATACACTTTTCATTGTAGTTCATTTTTAGGCAGAAAATTAAACATAATTGAGCTTCAAAACTTTCAAGGGCCTCAGAATTAATTTTCTCTTTAGTTTTATAAACAAAAAACACTAACTTTTCCTTATCAACAACAAAGGGAACAAATATTTGTTTAGTCGATTATAAGTTTTTTTAACTGAACGTTTTTGGTTTGATCCAAATTTTGCAAAACGTTTATTTTCTATCGATCCAATTTCAAATAACAACTGGGATTATTTATGAAAAATTAGCAGCTAAAACTGGTAAAATCCCGTTAGGATGGAAAAAGGTTTCTTTTTAAATTAAAAAAATAATTATGTAGTGTGTCTATATATATATATATTTTATTCAGGCGATCCGGTTAAGGATCGATTTGGCTTTTTATTTGACTCTTATATTTTTTTATTTAAAAAAAAGATAAAATTCATTTCAATAATTAACACTTGCAAACATCACAAAGCATTGTTGAAGGTAAGGCACATAACATTGCAAATTTTGATAATAATTTTTTTTTTTTGTTTAGTTAGTAATTTTTTTTTTTACCTAAGTGTCGTTAGGAACAAGAAGCGTAAATAAGCATTTATTTTTTAATATCTATTTTATTTTTACATAGCAACACTATTTATTTAACTACCTTATTACACTTTTTTACGTAACTGTACCGTAACTAAACATTCCATTTTCAAACAAAACTTTAAACAAGAATTATCTTTTGAACAGTACATTTGTTTTTTACGTAACTTTTTCCTTTAGTTACTGAATTTCTGTTTATAAAAGATACAAATTTACCAACTGACCAATTCGAGGCACTTTTCGTCGGTTGCTGTCTTTCATTGATCCAAGTGGGAACAGTACTTGTCTGATTTTGCAGAAGAAACTTGTAACCATCCAATCCGACCAGACACAGCATCACCTTCTTCGGATGCTGACTTGTTTTTGGACTGGCTAACTAACAGTGGCTCATTTTTATTTTCTCAGGACCTTTTTTTCACTCCACATTGTTGTAAACTTTTAAACCATCAATTTTCATCACCTCTGAGTGTTCTTTTTAAAAAATGTGTCATTTTTGTGGTATCTTTCCATTATTTTTTCTGTTAAATTTTGAGGCACCCAATTACTGTAACAATTCATATAACTAAATGTTTTCAAAAGTCTTACAACCCATATGAGATATGCAAAATTAAATATCTCTACAATGTCTCCTATTGATTATTTTCAACCATTGCAGGCCAGCTGGAACATTCCCAGTCTTCCAGATCAAAATTTCCACTTTTGAACCTAGCAAACCACTTATAAACCGTACTCTCAGCTATAGCACCTTCTCCATAAATGGCATATATCTATTTTACTGTTTGTAGTGTTTTTTTTTCCTTTCTAAAAGATCATCTAACGAAACTGTATCTCATTTTCCTCCCTTTTCATTTTAAATGTATAAACATTTAAATTAACAATCCACACATGAATGAATCATAGTGAAAAATGCATTGAAATTTTATATATATATATATATATATATATATATATATATATAGTTTGTCACTTAGCTGATTAGTGTTACCTTCAGCATCTTGACTCAGAGTTGTGTATATATATATATATATATATATATATATATATAT
Organism: Acanthosepion pharaonis; assembly: GCA_903632075.3. Taxonomy (NCBI): domain Eukaryota; kingdom Metazoa; phylum Mollusca; class Cephalopoda; order Sepiida; family Sepiidae; genus Acanthosepion; species Acanthosepion pharaonis. The sequence goes on along the minus strand of CAHIKZ030000396.1, from coordinate 293,591 downwards.
ATATATATATATATGAGAGAGAGAAAGAGTGTGTGAGGGTGGGAAACAAAATTACATGTTCAAATGCTACAAACTTTTGTTCCTACTCAATTCTAACTTTCTTTTCTTTTCTTTTTTTTTCATCCTCCTTTTTATTCTTCTGACTCAACTGTAAAACAGAAAAAATACTGCCATTAACTTAATTACTCTTAGCTTATAACAAAATGCCTGATTGTTACTCTTAACATTTTTTTCTTTGGAAGCTTTATTAGGATATCTTACAATCAAAGAGAAAATTTTTGTTTCCATTATTCAATATTTATTTTTTAATTTAAATTTCATATCAAAATGGAGTGCCTGATTTATGGTTTAAATCAAATACAAATAATTGTCTGCATTCTAAATTTCCTGACTTCCAAAGATGTAAAAATATCAACAGCAATTACACTGTCTTGTACAAAAAACATTTCTTAATATTTATTTTAAAATGTCATGTTCCACTTTTTTAAACATGTTAAAAAGCTTTTAAAATTATGTTCCTAAAGGTATTTATTTACAAAGGAGACATGCACCCTATAATCTACCAAAAATCATAATTAATTTCATTTAATTAATATTCAGGATTCATTAATTATTGCAGCTGGCATTTTTACCGGTATTTCTTTTTAGCTGTGAGATTTGGTTTGAGTTTGCATTTGTTTCTGACATTTTGTTGGTCCTATATTTATGCAATTATTCAATTATTTGCATTTTCTTGCATAGTACACACACACACACACACACACACACACTAATAATTATTTGAGATTTATACTCCATGAAATTGTTTCAATTCTTGATTATATTTTCACTGCCATACCAAAAAATCTTAAGATTTGATTGAACAATGCAAAACTCATCAATGATTATTTTTAATATCCCAGTTTTCATGTTACATGCACCATGATAAATGAAGTCAGAGAAATAAATACAGAAAATATGTATCTATAATATGGATGTTTTGTTAAATGTAAAAACAATTCCATCTTTCATACAACTTAATAAACTTTTGGATAGTTTGATCAATTCTTGTTCATAGATTTCATAATCCTTGACTAAAAAGTAATTGTTATGATGGCAAAAACAATAGTTCTTAAACATTGTACTCTTACTTAGTTACATATTTTAGTACATCATTTTACTTACAATTATTGCCACATGACACAAACAATGGTCTGTGCATTATTTAAACCAATTAACCTTTTTTATAACCATCAGTCTCTTATATTATTGCCAACTAAGACTATTTTTTACATTTAAATAAGTAGTGAAGTAATCAAGGTTAATCAAAGTACAGTGTAATTTGTGAAAAAAAATGAACAACATGGAATAGTAAACTAGAAGCTACTTATCTCCCTTCTCAGACTTGAAAATGTTTGAAATTAAATTTATTGCTGTAAAATGGTTAATTAAAGTATTAAAAAAAAAGTAGTTTAAATTGCTTGTTAAATGTCTCCTCATTAAAGGTAAATGGTCTCTTGATATTTGTGAGAATTTTTCTACTTTAAAATTTCATTTGTAATACATTTTATAAACATGTCTGTGAATTAAAATCTTACTTCAGCATTAATTGGATATCAATCCATCCACAAGTTTTAATAGTGACCTAAATCCTATATCAGGTTTGTATTTAAATCTGATAAACCACTTATAACAAAGATTAAGTCTAATTCAGTATTGTGAGACATTAACTTTTTGGGTGGAGTTTTAATCTTATTAAATTCCAAGGTCATGTTAGGGTACTAACTATTAATGAAGTCTGGTTTCTGTGACTAACAAAAAAAAATATTAAAAATTTAGAAGCTTAATTTTCAAAGATTGGACTGCTAAATACTAAAAAGAAAAAAAATGTATTCATTCAAATGTAACCAAAAGAAAATCTTACATGTTTTAATTTTATGACTTTTGGAGTGAGTGATACAAAGAACATTTAACATAGATGACATAGATTTTATTTTACAAATGTGAAATATCTAAAATCTGGACAATGGTCTTTTATCTTTAAACAATTTAATTTCCTCCAGTGTAATACTGTGTAGCAAGAGAATCATATTTATCATCTGTTTGCTCTTTTCAGATTTGGTAGACAATTACTAGAAGGATTAGTTGTGGTAAATTTTATTTATATATATGTATGCACAAAGTAGTTCTGTGCTAATTTTAAGATTTCATTTACAGTAGATTTTATAATAAATGAATAAATTTTACTCAATATGTAAAAATTAGGTCTGTCTGAAAAATAACAGGACTTGTGTGAGCTATTGGTGAAAGAGGTATAAGCAAATTGTGTTCTCATCTAACATATCTTGTGAATATATAAGTGTAATTTTAGCTTTCTGCAACCATTGCATTTTTTTCACATGCTTTTGTGGCAGGACTAATCGTGGCTGCTTCACTATGACAATGCACTTGCTCACAATTCCCTGAGCATCCAGCAATTCCCGATCCAGAAAAACTTTGCCATATTGGAACAACCTCCCTATTCACCTGATATTGCTCCATGTGACATTTTTCTTTTCACCAAGCTCAAGTGGATCATCAAGAGGATCCATTTTGAAGGTGTGGAGACCATCAAGAATGCTGTAATGATGGAGCTGTGAGGCTTCCAAGAAGAATCCTTCCAGCCATGCATAGATGCATGGCAGAGAAGAATGGAAAATTGAATTAGACTTGAGGGAGGATTACTTTGAAGGGGAAACCATGTAGTTGTTTAGAATTGAAATAAATTGTTTGTGACATCAGTCCTGTTACTTTTCAGACAGACCATATATTTTTTATTAGTCTGTATTAATAGATTTCGGATGTGTAGTGATATTAATGGAAAATATTATTGAGTCGTACATGAAGATTTCTGAGTATTTTCTGCAAGATCAAATGTTATTAGTCTCGCATAACTCATTATAAAATTCATTTAATCATTAATTCCAGTCTATTATCAATGTTAGTTAAAAATGTTCTACCATCAACTACTCTCTGGTGTAATAATATTTTTATTTGTTATTTGATGGTATACACTTCTGGAGTTCATGGAAACAGTTAATTTTATTTTTCATATTTTAATTACTATGTTCTAACATTGCTTGCCTCATCCATTTAGAAGTTCTAACAACATTGGAAATATTGTTGATTTAATGTTACTTTAAAATTTGAATATAAAATCAGATAAATGCCAGTAAAAAAAAAAACAGATTTACTGCTGTTCTATCATTTTTTTCCTTTATCAGCTTATAATTTTCGTATTGAATACTTGGTTCAAATACTATGTGAACATTAAAAACATGGTAAAATATTAATCCTGAAGATATTTGAATTTTTAAAATTGTCAAAATTATTGTACATCATGAAATAGGGCATAATCTTTTATAGATATTACCTTATCAAGTTGATGCATAGATTAAAACTAAATATACAGACACTTCAGCTTTTACTTAGCAATTATAAAGTGTGCATGTACTTTAATAATCATAACACTTATTAAAATAAAGTTTACAACTTGTTGAGATTCATAATTAATGATTTATGATAATTACATATTAATCAGGAAGCCAGTTTTTAAATAAAAAAATCTTTATAAATTATAAATAATTTATATTTTAAATATTAATGTTCAATTATTTTTTATTCCTTTCTCTTACATTCATTTTTATTTGCAATATATTCTTTTGCAAGTAATGTAGTTAAATTTTGCATGTATTTTGGAGAAATGTTTTGATGTGCAGGTAATGTAATGGATATTAGCACAGATAGTTGAATCAACATGCAGAGTTAATTTGCCCAAATGCCATTTGGAATAGCATTAATCTGAGTCAACTGTACTCTCTTACCTTGGATGGCAACTAGTCTCAGAGAAGGAAAACTCTGAATTCCAAACTGTAGAAAAGATGATGGGAAAACCATAATGGCAATTCACAAAGAAAAAGAACTGCTAGTGAAGAATGATGATTGTCTACATACTGAACAGATATACCGTTAAAAGTATTAAATTTGAGAAATATAATTTAAGGTAATTATATTCCTCCTATATTTATGGTTTAAATGTAGCTTTAATTCCTGATAAATATTTAAAATAATCAATGTAATCATTTTCAATTTCTAAAGCCAGATAAAAGCCACAAATAATTTCACTTTGAAAGTAAAGGATTGTTTTGAGAATGCTAGTTGTGTTTAGGTAGAAAACACGTATCTCTTGCTATATTTTTCCTGTAACAATTATTATAGACTCAAATGTGAGTCTGAGTAATAAATGAGTAACACAAAACAATATATAAAACAAACAACAATGTATTATGTAGTAACAAAAGTATTACAATAACAATAAACAAGTTATACATTTAAAGACTACTTTTATAAAGTTAGTATTAGAGAATGTGTGTGAAATTTATGTAGGCCTTCATAATAGGATGTGTGTGAAAGAGTGCAAAGTCACAAGAAAAAAGTTAGACATTGAATATGAACATTGGGGGACACTTTTTTTCCACATGTGATTACATCTTATAACCAGAGTTGTAAAAGAGGGAAGAGAATGAGTGAGGATATCATTTCTTATAGGCTTAAGGAGTGTCTCCTAGCAATGTTGTTGTCTTTTTTTTTTTTTTTTCTTGGAAAGTCAAGTGAGATAACCCACAAGATTAATGATAAGAAGTGATCATCAGATGATTGAATTAAGAAACCAGGTTTGTTGGTCATCTATAAATACAAATTCACGCACCTACCATTTATCAGTCAGAAGTTAGATGCTACAACAAAAATTTATTTTCATGCTTATATTTAGACCAATTCCAATCACCTGTTTACTCATCTGCTGATCATGAAATTTTTTTAATTGAATATCAGTTAATAAATAATAATAAAAATAAAATAATTAATAAAAATAGTAATTAAACAAAAATCACTTGTATACAAATTATAGAAATGCAAGGATGACAATTTAAAAAAACTTCATTTTTATCAGTTTTAAAAATCAAAGGAATTGTATTGCTCATCATTCCCCAAATTTTTTTTTTAAAAAAAAGAAATATATGGAAATTCCATTTATTTATTTTTTTTTATTTCAATAACACTTTCTCTATTCATTTCATCAACAATTAAATGTTAAGAATTAATTCCTGTAAATAGATGTTAATACAATATCTCACTCTTTCCATCACTTATGTAATTTGTAAATATTTAAAATATAGAATAAATAAATTCTTTGCATTTAGAATATTAAAAATGTCAAAATTGCTTTTTTTGGCAAACTTTCAACTTTATTTGCAAAATTAGAATTTGTTTACCAGAAAAAATTGTGAAATAGATTTGTAAAGAATTATATCTTTGAAATAAATCCTAATTTTTTTAAGCTTGTCCTCACTGAACTGTTATAAGGAAAATATTTGAACAATCTGATGTAACAAATGTAAACACAGAAAAGATGCAGAAGATTAAGAACATTGGTTAAAGATATGAAAGCAACCAAACTACGACTTTTTAAGAAAATATTACAAAGAGAAAAATTTAAATTGGGTGAAGGAATACATAAATATTGATTTCCCAACAATTCACTACACTACATTAGAACTTCTTTATAAACAAATATATTTTTGATGACTACTCAATAGATGAAGTGGTTATATGGATGTGTCATTGTAAAACACAATCTGTATGGCTGGAAGATTGTGTCACTTGACTTGATGGTAAATAAATACATGCATGCTGGTTTGCCACCATTTCTCCTTAAGCACACAATTACAGGGCGGGGGGGGGTCTTTAATGACCTTCACCTTTGAAAATTATAATATAAATACTAAAATTCGTTTAAATAGTCAACCCATTACTTGAATGGAAAGACCTTTAGTATGATATCAGTTTGCAATTTCATTTGATCTAAGTAATGTGAATAATGATAAGTATTACAATAACTTGTATTGCAAGTACAAATTAAAATATGTGTAATTAATAATATTGTTACCTTATCATTTTGTATTATTAAGTGCTTTTAAAAGGAACCCATTAGGTTTATGGGTCGTCTAGTATTTAATATATATTCAACTACTAAGCTAAGAACTTATTACATATACATGATTTATATTTTTTTTAATAAAATGCATAATTGTTTTTGTTATTTTCAGATGGGTATCCATGCTTTTTGTGCTTCTTTCTTCAGTGACTGGTTTAAAGAAATTTAATTTATATGAAGGAATAGAACCAATACTGAAGATATTCCAAACAGCAGCTTTACTTGAGGTATAAAAAAAAATAACCTGTAATTTTCCTATTTAAAATGAAATTGCATTGTAATAAAGATTATTTTTTATTCCCTGCAATATAATTTTATTTAGCTTATTTTAAAAAACATTAATGATTGATACTGCTTGATCATTATTTATATAATTACTCCAGAAAAATCTTAACATTGCTATTGACATGGACTTCCTAAGTTCAGAATTGTCTCACAGGTCAATATCCTAGTGGATTAAAGTGACATAGTAATTGTGCTTTTACATTGGCAGACACTGAAAGAAGGCCAGTATGTACAACAGTTGAAATGTGATAATAAAAACAACAATGAGGATATTAGTCTGAATGTAAATGATGTAAAATAACAAGAGATTGTTTGTCTTTAGATTTCCCAATTGTCATAAAAGATTTCCACATTTCTTCTTTTTTTTTTTTTTTTTTTTTCCATTTTTCTCTTAATGATAATCAAATCTCCTTTATATTCCTTTTAACTCATTTTCATGTTTTCTCCTAGTGGATATCCATCCATTATATTTGCAAACGCCTTTTTATCTTAACCATATTGAAAATATTATTTTGGTATGAATAAACTGAAGAACACTAGAGATGATTTAAATCTAAAATTTTACTTTTATAACTGAACAAATCCCTTAATTCTTGCCTTTAAAAATACAGGCCTTGCTCTAAATTGAATTCTAGGCCACTCCCCTACTGAACACATGGTCAATAATTTAAATGTTTTAAATACCTTGTTTTATTTATATATCTAAGCATTCCTCATAATATTGCTAGAATTAGTGTGTGTATAAAAAAAAACTGGATTTTTTTTTCATGTCAAAACATTAAGTGATATATTTGGTATTTTTATAAAAATGTTTTAATAATTACATCATAAATATGGTCTATAAAATTAGGATATTTCAATGCATGTTAAGCAAAAATATTAATTCTTACTCCGTCATAAGTTTTGAAACAAAAATTTATTTCTGCCTCTTTTCAAATTGTATTAAGAAGTATCAAACTTGAAATTTAAGAAGCTCACTAAAAGTTATCAATGTTCTGATTGAAATCATAATGTAAAGACAAACTTATTTAATCTTAACCATAGCCATTTTAAAATCTGAATATTGTTAATTAGATTTATTTTAATCAGATTGTTTTTCATTTTGATGACTTAACAGTTTTCAGCTTTTAGCATTTTGAGAAGTTATTTTAGAATATGAGCATTATTTAAGCTGTTAAAAGTTGTTTATTTATTCAACATAATATTGCACTTAAACAAATTTCAATATTTGTAATATTTTGTCATAAAAATTTTTTAAAAACACTGCATAATGTATACAGTCATAGTATACTCTATTTATAGTGACTAGGGTCTGCAAATTGGAGGTGAGTTATCAATGATAAAGTTCTGACTTTGAATCTGCAGTTTAACTTTAACTCTCTCTCTGTTTTTTTTATTTTTAAATGTACTTTTTATTATATAAAATTTGGTGAGGCATAAGCAAATTTTCATCCTGAATATGTGACCCAGAGAAAAAAGTTTGGGAAGCACTACTCTATTTCAATCTGAAAAGTAGTATTATTTCCTAAATTTAGACTTTATATCATTGGACAGTAATTTTATTGCATTCTCTAGTAGTTTGGAAATTCCTTATAAACTAAAATCTGCTTAATTTTCAATATAAAAAATACTTAATCCTCTTTTATTATTTGGCAATAGTGGATAATCTTTATAGATTAAAATATTTCTATTTCATGTAGATCAAATGTGACAATTTTTTACAATTAAAATGAAATGTGTTACTAATAAATCTTTAAGTATTTAGTATATATACTTTCAACATGAATAAAAAATAACTTATCCCTTTAATGTGTTTAGGTATAAAGCTTTCTTTTCATATCTCTAATTATCCATAGGGGATCAAATAACATTTTATAAAACAAATGAAAAATTATGTTTTATATAAAAATTTCTTAAACTTTTGTTATTACATAGAATTAGGAGTGTTTACTTTCAATGATCTTCATTTAAAAAGATTTTTGTTTTTTAATTATCCAAAATTGGCATTGTTTTTTAATTATCTAAAATTGGGAACATTAGAATCAACAAGTAAAACTCTATTTTTTGTATTAAGAAATGTAAAACAAGGATTTTTCCAGTTTGAGAAATAGATACTCTGAACAATTGAACATATCAAAGTGGTTTAAGTTTTATGCAGGAGAACTTCTCAATGAATAATGTGCTATGGTTGGATAGACCAAAGTAGGTTGATAACAATCTAACCAAGACATGTTATTTGAGAAAATCCATATATGCAACATGAAAGAAAGCAACATACTGACAATATCCTAATCAAGTGTTGTAAATCATTTGCACCAGTTTATGTTAGCCACTTTGATGTGTGACTTCCATACTAGATAAGCAGCGAAAAGCTACTGGACCATATGTAATCATTGCTTTTTTTTTTTTTTTTTTTTTTAAAGGAATTGTGACAGTTGGTGAAAATTAAATACTTTGCTTGAATGTAGAATGCACAAAATTATTATAGAGCAGGTGGAATGAAACACTTCTAATCTTGCCAAAAGCCAGTTTTCATCTATAGATGATGATGCAGTGTGTATATGGTAGAATTGAAAGATACTACTGCTCCCAATTTAAAGCAGCAGCTGATAGAAAGTATCTGTCTAGTATTAGTTAAGAGAAGCTGCATAATATCCCATCAGGGTAATACAAGAATGCATTTTTCTTTTGGTAACTAGGCTGAAATTACAGGTTGGCAGGGGGGACAATGTATTTGCCACATGTCACACCTTTTTTCTTAGGCGGCAAAAAATACAATTTTCTGAAAGACTACAAAAGATAGCTAAAACTGTTCTACAATCAGAAAAATAAAACTTCTGAGAATAAATTTGGCAGGTACTAAAAAATTACCTTTAATCTTACTTATTAAAACAAAATGACCTTTTTGGCTACCTGATACAAGTACTATGAATAAAATTATTCTGAAAGTTATTAAAAATGTCTCATAATTAATTTTATTTTATTTTTTATTTTAGATATTACATGTGGCACTGGGATTGGTTAAATCAAATTTAACTATGACAACTTTCCAGGTTTTTTCTCGGATATTTGTTGTGTGGGGCATTATGCATAATATACCAGAAGTGAGTATGTTTACTTCAAGGAAAAACCTTTTGTGAGTAAATATAGATAACTAACATTGGTAAATATTACATTTTTTTTTTCTCGGTCATTTTCTTTTACTCTAAATTTCTTACTTGTTGATGGTTGAAAGTAATGGGTTGAGTATTCTCTTGGAATGATCTTTGATGATAGTATGCCAAATTCCATCTTCAACCAAGAAAAAAAAAATTGAAAAGCAAAGATCAATACTTCTATACTGTACTACAACTCCTCTCCAATACACGAAACGTCACAAACATCTTGCTGCTCTATCACTACATTCCTTAGTCCCACCAGTCCTGAGCTTTACAACTGGGACCTGCCATGCTATATATACAAGTATGAATCATCCTCATCCCCTTCATATCTCATTAGCATAGAGTAAGTTCCTCTCAGACAGCTTCTTCCCACAAACTACTGCTTTATTGAACAGACTCCCGCCAGGATGTTTTCCCAGTCACTACATTCTTGACCTCTTCAAGTCTAGGGTTAACCATTTCCAGCATAGACCTATGCACTTCTTGCCTTTTCTTACACTCATACAACACTACACTTTAGCTCTTGAGTGGTTCTTGAGCCTTATAATGGATGAACATTAGGATAAACAAAACTATAGTGACACTGATTGAAATTATTGCATCTGGTTCTGAGACAAGCAAACAGTGAAAGTGTCACAAGCCTAAAAACTTTCTTTTAAGTAACTTCTTTTTGTTTTTTAAACATATAATTAATTTTTCATCACAAAAAATTGTTAATAATCAGTTTCTGGTTATGGGAAATGGAACCTCACAATATTGTCAATGTAATTTATTAAATGCTGATAAACTGTATTTCAAAATGGCTTCTCATTATGTAGTTTCTAATATATATTTGTTTGTTTCAGATACACAACCACGTTTCCGTTATGATGTTTCTTTTTGCTTGGTTTGTCACTGAATCTATTCGGTACACATATTACTTCTTCATGCTCATTGGATTTATACCTTACTATTTAATATGGGCTCGGTAAGTACACTCATTTTTATCTGTAAAGTTGTTTGCATCATGTTGTCTGGAAACATTTTATTTACAGGTCACTGGTGAATGCTACGATCTACACATTATAGAACAAATCTTGTTTTATATATGTACAATTTTATCTTTGTGACACCCTCTGGTGGTCGCAGCGACAATATGTGACGTCCTCTGGTCACGACACCAATATGTGACACTGCACTGTCGGCCCGTGGTCAACTCCCAGTTGCGGTGCGAAGCTGTAAGGTTTCTTCCACCAGCATTTTGGGATTGACTCCTTGTCACTGCCACCAGCCTCTGTCCCAGTCGATCTGGTTGTTCCCAGTTCAATACTGGCTTCATCGTTCCCAGCTCACTTTCAACGTCTGGTTACTGAAGTAACTACCTTGATCTCAAGTCTAACCTACCCACATTGTGACTTTGATCTTAGGTAGACGAAATCAATCAGGCGTCGGGCCATAGTGCAAGCTGAATCCGGGGTGAAGGTGATATCGCACAAGTGTAAGTAAAAGAAAAATAATAAACCAAAACTCAAGAGGTTCAAGTATGTTGAGAAATAACAAATTATCTTTATCCGTCTGTTATATACAGGAGTGTGTTTCTCTCCCAGCCCATTTTCTATGGATTCGTGACACTTTTGCATTTCTTAAGCGAGTTTTGGTATCTTAAGTCGTTTGTCAATATAACTTGTTTTTGGTAGGAAGGTGAAGTCGAAAGGACATGGAATCTCTTGGTCAGCTTCTGCGAGGCAACACTCTGGTTCCCGCTACTCGAACAGCTTCTGACTCTGTTCGGAACTGTACTGCAACTCAACTGTGAATGCCTGGGGATGTTCGTTTATATGGGTACCAACCAAAACCTAGGATGGGGCTGACGTTGCCTGGGTTCCTCGATAATTCTCGATTCCCAACAAGAATTCTCTTTGTTCATAGGCCAGGAAAATTAATTACTTCCCATTTTTGGAAGATTGATCACTTTCCATTTTTGGGGGGGGTCCTCCCTCGTCCATGAGGGGAGGTCGGAGGAAAGTTATCCTCCTAGACTCTTCCTCTCTCACATTGGTATCTCATGCCAATCCCTTCAGTGAGTGTTAACAACTTCTCCGCCTTTCTCATACATTCACCTCCGCCTATCACCCATGCTACCACTTGACCAATGATCTCTCAGCGGTGTGGGTGTGGCTAGACTAGCCCTCTTAAAATTATTATCCAGAATTTTGTTTACAAAATCCTTTTTTTCTTTTCCCCATTGGCCAAAACATTTTTTCACAAACCCCAGATTGCCAAATAATTCTTATCACATCTTACTTTTGGGGACACCCAAAATTCACTTAGCCAGGACTCTCTACTGACTCATCAATCACTGTCAAAACCCGACATCTGGCTTCTCCACTAAGTCAACTTTTAACTGGGGGTCCGTGTTTACCTGAGAATCAAATTTTTTATTTTTCTCATGCCTTAAAATCCTCTTATCACCAGATGCCCATTTTCGACAACAACAGTTTCAAAAAATAATAATAATACCTTTTTCCACAATTTTCTTCCTCATGCCAAAATTCTTACACATACCAGATGGTTTCCCTTTGCTGGACCCAGGGAACAAAATTAAATGATATCTCTGAAAGATAACTAATATTGATTCTCTATCACAGTCGTCTCAAGCCGAAATTTTTTTATGACTGCCATGTGTCGGCTGGCTTTGTTTTTCTTTCTGAATTCTGTTTCCCTTGGCAAGACATTCCCTCACCATGGTATTAATCAAATTTGACAGAATCTCATAGCTCAGCTTTTTCTTACAGATTTTCTGTCTTGTGCGAAAAGTATCTTTTTTCGTAAATAAAATAAAATCCTCTTTTTAACATTGCTCAGTCTATCTTTCAATATAGCTCTTTCTCGCCTTAAGTCTTTCCTGTTTTTAATTAGTTAGCCAATTACCATAGCTAAATAGTGTCACATCTTAGAACAATACTTTCTGTTTTGTACAGGGTGCAATGGATAAATTGTCGCCTAAACTACACAGAAATAAGAATAACAGTAACATCTCATTTTAATAGATATATTTACCAAAATTACATAAACATATCTTGAAATACTAAAGAGTAAGTAAACTTATTCAATAAAATCACCATTGGTTTCAACTACAGCCTCCAGACAACTTCAGAATTTCCTGCAACACTTCTGGACAGTCTCCTTGTTTAAGTTGGTGAATGCTGCCATGATCCTTACCATCAGTCCATCTTTGGTGTTACAAGGAATTTTGTTGATCTCTTTCTCAACTGTGCCCCATACATAATAATCAAGGGGGTTGCAGTCTGGGGAGTTAGGTGGCCAGATGTAAGGGGTGATGTGGTCGTAGAAATTGTCTGACAGCAATAACTGGGTTCTCCTGCTTGCGTAGCATAATGCAGAGTCCTGTTGTCAGATAGGGGGTCTTCCAGCAGCTACACTCTTGACCCCAGGTAGCACTACTGCCTCAAGGCACGATGTATGCCTCTGTGTTGAGTCTGAGGCCCTGTGGTAAGATGAATGGAGGCATAATGTCGCCATCACCGGTGATCACTCCAAACACCTTCATAATCACCATTAAACTCATCCGACTCTTTTTGAATATTCTGCACTATATTGACACCCAAACACTCTGAAATGTTTGTATTGTTGCTTCCGGTGAAAATGCCAAGCACAGTACAGCATGCCATTTCCAAATTTCTGGAGGAATGAATTGTCTCATGGTGCTCTTTTTCTCACAGACAGTGTACTACTGACCCTTCTATACTGAGCAGTTGGCAAAATCAAAAACAAACAATGTGCATGTACAAAATTAAAAATATAAAATGGCGACAATTTACCCATCTCACCCTGTATAATTTAAATTCAACTTTTTAAAGGTTCACTGAATAAAAAAGAATAGGAATACTTTATGAATCTTTAACTCCTATCTTGGTATCAGTTTAAATGGATGCTTTCTTAAATCAAAATGGTTACAATATATAGAAACAGGTTTCAGTTTAAACTGATGCCAGGAAGAGATAGGTTATAATATAAGAATTTTAGTTTTTAGTAAATTTAGCATTCATATGTGATCTTTGTTTCTATTATTTGAGATTATCAAATTGTGTATGTTAGATCACATATGGAGGAGAAAAAAATTTTTTTGTGACTCTTCCAAGAATAAAGAACTACATTGTAAAGTCTCTCTCACTCACACAAACCAAACACACGTCTATATATATATATATATATATATATATATATATATAATAGAGAGAGAAGGAAACTAAAGTAAGTTAATCGGAAAGCTCTGTATGACATTGGCTATACTGAATCTAATATTCTCATAGGCTGAATTTTGGAAGAAATAAATTAAGAAAATCATATCATATTGTCCTTACAAAGGCTCACTAAAAATTGCTTTATTGTTAAAAACAATGAAAATTATTCTAATAGTTTGATGATCCAAAAAGATAATGGAATAAGTTATAAAAAAAATTTCAGCACATCATCCTTGGTGTAAATATTTATATCATTGTCACATAATCCAGTTTGATTATATTTAGAAATATGTAACACATCCTATTCTTTACTAAGTTTTGCTTTCTATTTCCAGGTATTCCTTGTTTATTGGTCTTTATCCTCTTGGAGTTGTTGTAAGTACCTTGTATCTATTATATATAAACCTTTAAATTGTCCTGTTACAAAATATTTAATTCTCTCTTTTTGGTATATGCTTTCTTATTTCAACATATTGAGGCCTTTTTTTTTCTTTATCTCTCTCTTTTTTAAGCTTTTCTTCATTTTTGCTTTTATGTCTACTTCCTTTTATTTTATTTATTGTGCACAGTTTCCTGAAAAATTAAAAACTTTATTTAGGTTTGTGATTCAGTGAGAGAATAAAAATATTTACGTAAATATGGAATAAATTGCTAAATTTCAGTGACTAGAATACCAAATGTTAAAAAAAACAATTTGTTCAGTACTACCTTTTGGTGAAAATGGCAAGGAATGGTTTAAAATATTTTCTTTATATAAGAAAATGCCTGGCATAAACTGATAAAATTTAAAAAAAGAAAATAAGTTTGGTTAATGATTTCTTTAACTGTCTTACAAAAGGGATATTGCATAGCATTTAATTGCAAAATGAAGCCTAAAATTACTAAGCAGTAGATTATACTAACTTTACAGCCTTGATGATAATACTAATCTCACCCCCCACACACACACACACCAAAAAATAAATGAATAATTTCTTTATTTTCTCTTAACACATCATTTTGACATTTTCATGTGATTTCAAAATCATACCTCTCCCTATCCACTTCTTACTCCATTGGTTAATTTTCTTATTGTGATAAAGAATGTACCCGGGGGTGGGGAATATTTGCTCCATAAAGAAAACTGAGGAATTAATTGTACAAGAAATTATGAAATTTACATTTAAAGATTAATTTATATTTAATTTTAACTTCTTTTTCTCACTTTCAATTCTGAAGAATTGGAAGAGAAAATATTTTAAGTATTCTAGAAATACCAAATGTTAAGATAAATTTAGATTTGCTACCAATATGCAAAATATTTAAAAAATTCTTTTGTGCTTAAATAATTCGTTTTTCTTTTTCAGGGTGAATTGCTTTGTATGTATAAAAGTCTTCATTATGTTGAAGAAAGAGGAATCTTAAATTTAACTTTACCAAATCGCTTGAATGCATCCTTCAATTTTTACTATTTCCTCATTGCCGTGATGCTCAGTTACATTCCTAGTAAGTTTCTTTTGTTTTTAGCTATGTCAGTACTTGAATATTTTTATGATTTTTGTGAAACAAGAAAAAAAATCCTGTTGCATATTGGTAATATCTGATTTTGTATCCAACTTTAATAAATGAGACACAGGACCTTCAGTTTAATTAAGAAATTCCTACAAAATTTTCATAATCATATTTTAATGGATGAGGATGCAGACGTGTGTGTGTGTGTGTGTGATATTGTATTTGATAAATTACTTAATTTTGCTGGATTCCATAATTTTATTTTAGATATTGACTAGCAGATTCAAAGATAAAATTTAAACCCCCTTAAATAACTTGACTTCCTTTTCTCTCTCTATTCTTTGATCTATTAGAATATGTTTTTGGATTTTTCTTTTGTTGTTAAAAATAATACTAATAATTTACCAATTAGAATGCAATATAAAATTTTTTGTAAAAAGAAATGTTACTTAAAATTATCTGTCTAAATTTTTAGTGACTTTTAAACAATTTTTACTTAGTGTAACACCTGCTTCATTGAAGATCTTAATTCATGAGACTAAACATATTTCTCAGTCAATTTTTTATGACTGCTACATTTATATTAGTTATTCCTTTGATGTTTGTTTAAATAGCATGTTTTGATTTGTTACTCTTAAGAAAAAAGTTAACCTTCTATAAGTAAAATCCAACAATTTTCTTTTCTCTTTCAGTCTTTCCTCAACTATTCTCTCATATGTTGACACACAGAGAGAAAGCACTCAGGCTCATGGCAAAGAAAAGTGCAGAAATTACAAAGAAAAAGCAAAACTGACTTTACTATTTTATTTTCTTCCCTTCAGTCTTAAAAGCAAGTATCTAAAACTTAATTCCTACAACTTTCTCTTTATTCAAATTTCAGATATTACAAACCAAAACAAATCAGTAAGGAATTTTTACAATATTCAAGGTTTTCTTTTTTTCATGTCTGCTACTTCATTCTCCTACCTTCTGGTGAAATCTTTTGTTGGTGCATTAGCTGCATTATAAGATTGCAGAAAGCCAATTTTTAAACTTTGCAAAAGTTCTGATTGCTGGTACAGTATTAATTTCTACATCTAATCTATTGATGTAAAGTTTTAAAATTGCTATATAAACTAATCCATTTTCGTTTGCATCATAAAAATATTCAAAAATCAACCACAAAAATAAGCAACATCTAAAACATATCCAATTTATTTGTGACAATCCTCATTGCACTTCAGCCATTGGACATGCAACAAACTCTGCAAGATAATGTTTCACTTTAAACTGCAGAATGAACCAATCCACAAAGTTTTGATGAACACCTACAAATGTAATAGTGGTCTAAAAGAAATCCATGAATATTATCAGCATCAAAAAATCTCAATTTATTTCCTATTTTATTTGTGTAATTAAGTTTTTTTGTTTGTTTTTTTTTCTCAATGTTTAGCTTAAATTTTGTAAAGAAATGCAAGATGAGCAATGAATGGCAATTTTCTGATTGTTCAAACATCTTTAAAAAAAATGTCCAAATCTTCTGGTGCTTGTTTTTGTAAATCAGGGTAATACTGATAATCATTCTTATTAATCAAACAAGAATTCCATAAAAATAAATAATAAAATACTTGTGTGTTGATGTGTTTTAATGTAAATTTTCTATTTTCACTCTTTCAGTATTTAGTATCTTCTCTTGATGTTTGATTTTATTTAGACTTGATTATGTTCTACATTGCTTTTTATACTTTTCAGTTATAAACAATAATGTACAATTTCAAATGTATTAGTCAAGGTGTTTTTCAGATAGAGTCAAAAGAAAGGAAAATGTTCACATGGTCTTGTGCTTATTAACCTGACTTCTTACCTGCTCATAGATTAGAAACTTAGTACTTTTACACTTAGTATTTTTCAGCTGTAATTATTTCAGAATTTTATTTTTTACTCATGATTGATATTAGGACAGTTAGATCTTATATAATTAAATTTTCTTTACTTATCTTTGTTTAACCACTTCTCCCTTCCTCTTTATCTTCACTATTATTTCATGGGGAGACAAGAGTTATTGTAAATTTAAAGGCATCTGATGTAATTGTAAAAATTACTTGCAGAATTAAAAGCAAAATTAGATGAAATCTAACAGAATGGAAAATAGATAAGACAATCTGAAAATAATTTTAATTAAATTTGCCTTATTAAATTGTCTTATAATTAATTCTGGGAAATATATAACAGATTATGGTTAAAGATTAATAAGACCTAGAAAATGCACAGAAAGTAATCATAATGAAGCCTTTTAAAATGACAAAAATGAAAATATTTTCCTTTCATAAAATGATCTGAGCAACCTTGAAATCATTAGCTATGCAAATCAATGCTACAAGTTTTGGTATTGTATCTTTTTCTATTTTTGCTATTTTTCACATTACAATTAAAAACTTTGGAGACCACCCCAAAACCCATTTTTAAGGGCCCATATCATCTAAACTATTTGGAACAAAGTTAAAATGAATCCAAAAATAGTTTATTTGAACAGAAAATTATAGGGGTTCCAAATTTCATCTTCACATTGGCATTTTATAAATTTGAAACTTGCAGAGTCAACAAAACTGATTTTTAGCATGACAAATTCTAGAAAAATGTTTTAACCCTAAACGGAAGTTTGTCTACAAAAGAAAATTTTTTTCACTTGGTCTTCAGGCATGTAAGAATGTGTGATAAAAACATAATTTTTTTAAACTCTATGAATTATCATGAAAATAGATGGCAATTTTAAGGATGTTAAAAAATTGATCAATTTTCAAACTGATATTCTTATAACAGCAATGAATATGGATACTGCAAAGAAATAATCTATTGGATCATAAATTATAGGTAAACTAATCTTGATGCTTCCAAATTGGACGTCTTTTTACATTTAGGTTATTTAAGAAAAATAAATGTACATAAAGACACATCTAAACTGTTTATATTTTTGTAATCTACAGTATTAACTAGTGACACCAAGTTTCAAATCTGCACATGCTATATCCTATGAATGCCAGAACTTCATTGAAAGCCTTATTTAGCAAAACACAAAAAATGAAGTGAAATGTCAAGAGGCTCTGATTTTAAATTTTTAAAGATACAGATCTAATGTTTGGGAGTGATTAATAATTTTAATCAAGGAACACCTGCAAATTTTTCTGAGAGGGTCACCTGCTTTGGCTGTTGATTGATTTTTGAGATAGAATAACACAACTATTGAATGAAAGAGATTTAGACAAATTATGCCATAGCAAAGGTTGGAATTCATCTAAGTGATGCTGTGTATATCATGGAATTTGAAACAGTCCTTTGAGGGTACCAAAAAATGGATTAAAATAAGTAAAAGTCCTATCCTCAATTAGACCAACTAAAGGCAGCAATTAATGAAAAGGATTTCAAATTGCCATATTTCCTGTCCTTTTTTTTTTCCCTCTCTGAATCTCCAACAATAGCAAAGCAAGTTTTGCCAAAAGCAGACTGCTGGTATTTTTATCACTTTTATTGATGTAAAACTGTTAACAAAGACCTGGATCTTGATAAGGACTCCATTTTCATCAGTACTGATACATGTTGGCCACAGTAGGGGAATTGTTCAAATTTGTTTCCTTACATTATTTTTCTGATAAATTTGCAGAAAATTTTCTTTGAGTCAAATCAAATTGAAAAACTTTGGTTTTATTTTCTCTCTTCAGCATGCAGATCCATTAAATTATTTTTTATTTGTTTTTACTTATTTTTATTTAAATAACTGTTACAAGAGTAGAACAGTTTCCCCTCTCTTTTTCTCTGATAGGTGGTAAGCATTTCAGTTTGCTGTAAATGTGCAATATCCTAAGTTAACCTGATGCCAATATTCCCTCAGAATAGATAACTGAAATTCTGGAGATTTCATTCTGATATAATAAACAAAACTGTATTATCAGGATATTAGTGAAGAAAAATTACAAGAAAATAATGGCTTTACATTTCAGGGAAGGTCAGTTTGCTCAATACAAATGAATATTATCACAATATATGCTCCACAATCAAAAAGCATGAAAGGAAAAATTAACTAGAAATGAAAGAGCAAGCCAACCTAATCTGTAATTAGACTTAATACAAAACAAGATATTTTCAACTAGAACAAATCTCCTGTACCAATGAATTTCATTTACAAACCTCACAGAATTTGTGAGAAGCAATGATGATATAAGAAAATATTGCATAAGATATCTAAATTTAATTACATTTTCTCTATTTCTCACACCTGAAATTTCCAATCCCAAACACCTAACTTTGGAAACTAGCCTGATGTCTAGAGTAACAAGTTTAATTACCTTGAAAATGTTTCCTGGGAGAAATTATATTGTACAGATATTGTTGAGTGATGTTCATTTGCATGCTGTGGTCTTGTGCTGAAATTAAGTCATAAGGATTTACTGCCACATACTGTGTGTTTAATGGATGCTCTGATCTTGCCTCAATGAATTGTATATACCTGACTTTGACATAGGAGCTTCCAGTTTTTTCTACATTTCCTCTGTATATAACAACTGTACATTGTATGTGAACATTTGATAAAGTCCTATAATCTATATCAGATGGGCTAAATGCTACGAAAAGTTATTCATTAGATTCTTCAGCTTAAGAAAGGATTCCCTTCCACTAAAACAAAAAATGCATAAAAGAATTAATTTTACATCCTATTCATGTTTCTTTGATTTTTTTTTCTTTAATTGCTTGGAAACAACAAATTCTGATAAACTCAACATTTTTGGACCAACTGAACATTGTCAGCATCTTTTAAATTAGTTGATACAAAGTGTAGTGAATTTATGTGATTGTATTAATTTTAAATATCAAAGAAACATGAGAAGACTTGGTATTTCTGTTAGTATGTCATAAAATCCAAATAACCTAAAATGGTGTAATACGTATTTGAATAATTCAATTTAAAACATTAATGGTCAAGTACATGCATAAAACATCATATAAATAACAAAATGTTTGATCAATAAATTTCTAAATTCAAATATTTATTTAAAACATTTTTCAACATTCATTGTGATAGGGAAAAATTACAATGGACATTGTAGGAAGCTGTTTCACATAGAAACAAAATGTTTTTCAAATCCAACAAATAAGTTTGAAAATAAAGAGTAAAATAATATTCAAAATGGCTGGGAATTAATATCTAGCAATTTCTTGCAGATCTTGTTGCATATCTTGATATAACATTGCTAAAGATCGCTTTAATTCCAGTAGCTCTGATTCAGCTTTTGCTGCACGTTCAAGACAATAGGCAAGTTTATTCAGCTTCTCTTCCATCAATTTACTGTGCTCTTCAAACATAGCTAACATCTGTTGTTGAGTTAAACTGCATCTTTTTTCCACCTGAAAACATTGAAAATGGATTATTCTAGACTTCATCTAATATCGTAATACACATGTACAACGATTCTCAAAAAAAAAAAAAATGTTGGTTTACTAAAAATTTATAATTAAATATTAGGCATCAAAAGAAGATATCAACCAAATATCTAACTGCAAACAATCAAGGAAGAGATGTGAAAGAATGAAATAAAAAAAAATAGTTTTATAATTCTTCCTTCACAGTAAACTGACTTTTTTTTCTTTTTTCTTTTTTTTTTCATAATTACAAAACTTGAAAAATATGTGGATAAATTTTCATATAGCATGCATAAATTTGTCACAACTTATAACATGAAGTAGGTACCTCCACTGATATGCTAAAAATTACCATACCATGATGAAAAAATGACCAAATTTTAATAAAAACAAAATTCCATCATCAAAATCTTTATTATTAAGAGGAAAGACCAAAAGATTTTTTTGATTATTAAATTATATTTTTTATCCTTTTTAAAATGTTCAAATTTTGAGGTAGGGGCAAAACTAATATAGGAGATTTTTGCATCTTTTTTTGGAGACCATAAATTAGTATAGCAAATTTTAGTGTCTTTTTTGTAGTGAAAAACACTGATTTGAAAATTTTTGCAGAAATCAAATATTTGTCAGATTTTAATGAAATTTTCAGGACTTATTCACAAATAAATTAAATCAATTTTAATTTTTTTTTTCTTTTACACATCTGTTACCCTTCACTTATTTAATTTTATGAAATTTCGAGAAATTAAATTTTGACCCAGTTCATGTTAAAAGCACAACTCCTTGTAGAATTTAAATCATCATTTTCTTTTTGTAAAACAGAACCCCCAGTTACTGAAAATATCTGAATCATAAAATAAAAAAATGCAATAAAATAAAATAAAGACATTAGAAAAACTTTTAATTACCTTTTATGAATAACATACATTATGGACACTATTGTCTTAAGAAAAAAAAAATTTCAATGAAAAATGAATTTTTACAAGAATTGTTTTCATTTTTTTTTTTAAATTAATTATAATAATTTATAAATTTTTAAATCTCTTAAAATTTTATCTTAATTTGACCCAGTTATTAAGTAAAAAATACATTTACTAATCATAAACAAAAAAGTTCATTACATTTTAGTGGTCCCCAATATTTTAAAAATAATTTTTGTATTATACACGATATTATCAGAAAATAAGTGTGATAACTATAATAAATTTAAAGCCAAAGTACCTAAAATTCAATAAAACATTAGATTACTGAGAATATTTTCCTAAATTTTTAATATTGCTGGATAAATAAAATTTATATAAAACAAGGTGCTCATGTTATATTCCTTAAGCAATTTTTAAATATATAGCCACTGTTGAAGAAAATTAGATGAGTCAATTAGTCAAGCTGTCAACATCTTATCTACTGCTGTGTTAAAAAATGCTCTTCTGTGATATTTTAAACTAGTAAATAGTAATATCTATTTCAAATCAGGTTAATTAGTTTAAATCCACTAATATTCCTCAAATAAATTTTCAGAAAAGTATATTTTATTTTTGAAAGATTTTTTAATGAAGAGATGATGACAGATGGTTAAAAATTGGCAATTTCAAAACGAAAACTCTTTCCAGTCAATTTGAATTAGTTTTGAAATACATCAAGTATTTTGTTTATTGGAAATACTATTAGCTTGAAATTAAAACTAAAATAAAAGCTTCAAGGAAGACTTTTTTTTTTTTTTAATTTTAAATGTATGATGTTTCTGTGGAGGTACATAATATAAAGTAACTTAAGATCTATACAATTCATTTCAGAATTTAACTTTTGCAGTTTCACATTTTTACTAAAATTTAATAAAATAGTAAATGAAAAAAAATATTCTAAGTACAAGTAACAAAAATTTTATAAAATCTGAAATGACATGTTTAAAGACCATTAATTTGGAACACCCATGAAGTAAAGAGGACTGTAAAATATTTTATCTGGACTGAAGCTTGCAGTTTTTATGGCTATCTTCAAAGTGGTCTCCTGCTGACTGAAAGAAAATAGAAGAAATAAATAAAAAATTTTGGGGAACAAGTGTGCTATTTGGCTAGGTTTATATTTGCAGTCACAGTTAAAATGGACAAAGAGAGTTTTGGAGCTTCCATTAATGTAGTTATGAGGCCATACATCATGATGTAAAGATGGGCATTAGGATAAAATCTCAGAGTTCTTACTGCCTAAAAGGAAGAGCTGATGTGCCACCTACCTTCCACAGGTCATTTAGCAGACTTAAGTATAATTCTAAAATTTCACAGATATAGTAATTGAGGTTTTGTTAGATGACAAGTAGCAATCAAAGAACTAAGACTTGAAATTTAAAATATTACAGATTTTTGTGTTGTGGGGGTATCTGAAAGGATGTAGTCTTTTTGGAATATAGTCTAAAATCTCCAATTTTGCACTATTTACCTTAAAATCAAAATGCCAAAGCAACTATGAGAACTTTTGTTAAAATGTATAAATCCAATTTTTTCAATCTGATATTTCCAAATTAATCTTTATGAATTAGGGCAGTCTGGCCTGTTAGAGAAATCAGCCCAAACATAGCCGTACAAAAGTACAGAGATCTGGCTGGACAGACAATTTTCAATAAGTCAAATAACTACTGAAGAGAAAAGAGTATAATACTTTAGCACCTTTTACTGCTGCATAACACCCAGTGGTATAACCATGTTTATTAGTCTGGTCCTCAGGGTCTTAGGATGATATTTTAAAAATTATATGCAAACTAAAATTACACTTATTAAAAGAATTGTGACCTTTAAAAAGATTTTTAAGCCCTGTATTTTTATCTTTAGGAAATTTCTTCTGTGGAAAATTCATATTTAGCATCATAACTGCAGAAAGAAAGAGATGTGGGTGGGTACACATAATAGATAATTTTCTGGGACCTTATGACATGCTGTGTTGAGTAGTGTGAAACCTGCTAGAATGAAAATAAGACACTTTTTCAAAAATGTGTTGGCTTAATATGATTGTACTCTGCCATTTCTTGTTATTAACATGTTTTTTATCATTTTAAGAGTCAAAATTGACACAAATTTATCTTGAATTTTTATAATATTCAGATCTAAATTCTCAAAAACATCTTCTGGCCTTCTTTTGAGCTGTTTTTAATGAAATAACTTACAAATAATCAATAAAAGATAATATTGAGTAAACCTGAGGCTTAATATGTTTCTTTTGTTATATATTTCAAGCATGGGACACTTGCAAACTGACAAGTCAACTGAAGTTGTGTGCTTACAAAATATAAACATTTGAATTGTAGTAGATATTGAAAAATTCAAAAAGTTACTGAAAGACACACTATTTAACTTTGTAATAACCACCTTCCAATTTGACTTGTGTGCCTACATCCAGAGTGAAACCCTGAGTAACCAACCAAATATATGTGAAACAGGATTCATGTTTTTCATTTCTTGTCATGGCATTATTTCACTTTTCATTTTGCTTGTGAATGTAAACAGGATCTTTCCCAATTTTGGTGCATACCAACATAAATGGGAATCAAGACAACATGAAGTGATTTGTCCTCATGGTGAAAGACTGGGTGAGGCCCCCCCCCCAGGATATATGACAAAAATTTCTTGTGAATGTCCTGTTATGATACTCAAATATAGTACTAATAACTAAAAAACACTATTACACAATGCTATCACACATCAAAGTGACACTAATTATATTTATATACTACCAAATATATGTTCAAAATGTTTCTATTTTCACTATCTGCCATACCAAACAGTAAGACTTCATTCATCGATCAAACCTTTTATGTTGACCAACAAAGGCCAACAATTCTACTTTATTTGGAAATTCAAAGTACGGATTTAAGATTTAGCTAATAATTCCCATAAACATGTGTAACAGGTCTAAAAAATAAAATGGAAACTAGACTATATAATTTTTTTTTTTCATTTAATTTTTGCTTTCATAACCTTTAACATACAAGAATTTTAAGTAAACATGAAATTCTTCTAAGTAACCATTACATGAATGCAAACAGAAACAATTAACCTGAACTCTAAATACATGCATTTGTTACAAAATGCAGAGGATAGTCAGCAATTGGTCAGAATACCTTGTGTGAGTGATAGAGACAGTGATAGATTACCTCTGTCTAAGTTTTGGATATAAGACAAAAACAGCACAATTGGCAGAGGGCTGCAGGAATTTTGAAGCTTCAATATACTTTCCACACCCAGGCATAAGGCTGCACATGGTGTGATGCTAAGCCAACAAGTGGATATTATGTTCAAGAGAATTACAATAACAATTTGTTCCTATTTAAAATTTGATCAAATACTGTAATAAAAACTGTACTATATAGAAGACTTATTATAGAGATATAGCTTGTAAATTATAACAAGAATAACTTAAAAACCATTAAGATCAAAGTAAAAAGAAGATTCAACAAAAATGTCTTTTAAAAGCATCTATTAGGCTGCATATCAGTTGTTCAAATCCTTTTTTGCCAAAGAATCTTTGAATCTACCTTAAATTTATTATAACTTGTTTTTCATTTGTTAATTTGAAAAAGTTGCTATTATTACTATTTCTCTCCTCAAAGTAGGAATGTACAGTTACGCATAGATTATACTTAAATGGCTTGAATCAGTCTAGGTAGTTCAGATGGTGCACATTCTGAAATAGTAAATTTAGATTAATAAACATTTTTATAATAAAGGTAAAATAACTTGAGTATACGTAAACATTACTAAATAAGAATTACATGTTTTTCTAAGTCTTTTCTGTACTGACAAATAAGCTCCTCATGTTTTCGTTTGTCATTTATTTCATCAATAAGCTGTTGGGCTTCTTGAAGAATTGAAGCTCTCTTGGAAATATCAGATGATCTCTCATTATTACAAGAGACAGGTGGTGCAGGAGCATCTTCAGTAGAAAGATGAGTATCATCCATTTGAGGAAACACTGAAAGCAAGAAAAAAAAAAATTTTTTTTAGAATAAATAAACCAAAAAAAGAAACAAAATTAAATATAGACAATAATGAAGTTAAAATATTTTACTTTTCTATTTTTACAAAATGACCAATGTTGAATTATATTTTGATTTTAAGATAAAATCTCCAATTAAAATTTTTAAAAAAATTTAAAATGTATATCACACTCATGAGCTGTGATACAGTGAAACAGACTTGTATGTGGATGACTATATATACATATACATAATAGCTGTTATATTAAACTTTCATATTTAATTTATATATTTAACATTGATAATTCACAGACATAATGCATAATAAATGACATTAATGTATGTTTTCACAATAAAATTTATATTAGTCAACTAATGTTGGTAAAATTTTCACAATACATATTAATATGAACAACATATCAGTTGCAACTATTATTTAAGAATATATTAATAAGTTGTTTTTGGAATGTCAGTTTTTATTATACTGGGTACAGCAGAAATACTTTCCACATAATGGTAAGACATTAGCTTAATGAAGACATCATTGCCACTAATGTCTTACTGGTACACCCAGTACAAACAAATACAAAAATCTTTAATTTATAAACTCAAAAGATATACCTTCGAAACATTTGTTTAATACAATATACCTGAATAAATTATTATTTTACATTTTTAATATGGTGTAGGGATATAAAAATCTATTATCTCCCTTTGGTCAAGATGAAGTCATGTGAGTCGCATGACAGGCGCTTAGTGACATCACTTCATAGAGTGATGAAAGTAGCTAGTCCATCAGTTAGCTTCCGGGACTCAAAATTAGCAGTTGCTCGTTTTGGCCCTGTTTGAGGTAAAAGCTGCCTCCCCAAGCCAGTTTATAAGTCCATGGTGCCATTTCCCTTTGGGAATATATTTTCACAAGATTTCAAAATTCTCTCCAGCTCACAGTCCTCATGGTGGGAAAAACCCATGACTTACCATTTCCCATCTGCTCAAATCTGGAATCCTAAATATGGCTTCTGCAGAAATATAAAAAATTTCTGGCAGCTCCAATTCGTGTTGGGAAGTCAGATTCACTTTTCATCCACTTTTCACACTACTTTTTGTTACAATTATGTGTTATAGTTTTTCTGAGTGGGACACATGAAAATATGTATATATAATTTTCTGTATGATTTAGTGGCATAAACTCTCTCCAAGAAAAACCTTTTTGTCATTCCTTTTCTTTCCATCTCTGAAATAAGATGTTATTATTGTAATGAGATATGCAAAATAGGCTTACCCTATTTTGCATAAAGTCAAATAAGTCAGTCATCAGTCAACACAAGTGGACAATTATTACTATATTACAGACTGGTAGACAACACAACAAAATGAGGTTGGTGATAGGATCTCCAATGCCATTGGACAAATCAGATTTTGTAGAAACATGGATTCATTGTTTTGCAGTGCAAGGACCAAGAAGTTAATAGAAAAAAATGTTACAGGCTGTAAAAAAAAAAAAAAATGCTGGTTATCATGAAAAGGACAGAGTTTCTTGCGAGCAAAGAAGAGCCAAATGAAATGGTAAAGTATATACACAAGTTACAAGAGGACTCCAGATTCTGTGAGTTGGAAAAACTTGGTATGGGAGAAATGACCATAGACAAGTTGATACAGTTGATATTAATAGAGGGTATGTTTGATATTTCGTATAAACACAAAATTTTAGAACAATTACAACTGTGTAAAATGTTCTTAGATGCATGTGTAGAGTTTCTGCAGCAATTAGAATTGATAAATTCAACACATCTAAGAGCATTTTGAAGCATACAGTGTATCAAACTACCTTTTATGATGCAAGTACTGCAATAAAGAGCATGAACGAAACAAGAAAAATGTCCAACTTTAGGACAAATATGCTAGATTGGTGAGAAGAAAGATGATTTTCAGTCTGTCTGCAAATATAAAAATAAAATAGAAAGGGTGGAAAATTTACCCCTCCCCCACACACACACACTCAGGAAAATACAGTTGTATGTGCAATAAAAAAAACCTACAGAGAAAATATTAAATTAAATGGTATAACTTTTCCTATTTAAGTAGATGTTAGGAGTGATGTCACCCTAATTCCAATAAATTTCCGGAAACAAATAGGCAAACCAAAATTAAAGAAAAGTTATCTAAAATTAATACAGTTCAATGGCACTTTCATCAAAAAGTTAAGTTGTTTTAAGGGAACTTTTTGTTGCATATCCCCCTCTCTTCTGAGGAGATCCTGGTCATGGCACCAAATAGACATATTGTAAAGGCCTCTCATTCAGGGGGTCTCTTGGTTGACAAGTCTTGAGGTGATCATAATAATGTTGCCTTCCTCTGTTTCTTCTCTCTCAGCCGGGTGTCGAAATGGTTCGGGAGATGAAAGAGACATCAACAAAGGGAATTTGAAAACTTACCTATTTTAATAAACACATCAATGTGTACATTTTTAACTAACCAGAGGGTTACTATCACCCCCACTGGGGAGCAAGTTCACTGACACAAAATAATATGTCTATATTCTTCGACATGTAAAACTCCTCAGAATCACTTTCTATCTCTTTAACATTCCCACGCTGGTTTCAAACAATCAAAAACAACTTCCTTTGTTTTCCTGTATCTGACCACAAAGGTCAAAATGAGAAAGTCAGAAGAAAATCCAATTCTTTAAAAAAATAATAGTCTGCTAGACTATTATTTAACATTTTCAAACCAACAACCACTTTAAAATTACTTCCATTATGGTAATCAAATGTGAAAAAAGTCATGGACTTGTGGGAATAGATGTTTTAAAAGTTAACAAAGCAAAATTACTTAACAGTGTGAAGTCGGAAAGAACTGTTAAAAGGGTACAAAGTGAACATTCAATTAAAGGAAAATAGTTACCCCACTTTGAACCTCATAGACTACCTATTGACATTCTACATTTAGTAGTTGCTAAACTAAAAATAATGGTGGAGCAAAGAATTTTAGAGTATGTTTGCCCTGGTGGTAGTAATTGGGTCTCACCCATTGTCGTTTTAGGTGAACTGGATGGAGTTTTAAGGATATGTGGGGATTACAAAATAAGTATAAACCACAAAATCTGCTCCTTATTCATTATGTATTCCTAACACTGAAACTGCTATTCACAAATTGTTGAGAATGAAATACTGTGCCAAAATTAACCTCAAATCAATTTATAACCAGTTACAAATTGATAAAAACATTTAAGAATTTACTACGATTAACTCTCTGATAGGTTTACTCAGATGGTATCATATGCCTTATGGTGTAAAAACAGTAAGTGCTATTTTTGAAAGAGCAATTGAAAATGTACTAACTGGTGATGTTAAAAATATGATTATACTGCTGGGATGATCATAAACACAGATAAATGTGTGTTAAACTGTGACAGATTAAGATATCTGCAACACCAGATTTCTAAAGAGGGAATTTCACCAGACATAAATTTGATAAAAGAAAATATCAGAGGTATCTACATTTACAAATAAAAAAGAATTGAAATCTTTTTCAGGATTAGCCCATTTTTATAGTAGATATTTGCCAAATATATAGTGAATTAATAGAAAACTTTGCAGAATTACATAAAAAAATAGTGAATTTAAATAAGAACTTATAAAAAAAAAACATGTAAAAATTATTGACTCCAAAAAGGAAGCAATTTTAACTACAGATGCAAACGTGCCATGTCAGTGATTTTATCTAAAGAATGTAACCCTATAATGTACCTTTCTGGAAGATTAACATTAGCCAAAGCTAATTATTCAAACATTGAAAAAGAAATGTTAGCTAATCGCATGGAGCTCAGACAGAGCTTGCCAATTTTTACTAGGTAGGAAGTTTCTGTTGAAATCTGACTATAAACTTTTAGAATTTATTTTTAACCCCAGAAAAAAGTTATCTAAGGTCATATCTAGAATTTTAAGATGGGCCATAAAGCTCATGAATGATTAGAAAGGTCAGACAATTCAGACAATAAATTATTGCACTGGATTGAAAGTGATGTATTACCCCTAAACCTAAATTACAAGTAATATTTTCCAGAAATAGGGTGTCAAAAATGTTAGTCTCTGATATTTTGCCAAATTCTGATGAATCAGTGTTTGTGGTTAACATAAATTGGATGCTTCCCACTATACCAACCACAATCAAATGGAATTGCAGAGAGAATGGTGCAGATGGAGAAAATGGGGTTGAAGGCATTTTCCCCATGCAGAGCTACCTACTCAGACTATTACTAAGTTATAGAACCATTTCACATGCTAGTAGAGTGTAAAGTACCTCTGCATTGATAGGAAGACAAATTAGATCTACTATAACAATATCTTATTCGACAAACAAAAAGATGTACAAGTCCCAATAAAGCAAACTTCATTGTATAAAAGGGTCATTATACAACTGTAATAGCAACAAATGGATAAAATTTACTGGCTCAGATAAAACTTAGCATTGACAACGAAGAAATTGAGATGGAAGAAGTAAAAAATGAGGAGGAACTTGAGAGGGAGGAAAGGAGGAGTGCTTCTTATGATGAAAGCTAACACAATAGGAAAAAAAACTATGGAGAATAGTATGCACGAATCCAACATGGAGTCAAAAGAGCAGAATGAATATGAGTTCAGAACTAGATCCCCAATAAAAAGAACCTCGTACACATCGAGAGAGAGAGAGAGAGAGAGAGATCTACCACAGTTAGTCAAAGATCAATGAAAAGCATAAAACCTCTTCATTTCCAGGTGTACTGAGATATGCAAAATGGACTTATGCTATTTTGCATAAATTCAAATGAAGATGGGGTTGAAGGCATTTTCCCCATCAAGAGCTACTATTACAGACTATTACTAAGTTAATAAGCTAATTGTCAGTTAACATGGATGGACAATTACTGCTACATTACAGACTGGTAGACAACACAACAATTATATCATGGATAATAATAATAATAATGCCAATAATGAGGGTTATGTAAATGGAAGAATAATCATTTCTTCTATAGCTCAACTATAATCTGGAGATACCCAACATGATATTAAACCCCATTAATGGGATCCTTAATATTATATAACCTTCAATCTTTCATTCATTGATTTTGAGAATTTTTCTACTGTTTAAATTACTTGCAACAGTTTTCATCTCTTCCCAAAGATTTTCTTGAATATTGTGTTTTAATGGTTAAAAACAACTGTTTTATTACATTACTATAAATATATTGTGAAAGTCTTACCCATATCAGTTGGTGACTACTAATTTCAGTTTGGAAATATTGACTTGCATAATTAAATCTGACATAATGTATATACATTGATCTTTTGCTGTCAACACTATTGAAATTCTAGACATCCAATGCTGAATATATAAGTGAACATTAAAAAAAATTAAGATATTGATTCCATATGTCATGACAGTTTTAAAATAATGTAGTAATTACTTTTTAAACAATAACTTTAGTCCTATATAACATAGGATAACTGTATATTTTGTACAACTGTAATAAAATGAGTTTATTATATAAATATTTGCAATGATTAAAAAGTGAGATCTTGAAAACTGAAATGATTGTATAAAATGTGTATTTTCATCAACAATTTAAAATTTTTTATAATTTGCTTACTCTTATATACTGAAATTAAAGACATAGAAATAAAATAACTACAAGCTACTCTTATGTACCAAACACAAGTGACTACACAATTAAATTATTTCCTTCAATCATCCTCCCACTCCACAGTAGAATGCTTATTTGATGCAGCAATTATTTCATATAAGATTAATAAATGTGGAACAAAATTCAAGCAGAATGTTTATTTGAATTGGTGAGCTTATTTTAGTTGTTGAAAATACCCACCGGCATAACTATCAAGTCATGTCAATGGGAATTTTCTCTTAAATCATTTTTTCTTCAACTGATATTACAACCAATTGTTTCAACAATGGTTTTATTTTATTTTTTTTTTTTGTCAACAAAGCAAAAGCTCCTATCAGAGATATGAAATTAATTTTCTTTTGAAGTTAGGACAGG
This sequence comes from Acanthosepion pharaonis, assembly GCA_903632075.3. NCBI lineage: Eukaryota > Metazoa > Mollusca > Cephalopoda > Sepiida > Sepiidae > Acanthosepion > Acanthosepion pharaonis. The sequence continues at coordinate 262,003 of CAHIKZ030000396.1, read as the reverse complement.
GATTTTGGAGATCAATGTATATATGGGTTTGTATTATTGCTGTTTAATTATTGGAAAAAATTATGCTGAATACAAAAAAAAAATTATTACAAATTTCTACTTTAACAAAATGTTTCATATTGATTTCAAATTACATTTCTTATCAAAGTTATCTTGATTGATCCTAAATATGCTAAGACTTTGAATAAAAAACAAAAAACTAGGTCCGTCTATATCTCTGAGATGAGGTATTATGATTATTTACATTATTTAGACTGTTATCCCCATCTTCATTGCCATATTCACAACATTTTGGTCGTTGGACACTCTGGCCTTCTTCATGGTTCAGTGGATAAAGATATTGGTTAGATCCAATGATTAGACCCAAAGAGTTGCAAGTTCAATACCAGGCTACAACAGTGGTCAACCAAAAAACCTGGAGAGTTGAGTTAAAGGGAAATAATTGAGGCATCTGGAAGAGGCATGGCATGTGGAACTAGAACAATTTTGGTTAATTTTTTTTTTTGTTTTCATATGCCAGTAGGCAACCATAAATTAGCATAGGAAATTTTATCATCTTTTTTGTGGTGAAAAACACATTGAATTCTTGCAAAAATCAAATAATTTTCTGATTTTAATTAAATTTTCAGGACTTATTCACAAATGAATAAAATTATTCTTAGAAACCTTTCTTTTCTTAGAAAATCTTGGTAAAAATATTTTTTTTACAAATGTTATCACGCACACACACTTATTTAGTTTACGAAATTTCAAGAAAATTAATTTTTGTATGACTTAATTTTTATATTAGTTATAACCAGAAGTCCTTTCAAAATTTAAATCATCAATTTCCTTTTCTAAAACAAGACCTCCAGTTACCAAAATTTGGTCTGAATCATAAAATAAAAAAATGAAATAAAACTAAAACATTTAATTAGAAAAGCTTTTAATTGCTTTTACAAATATTATTGACACTATTGTTTCAAGAAAAATAATTTTTTCAATGAATAATAAATTTTTACAAAAATTGTTTCAGATTTTTAAATTTTAATTATAATAATTTATAGTTTAAATTTTTTTTAAATTCTGTATTAATTTGCATGGGTTAAGTGATATTGTTATTAAGTAAAAATTATATTTACTAATCATAAATGGAAAAGTTTACTGCAATTCAGTGACCACCACTATTTTAAAAAGAATTTTGAATTTTTTATGTGTGAGTATAAATGTGCTGATTTTTGTAAATACTGATTTCATACATGGCATTATCAGAAAATAAGAAAGGTAACTATATTAAATTTAAATCCAAAGTTACTAAAATTCAATAAAACCTTAGCTTACTTAGAATATTTTCCTAAATTTTTAAGATTACTGGATAGTTAAAAAAAATTATAAAAACACACTTATATTTGTCAAGTGATTTTTACAGATATATCCACACTAGAAAACATTAGTTAAATTTTTGACTGTTGATAGAGCTGTCAACATCTCATAAAAACATCCACCTCAGTGATAAAAAATGCATTTCTGTGATATTTTAAGCTAAAAGTAAGTAATATTTGTTTCAAATCAGGTTGATTAAACATTAAATCAGTTAATCTTCCCCCCAAAAGTTTCAGAAAAGTATATTTTATTTTTGAAAGATTTTTTTTAATAAAGACTAAAGAGAATTAGTCTGCTGACAGATGGCTTAAAATGACTAAAAAAATCAGCAATTTTTAATGATTTAAAAAAAAAAAAAAAAAAAAAAAACTCATTCCAGTCAATTTAAATTAGTTTTGAAATACAGCAAAATTTCTTGTATATTGGAAATATTAAATTTAAACTATTAAAATTAAAACTAAAATAAAAAAAAATTAATTTTAAAAAAATTCATTTTAAACCTTAGCTTTCGTGTTTCTTTTGCGGTAACTATATAAATGACTTTCAGATGATGAAGTCATTTTTCAATTTTATTCCTATTACAAATATGTACATATATACACACTGTAAATGAACCATTGTCTCACAACATTGAAATTCATATTAAGATGGATAAATTTTCACTACATACTCAGTTATTACTTTGAATATTTCAAGTTGACAATTTGTGAAGGTTTTCATAAAACATTCTCAGATGTTTTGCCTTATGGTCACTGACAAGAGAAAAAAAAGGAAATAATTGTTTTTATTAACGGCTGCTTTGAACATGGCTTTATAACTATTAGATTGTCACAAAGGGACAGATTTGAAGGTTATCCAGCATTCCTTTGAAGTCTGGCTGTCAGTAGATACTAACCATAAACATCAAACAGATTGGCTGGAATGTATAGATTGTTATTTTATCATAAAAGCCCAGCATACCAGTAAATGGTAATTTCCAGAAGATTGAAAATAGTAGTTACAAAAAGAAAAACTGTAAAAGAAATCATAAACACAGTTGTGCTTATGATTCACAATGATTCTTTTCATCATAGTGTAAAAATAATTACAAAACATCTGACATTCTTATGCCTGTCTTGTCATAATGCTATTTTATTAGAAAAAACTGTTCATATTATGTAAAATAGAGAAGATTATGGTAGAAATTGTTATAGTTTGTTATATTTAAGCAGATAATAAAAAATGATGAAATGCAAAGGGATTACAACTTTTTAACCCTAAGTTTTGATAGACACTGAAGCACATCACCTTCAATATGTAAAGACAATTAAAAAAAAACATTACATTTTTTGTACCATTTATTTTCAAAATGTTAGTCCAGTAGAATAATGTCCACCTACATGAATGTCATGCTGTTTAACATGCTCTGCAAGTTGTTCAATAACTTCCCTGGTCTGCACAACTAACAGACATGTTTCCCATTAAACATTATGGGGCAATGCCTGATTATTTCAATTAGCCCACCTATAAAATCTTGCTGTATTATATTAGCAAGTGCAACAGATGTGGAATAATGTATCACAGAATGATATTTACCATCTGTAAGATACAGAGTGTACTAATATGGGGTCTGAGCACTGTTGATACAGCCCTTAATTTGAAACTAATGCACATATATATGATCACTTAATTTTAATTCGATTATATTACCTGTACATTATATCCTGAGTAAAGTGTTGCAGTTTTATTTTCTATCAGTGAATGTGCACACCAAATGCTTGTGAAAAACAGAACAAGAAATTAGTGATGTAGACATATATTTGAAAAACCAATTAATAAAAACAAATATATACTGATACACATTTAACACATCATTTTAGATAATTAATCTTTTCTATGTACACTAATTCATTTTGCGTGCCAGTTGCAAAATGTCTATGTATGCAACTTAGAAAGAACAATGCTATTAACCCATAGTACCCCAGTAGTCTATGAAACAAGCATTAAAAGAAAACTTGAGAATTGTTAATCCCAAATTATTACTGATTGTGCTTGCTTGGAAGAAGTGATCAATGATTGAAAGATTGCTTATACTCTATTGTGGAATATGATTTCATTGCTAAAGATAAATTGTAGTGCATGTATTTTGGCTTTTCAAAAATATTATAGCCACTGCTGGTATATGGATTATCACTTATAAAGTTGAAAGAATAAAGCATTTAATTAACAGATATCTGGAGAAAATAGCTAGGAATATCTGTCTCCTTAACAAATATGGGATTATATAATTCAACATCAAAGCTGAAACTATCACTAATAACATTTGTTAAGGAGCATAATTAATGTCTCCTGATAGCTACTTAAGAAACTTAATAGAAAATGGGTTATCAAAGATACTGTAGGGAATGCAGAAACATTCCTTATAAAGAAATTCATTGGCACTATGGCAGCTTGTAGAGCAGGTGTTAGAGTCAATCTACAATGCTGGTGGTTCAAGGAGTTTATAAAGAAGAGAAAAATTATATTTGTCAAAATGAAGTAAGTATCTCACTCAAAAGAATATGGCCCAAATAGAAAAATATCAAAAGGTCACAGACAAGGTGTGATAGATGGACTCAAAGAGAATAAATTTCCTAACAAAGGCATTATATAATAACTTATTTGAAAATGTCAGTTAACTTAAAATTGGGGAAACAATAAGATTTAACTGATGCAGTGCATGTGGAAAGAATGCTTGAGTATTTTCTCTAAAATGCTACACATGGAGACACATTCAGATACTAGAGGTTCTTGCCAAGGATACAAAAGCATATAATTGAAATTTGCCAGATTGGAAAAAATGTCATAAGGAAGAAATACATTCTGGAAAGTACTTTAAAAAAATCATTGTCAATTAATGGTTATACAAACTGGAATGTAACAGCAAATTTATAATGTTATCTTACCTTTTCAGTTATCATTATCCACTCAATGCCCTGACCTCATCATCAGAGAAAAAAAGGTCACACTGCTGAATTAATATTTCTTTTGATAAAAATGTTAGCTAGCTTTATTGAATGTCAGCTTGAAAAATATGAAAATCTACAAGAAAATACTTCCTAAGTTGGATGTTGAAATTTTACTGCCAATTCAACTTTACTATCAGATCATTGCAATTGTGGCCAATTTTCATTGTCAATATAAAAAGACCACAATTTGACACTTGTGTTTATTTTGGTGCTGATTTCTGGTGTATTCTAAATTGAAACCTTGCATTATTCAATTGCAAATCAGACTTTGTTGAATGTTCCACAAAAGAATACTTTAAAAATGTAGGATGAAAAATTGAACATATTATGCTCTATGAATTTTGCAAAGGAGTAAAGTGATAAAAAACATTCAAAAGTTTTGTTTGGATCATACTCCAGATTCTTTGGATGATCAAAAAGTCATTTGAAAGATTTTAGCCTGAACAATCAACCGTGTCCCAGCCAACCTTCCAGCATCAATGAAGTTGACCTGATGCCATCATGGAGGATAAACTAAAGATTTCAACAGAAGAGATTGCTAAGAGTTTGAAAATCAATATCTCAATTGCCTTTTGCCATTTGAAGAGACTTGTGTTCAAGAAAAACAACTGGTTTTAGCAACTCACATGTTGCAAAACAGACCTTTCAGAAGTTTAGAATAGAAATGGGAAACCTTCCAGTACCAACTATATTTTCCTGACTTGGTTCTTTTGGATTTTCATTTGTTCCAGTCTCTACAGAACAATTCAAATGACAAAAACTTTTACTTTGTCCAGTCAATATAAAACTACCTCACAGCCTTCTTCCAACAAAAGACATGAAATTTCTACAAAAATGCTGTCAACAAGCTTGTAGAATAATGGGAGAAAGTTGTTAAAAATAATAAGGAAACTATGTACTTGACTAATAAATGTTTTTTTGTATGTAAAATTTTGTTTTTAATATTCTAAGTAGACACAAACTTTTGCAATGATCTAATATATCTGCATTAGACAAGATCAGCCTTAGGTGATGCATCTGTATAGATCTGCCATCTGACATTGTAACAGTGAACCAATAAAGTCTAGTGATATTAGTATTATCGTAATTTTTGTTGCATTAACTCAAGAGTAACAATTCAAATATGTTAATGAAAGTTTAACTTAAAAAAAAGGAAAGGGTTTAAGGAGAAAAAATAGAATAAAGGGAGGTGATCCCTATTTATAATTCAATCAGGTGTATTTAAACAAAAGTAAAAAAAAAAAAAAAATGCTGCAAAGCTGCATACACATTCATCATGCAGGAAATAATTCTTTAATACAGAAAAAATATGCAAAATGAAAAAAACGTCCACCTACTGTGATACAAATGCAAACAATAAAAAAGCATATTGCTCTACCCATTTTTTTTTTTTTTATTAAAGTTTGAATGCTCTTGTTCTCCTTTTCTTTCCTTTCCTTAGAGACAGATTTTTCTTTCTTTTTTTGAGATGTCTCATCCAAATAGACTTCTCTTGTAGTCTGTGTGGGGAAGGCTTTCTCAGCACACATGGGTCAAATAAATTCTTGAATAAGTCATCACTCCTTTTCTTCCACGAGGGTAATTTTAATACCTCCTCGAAATCTTCTCTTATAAATTCTTTTTCTTCGGGGTGGAGATTTTCTCATTATCCCTATGTTCTTCATAAGAACTTATCCTTTACTGAACAAATTCAGTTATCTCTGTTAACTTCTTTTGGGTTCTTCAAATGAACTCCATATAAAAATGGACAAAATTACGCTGCCTTTTTTCTTTTTTTCTTTTTTTTTTTTAACAGTGGAGCAAAAAACCCAACCTTCCTCATGGTCAGCTAAGTTTCAATCTGACACTTCTTCTCACTTCAATGGTTACTGTATCTGCATCTGGAACACAGCCAATGAGAACAGACCTTACTTCCCCATGTTACTACTAAATTTAAAAAAAAAAAAAAAAAAAAAAAAAGGACCTCTGTGGATTCAATCAACACTCTACATACTACCACTAGTTGCAATGAAGTCACAGGCAAATGTTGGAATTCCTCTCAATAAATCATTTCAACCACAAAACTATGACTCCAAAATCATCATCTGATGACCGTTTAATGGCAGATATGCTTTTTTTTTCTTTTTTTTTAACAAAAATTGTTGCATGAATACATGCATATATATTGTTTTATTCTGATAGCTCCTGATGAGGATATATATGTGAGTAACAGATTTTTGTCATTACTCACAAGGAAAATAAGAGATCAAGCTGGAAGGAAATAAACATTTTGAATCACTAATTTTTAAATATCCTTAACTCAGCCTAAACAAAGTTGTATTAGTAAACACCATTAGAATTGTGCCAATTGATCTAGTAGTAAATTTAATTCATCCTAATAAAAATTGAGGTCACCAAGTCAAACTTCAGGAAGGCATTTTCAATCAGTTTTGCATAAGTGTACATATGCATCTAAGGTCCAGTAAAAAGTGTAATCAGCAGTGAACAGATCCAATGAACAAATAGAGTTATGCAGAATCTTCAGCCTAACTGCATCAATTTTGTCATGTTCCTGCAACAAAAGAAGCCTCTTTCTCTCTATCACTATTAGTTAATGATTACAACTTTTATGGATCAGTTCCAAATTATGACAATAGGATTTTGCCATGATGGTCTGACTAGGTTGCAAAAAGCTATAATGGATTACTACATTACAGTACCACCAGTCAGGTAGATCTTTTTGGCATAAAGATTTGACTTTGTAAAGTTTACCCATAATATTTGCCTTATTTTACTGGTTTTCCTATTGTGAACTACATTGCATGCATATCCAGGCCACCATGCTTCTAATTTCAAACACCTCTGTGTAGGTGTAATTCTACAATGCACATTGTTATGCATATCTTTTCTCCATTTTTCAGGTGGCACTACTAAATCTCCATTACATACACCACCATTTTCTACAACTAATTTATGTCTAATTTCTTTGTATGGCTTTTCAGCTTTTGAACACTTATTCCATTTATTAAATTTTATTCTAGATACAATTTTACTTAATATTGGATCCTGTAATTTTTCTGGGGCAAGTCGATTTTTTAGTAAAATGACAGTTTCAACCCGGTACAAAAACTCATCTTCTATATTTTCTAATATGTTGTCTTTTTGTCCCCTTCTAAAATGTAACCTGGATAATGCATCTATATGCGGAATAGCATTTCCTTTTACATATTCTATATCAAAATCAAAAGCCATTAGCTTTATGGCCTATCTTAATATTCTGGGAGATGTAATTGCTAATTCCTTCCTCAGCAGCTTGCTGATATGAAATTTTTAATCGTATTTGTAGTTAACATACTTATGGGGGTAAAAATCTTAACAGGGTTTTTTGTAAGAGCATTTTTCAAATTATTAAATGTTGTTTGCTGTATATTAGCCCACTTAAATTCATTGGTTTTTTTAAGAAACTTGGCAAATGTTTCAATTAGTTTAGAATATTTACTATAAAAATTTGCTAAACCCAAAAGGATTTTAATTTTTTTTTTTATTGGCAAGAGGAAACACCTCTAATATTTTTGATGTCAAGCTTGGGTCCGGCAAAATTCTGTCTTTTGAAATTTGGTACCCAAGATTTAATACCTGGTTGGTTTTTTGTTTCAACTCTTCATTGGTTTCACCCAAATATATACCTTGATATATTATCATATTTTTTATGTCCCCATCTTAGAACATTTTCTATTGTTTTCTGAAAAATGGTACTTGCTGTTTTCATTCTATGAGGCATACAAGTCCATCTAAACAGTACAATTGTGGAGTTAATAGTGGTGATTTCCTTAAATTTATCATCAATTTGAATTTGATGGTATGTGCTTTTTAGATCAATTTTCATAAAGCATTTCATTCCTGCTAACAAATGTAATATATTTTCAATGTTTGGGATAGGATAAGAATCTGAACAAATCTTATGGTTTACACTTACTTTATAGTCACCACAGATTCTAAGATCATTTAGCTTTCTCAGAATGAAATAGATGATGCCCATTTAATTCCACCCAGAGGAACATGTTCCAAAATACATCATTCAACCATTGTATGTAATTTTGCAAATACCAGGGTAATAAGTAAACTGGAAGTTTGTGAGATTCAAAATGAGGGGTCATAATTTTCTTTCAATGTAACACTTGTTTTATAATCCATTTTCAGGATCATCTGAATTCATAGCATGAATTAGACACATGCTATTAAACTTAAACACTTCTGTTCCTATTAAGCTATGGTTTTTATTACAGTCCACAACTATAATAGTAACAATTTTAATCCTAGTGTTCATTTCAAATGTTCCTTCAAAGTATCCTTATGTCTTTATGCATGACCCATCAAACTGTCTTAATTTTAAATGACTTATATAATTTGGTTTGACCCACTTGCTCCCAGAGGTTCTTTGGAATTAGCATTATGTCGCTGCCAGTATGAATTTTCATTTTTCAATTTACCCCATTCAATTTAATTTCCATGAAGATATTTTCTTTTCACTTTTTAAAGGGTATTCCATTTTTTTTCAACTCTTTATATTTTTCTTTTTTAATTTACACAGTGGTTGAAAATGATTTTCTTTTTACAATTTTTACATATCTGTCCCCATGTCAGTCAGTTTTCTGTTTGGTTCAGGCTCATATTTACAATATTTACATTTTAATGTTGTTTTCTTTATCATGTAAGTGTCCTATTGTATAAATTTGATACATGCCTCTAACAACATTTGGCTTAATTGCAACCATTCTAACATTTTACATCTTTGTGAAGTATTGTACATAACTTCTATCAGTCTTAGTTGAATTAATTCCTCTTCAATTGACATTTCTTTTTGTCCTAAACATTGGAACTCACAATATCTTTCTGGTGTCTCATAGTCAGCACAGAAATTTCATAATGGAACTTGGTTCTTTTGGCAATGACCAACCTTTTTTTTGGTTGAATATTCCTTAGAATAATATCTTTAATTTGGTTAAATGTGAATTCTTTCATCTCTGTTGGATAATTTATCAACAAAATCTTCCTAATAGTTTCACAACTGGCTGTTGCCAGGAATAAATCTGTGATTTCGTTTTCACCTCCATTTTGTTGTCTTGTAGTTTCTTTGTTCCAGAGTTGCAAAGCACATTCAACAAAGTCTGGATTTTCTACATGCAACAAATATCCTATTGGCAATGCCATATTGTTATGATATTCTAAGTAGGGATTACAGCTGTATGCAGTCAGTATTGGTTCTAAAGTCCAAGTACCATTGCTACTACCTTATGTAGCAAGCCTATATATAATGTCTACTCATACACATATTAGTGTTAGCACTCACCAACTACTACTACAATTGGCTCTTGAACATTTTTAAACAACCAATCTTCATGAAAACCCACAAAGATATTGGTCAACACTGAACCTAAAGGACTACCCATTGTGACACCATAACTACATAATGTAGTCAAAACTAAATTCAACACCCTCAGTAGCGAAAAGTACCAACTCCTTAAAATATTTTCATTTTAAAATATTAAGGGATACTGAGATGGCTACAATATAGGAGGACATCGGCACAAATATCGATTGTTTCCTCAAGGAGTACGATTAGTAAAAGGACTAACCCAGAGAAAGAATTCACACTTAATTTTCAAATCACTCTTAGAAAAAGAAAGGAATCAGGAATGCAGTTGATTAAATAAAGTTATAATACTGGTTCCAAGATCTCTGCCAACCATGCAATTAATTCATAGTGCACAGTGCCAATCATGGACAAAATTGGCCTGTGAGGCACTTCATCCTTATGATTTTAGGCAGGTCATATTCCTTAAGAATCATGCAATAAATAAACACTGGCACTAATGCAACAAAAATCATGGGGGAGAAATTTCTTCTTCATCAACCATCATAGTGTGTTAATAAAGAGACATTTGGGTAAAATATATTACCAGGGGGAAGAATGTAGAAAAAAAAATGGATTCATGCCTTTCTTAGCATCTTCAGTCTAATTTTGAAATCACATACACACTCCACTCTATAAATTGGGAAATAAAAATATAAATTTTACAACAATCAGCAGATTTTAATTTTTTGTTTAAGGATTCTAGAAGCCTAAATGAAAATAAAAAAAATTTGAGGACTACAAATCACGATGAAATCATCATAGAAGTTAACTTTCTCCAAAAATTTAATTCTAAGTAAAATTTGAACAAATGAAAGAATAAACAGCGAGTGTGAAATGAGAGGTAATGTTTGCAAGGAATTCTTTTATTGCTTTAAAAGATAAATAAGAACGGTTTATTTAAAGATAAGCCATAAAAGTTTTTAATTGTGCAAAAAAAAAAAAAAAAAAAAAGAAAGAAAAAAATCAATCATCGAGCCCGCCGCTCATATTTATCGCCCGATTGCGCGTTAAATAAAATTAAAGAAAAAATTCAGATTATAAATCATTACTAAAAAAAAAAAAGGTAAGTTTTTTTTTTTCTAAAACTTAAATTTTAAGTCTTAAAATTTGTCAAAATCTGTTTAAAATTTTTCTAGAAAAAAAAAAGTGAAGAAACTATTCCCTCTGTCCCATAAAAAAATTCATACAAATTGTTTAAAAATAAAATGCTTTGAAGCAAATTAATTAAATCAGCATTTTTTATAGCTTTTTTTTTTTTTGCGAAGTTATTTGAATTTCTTTGAGTTGATACACAAATAAAGACAAAATATTCAAAGTGATAATAAATTAATCAGTTAGAACCCAACTGTTAAGTTCTAGTCATTCGTGTAAAAAAAAAAATTATTAAAAAAAAAACAAAGCTACTTAAACAAAAAAAAAACAAATCACTTACATGGAATAATGATTGAGTCAATAAATAGTGGTTTCACTTCCTTAATGGCCACATGTTGTTGTCTGTTTCTTTGATTTATTCTCCTGTCGATCTCATACCTGTAGCTGAGGGGAGACGTCATAAGTGAATTTCAACAAAAAATACATTTACTCGAGCTACATGCATGATTTTTATTGTTGGTAAAAGCGCTTATATTTTCTTATATTTTGCACAATTATTCTTCAGAAAATATTTTCCTTGAGAAGAAAGTGATTGCTGATAAGATAAACAAGTCGCCCCTATCTTCTCAAAATGAAGCGCTCCATGAGTTCCAGAGGGCGCGAGAGAGACAGACAGACAGACAGCCAGCCAGCTATCATCGGGTACACAATTGCTGTAATAGCATACGCATCCTCTTCTTAATAATAGACGGTTTCAGATTTACTGACTTAAGTAATAATAATTATTATTTCAAGTCTTTAATCACGCTACTAAGAAAGGATCCTCAAAATGACTGGTGTCGTCTTGGAAACTTTAAGTTGGAGAAAATTATCTGTTTTAGGTACTTGTTTACTCATTGCGTTGGTGGTGTTTTTTCTCATCGGTGGTTTAATTGGTAAGTGTCAATTTTAGAAAACAACTTGCGGGAAATTTCTTATCAGTTTTTTCTCTTAAAAAAGAATCTCATATATAATGATTTAAGTATCCTTTTGTTTTATTTAATTTTTTTTAACTTTAATTTTTATATTTTATTGTACTTCGTTAAACTTTATTTAATTTTGTTTTGTAGAAAAGAAAAAAGCACTAAAATCTTTTTCATTTTTGCTCTCTAAAATTTCTACATGTAATGGTAAAGCGTGATTGATTGGATGAGGAAATTTTATTTTTAAGATGTCTGTCTGTCTGGCATTGAACAATACAGTCTTCCATTTCCACTGTTCCAATAAGTATGTGGCTAAATAACTCTTAACTCGCTGCAATACTTAACGAGCAGTCTACTATATACTATTCTACAATAATTCAATACATATTTTTAATAATGGATATTCCCGTCACCACACCTACATTTCTTCCTCTTCTTGTCCATATTTCCAGCTTTATATATTCTTGATATTTTTATCTTCAAAAAAAAAGAAAAAAAAAAATCACAAGAATCCCCTTAGATGGATAATAAAGTGGGCTGCTCCTGGTCCGACGACTACTACTACTGTTGTTTATGACTAGAGAGTCCATTGACTGAAGAAGCTTACTGACTCTCGTACTACTTCCTTAAGAAATATTCTTTTCTCGGGAGAAAAATGTTTTTTCTTTCCTTGGGCCGATTCTTACAAACAGATCTGTTTTCAATTCCCAATGAAGTCTTGAAAAGTTAAAACTTTTAAAATTCTGACCTTCCCTCCCACCCCGCAAGAAAATTATTTCAGGAGAAGACTTAATTCCAGACTTCGCTTGATGAATGAATGTGCACAAACAAGAGTCTAGTCTATTTTGTTTGATAAATGATTATTCCCTACTTCTATTTCATTGCACCTTTCGTCTCGGCTCTTCTTAGGAACCCAAGAATTGAACAATTTTTTTTTTTTTGGTAACTAATTCTAAGTTTTTTTTTTTGTTTTTTTTTTTTTTGCATAAATAATGACTTTCTTTTCTCAATTCTTAAACTTTTTTTTTTTTTTTTTTTTTCAAACAAATAAAAAAAAAAAAAAATGCATCTTGTTCAAGAACGAGCACAATAGTGCTTTAATAAAGCCTTTTTAGTTTACTTTAAACTCCTTAACAGAACTTCTACCTACAACCACTTTTTAAAATTTAGTACTAATTTAAAATTTTACAATTTAACTTTCAAGATTTCAGTTAGTTGATTATGGTTAAGATTTTTAATTTAAGATTAAGTTTTAAATTTTAATTTAAAAAATAAAATTTGGTTGTAAATGGGGGTTTTTGTTGACTATTTCGCTTCTAAAGTTTTTTTTTTTTTTTTTTTTTTTTTTAACAAAGACTTAATTACTATTTCAATCTTTAAAATCATTTGTTTTGGTATAAATAAAAACTAAAATGTGTGTGTGTATTTTTTTATTTTTTTTTCTCTGATTAAGATGGTAGCCATGTTCTGGGGAAACCTTTTTCTCGTCATAGAGAAAGCATACGAAGCAAAGTAATTAAAAATACCAATGAATGATCATTTTTTATTTTTTTTTTTTTTTTAGTAAAAATGACAAACTTGATAATTCAAATTTGACTTAACCTTCAACATAATTTCCAAGTAACATTGTGCAAATAAGGGTGGACAATTATCCCCCACTTTTCCCTAAGTTTTGTTTTTGAGTTTTGCTTTTTATTTTTTTTTTTTTTAAAGTAATATTGAAACAAAAATCTGTTTTATTTACTAAACAATATCAAGTTTATCTTCACTCTGATACATAGAATCACTAGGAACTTTTTTTCTACACATAACGGTTAAAAAACCGACGTTAATCAAAAAATATAATTTGGATACACTTTCTTCATCCACATTTTAAAACTAATTCTTGATTAATGAAAATTAATGAAAATTAATACTGTAATTAATAATTCAGAATACTAAATTTTTACAAAAAATAATTCAATTGAAAACGAAAGTTTGTCACTTAATTTGAACTTAGGAAGTGCAGAAAAAGTAGAACACTTGACAAGTGTTTTTTTTACTTTTTTTTTTTTCTGCACTTTCTAAGTTCATCAAATTTTGATAAGAGTGATTTTTGTCTTATTTCCAACAATCAAGTAATTTGGATAGTGTGTGTATGTTATGTGATTTACTAAGCGTAGCTTGGATGTGGCATAAAGCCGAAAGTATAGAACACCCAGTGAGGATAGAACTTCTTTACTCAGTCATAATTAATATTTTGCTTGTTAACGATTACAGTTCAAGTGCTTCATATCGTTTAGTGATGAAAGTTTTATATACATTTTTTTAATGAAAAAACTTTTGTAGTTTAAATTAATTTAAAACTTCAATTTTTAAAAATTAATTTTCAATCATCCCGATAACTCCTTGCTCGATATCAGTTCAATAAAGACTTTGATTATAAATTTCAAGGAGGGAAATTAGTTACTGTTTTTCAATTTTTCTTTACTGTATCTATCGAGCACGTCTTAATTTATTGATGTTTCTGGTGGTTTTTTTTTTTTGTTTTTTTATTATTAAAACTGCGTCAAACTTTTGTCTACGCATTGACTGACAGGTCGGAAAGTCAAGTCAGGTACATAGCAAGTTAAAAAACAAAAAATCTCTTCGCATGAAAATGTTCCGATTATTAAAACTTATCATCGCTTCCTTTTTGTTTGAATAATAAATTCTGTACTTCAATTGATTAGAAACCACGTTGTCTCCTAAACCTAAAAAAAACTTATTTTCAGCTAATTTAACATTCCGTGATGGCGGTCATCTATTGGAACAAACGTTCTGAACTCTGAAGTATTTTTCTCCCATTCTCCTTAAATTCTCCCCAGATGATCTTTATTATCCTCTACTCAGACTTGACATACTGGGGAAAATTCGTTTTCTAGGCGAGAAAAGAACTGGGACGAACTACCCAACCTTCTGATTTAATTTCAATTCAATCGTTTTTCTTTCAATTATTTAAACTAGTTGCTTGTAGAAGGGATATAGAAGAAAGAAAAGAAATTGAAGTTTAGTTTTTATCTTTATTTTGTGGACATTGTTAGCCGGTTACCGGCAATTAACTCTTCTCTTCAAGTACCAATTCAAAGCTAAAATGAATGTTTCAATATTTTAAAAATGAATTTTAAATAAAAATGTTAAATGAGATATTAGAGATTTTCTTTTCTTTAAACTAAACTTAAACTAAAAAGGTTTTCAGTTTCATTCTTTTATTTAAATTTTTAATTTTTTTCTTCCTCCAAAAAAAAAAAAAAAAAATACATGGCTGAACTGAAAAATATTCGAGCAATAAAAAAAAAAAAAAAAAAAAAAAAAAAAAAGACAGCGTCGATATTGGACTAAAAGTCTTTTTGAAAATTGGTTTAAAAACTCAACAGTGGTTCAGAATTGTAAAGTGTTTTAATTCCATTTTTTTTTTTTTTTATTTTGCTACTTGAAAAAAGTTACTCATTTTTAAGGTTTTTTTTTTTTTTTACAAAATGGGGAAAATATGAAAAATTTGCAGAGAACAGTTTGTTTTTTTTTTTAATTCTAAAAACCAATTAACCATCTGCTTGCAAAGTGATGTTTAGAATAAACTTGAAAATTAATTTGAGGCTTTAAGAAAATCTCGTCATTGCAAAAACAAAACAAAACCATAATTAACATTCAACAGCAATCCTTTATTTGTAACACCAGTTTCTTAACGCCTTTCTTATTTGATGGGTAAATCCGTGTTATATACGGAAAAGGGGGTCATATTGTGAACTCGAACACTGCATGATGCATTTTGTTGAACGCTAATTTAGAAAAAAAATCTCTCCCGTTTTTTTTTTTTTTCTTTCTTTCTTTCATTTTGTTCTGACATTCTTTTATCGATCCATTACATTTGATGTTCAGCAAGGCTTTTCCATTTTCTGTTCTTAAATATTCTGTATTTAAATGAAAATTAAATATTCTGTATTTAAATGAAAATTAAATATTCTGTATTTAAATGAAAATTAAATATTCTGTATTTAAATGAAAATTAAGATAAAAAAATTAAATATTCTGTATTTTTTAAATATTCTTTTTAAATGAAAATTAAGATAAAAACAATATTACCTGTCACTTTTTTCTTTACGATTTTGAATTCAAAGATGCTCTACCAAGGCTAGAGAGTTCCACAAAGTCGTTAGAATAATAAAAAAAAAGTGAATGTAACTTGTAACAGCATCAACCAGAACTTGAACTTTGCCTGCTGATTCCATTTTATACCAATATAGCCATTACCACCCACACACATTTTTTTCCCCTCTGTAAATGGCACAGCTGCTACCGTGTTCATTTCAATATTACTCAGTCATAACTGAGTTAGTTTTTCATATGATAAATTTCTTTCTGCATAATTTAAATCTTTTTTTCTTCTAATATAAAGTTATTTTAAACTTAGGATTATCTTTACGAACTAATCAAACAGTTGCACCGGTGTAATTTTACTGCAATATTTGATAAAAACTGAAATTAGTTTTTGTCTCAGTTATTTAATATTATTGTAATGAACTTTGTCAGACTGAATTTTTATGAAATTTATTTTTTCTGAATAGAAATAATCTGGAAGTAGGATAAGTAATATGATACATATACTTAGAATGTTTTGAGATATTTATAATCTGTTTCTCTTTAAATCATTACTTTATATAAGTGCTCAAACAAAATGTCAACTGCTTTGACACTTATAACAGAAACAAAATTATCAGATTGAGTTGCATTTGAATGCCTAGTACTAATATTGAACTGACTTCTCTTTAGTAGCCCCCACCCCCAGTCACAAATAGTAAAATTTGACAACCCTGAACAGATGTATAGAATTGAGTAGTTGAGATATTTTACTTCAGTTTTTTTTTTTTTTTTTTTTTTTTTTTTTCCTGCTTAATGTCAAAATATGTGAATATTTGTTTGGGTATCACAACAAATGAAAAGTCACAGGAACTCTGTTTTTTGCATGGAGAGTTACAAGATGATTAATAATATAGGTGATGTAAAGTTTAATCAGATGTCATCAATCTACCATAACATTTATAGCCAACTGTAGCAGTTTATTTTATTCTATTTTTTTTTTTTTTTTTTTTTTTAACATCATGGTAGGATAAATAAGGTCCAATTCAACTATGATATTGGGTTTAAGACCTTTTATATAGTCAAACAATTATTTTATTGAAATTCCAGTTCAATTTAGGATGAAAATAGCATTTTTTTCTTTTTCAAACAAAAGAACTCAATTAGCAACAAAAAAAATGCTTTTTATTTAATAAAACATTTTCAAACTTTTTCTTTCTCCAAGATTATATTTTCTTTTGCATTAATTTTAAGGTTATATAAGAAAAATATTAACATGCAATATATTTCTCAAAACAATGTTGGATATCCCTGCTATTAAAGAATTGTAAAAAAAAAATTCTTAGCTCAATCCTCTCCAATATCTAAATCAGGCATCAGATTACCTCGCTCATCAAGTGCTTCGTCAAGCCAGGAAAGTGTTCATATACATCACTCTTGGAGGATGTTAAGAGTGATGTATATGAACACTTTATACATCTTAATTTCAGATATTACTATTTTTTATGTGTCTTTCTTTCTATGAAATTGTTACTCATTTCTACTTGATTTTTCTCATTTAAGCACCAGCTCCTTCGCACGTTTTATCAATTTTGGGAACAAAATGCATTGATCGGGGTCGTCATGCTCACAAAAAACAGTGGTTCATTCCTAGAGGTGGTCCTGAGAGCTGTCAATCTTTATCAAGCTTTGATGATCCAAAAGTTGCATTGGAACAAATTTCTCCTAATCAAATCGTATTCTCCTTTTGGATTCCTGGCCCTAAAGGTGGAAAGCAACTTGACATGTCACGGTGGTTCCAAAATGTTATAGCAGTGCTGCAACTTGAAATTGCTTATGATGAGAATCATCCAATGTGTAAGTATAAACAAATGAACAATTTCTTTCTCTTTAAAGAATGTTTCTAGAATTTTTTAGCATAACTGCAAACATGTCACAGCAATTTATATATATATATATATATATATATATATATATATATATATATATATATACACACACACACCAGTAAGTTAATCGAATTTTTGAATAATTAATATTTGATAATGTTTTCAGTTATTTTAACAAATTATTTTATTATTCCAACCATTGTTTGAGATATTAGGAGTGATAAGCACATTAAAGCATTACAAACTTTTGCTCTTGTTTTTAGTCATAGGTTGAAACACTTATTACTAGGTTCCTCTTAGCAGCATATCTATGCTGAACTTCATGATAAAGTGCTCATAATTTGTGTGTGGTTGTTTTGTTTGAAATGTAATTCATTATTGCTGGATTATTTTTTTTTTTTTTTTTTGTCCTTTGAACTTACCTATACATGCCCAAACTGGATGCCAAAATAGCTCTTGACGCAACCCACATCTCCAAAACTGAACAGATATTAGATTTTCTGGGGTCAAACAGAACTTTCAGCATCCTGTGTGCATCTGAAAATTAACTTTACGGACAAGAATTTATTGATAATGGTTTAAGCTGTGGTTGGTTAAGTCAAGTTTTTATTGCTTAATACCTTGTTTTCAACAAATGTAAAATTTACTTTTAGAAATTGAAAATCTTATCTAATACTATTTTCAAATAAGCATTTTACAAGAATGTTAAAATTAGATATTCATTTGAAATGTTGTCAGATGCCAGTTATGAAATCTGACTTTAAATCACAAAAGATTTTTTTACCATTTATAGCTTCAACTGAAGTCTTAACATTTTCACACTAAACGTATCACTGTGAATAAACATAGCAGTCAATGTGTTAGTATCATGTTAGATTTCAAATATAAAAATATTATACTAAAGAAATTAGTTTTTTTCCCTCTATTTTAGCTGATGATCCTACACTTGAAATGGAAGTTAAATTAGGTTATAGAGATATGGAAGATGGTCCTAGTGATTGGAAGTTGTTGGCCGAATCTGTTGTTAGCCGGAAACTTGGTTGTACTATTGAAGAGGAACAGGTAATGTATGAATTAGCTCTATTTTTAACATTTAAAGATTTCTGTTTTTCATTAAACACATTGTAAAGCAACTTTTTACATATAAAAAAAAATTAAAATTATCTCTTAAGTAGATAATTTTAATAAAAATACATTTTATACACACATATATATATATATATATATATATATATATATATATATATATATATATATATATATATCCCACCATGCAGCAAAAACAAATGTAGGAAAATATTCAAACTCTTACACAAACACTTCTCAGAATCTAGCACTCTCCAAAATATTCAACAAAAATACAGTAAAAATCAGCTATAGTTGCACCATGAACATGGCACAAATATATATAAAAAAAAAAAAAAAAAGCTCCACAGGAAAACTATCCAACCACCCAAACAAATTAAACCCACGTTTAACTGCAAAAGAATGAGTGCCCCTTAAATGGCAATTGCTTACAAAACAATGTAATATACCAAGCCACAGTAAAATCACTCGATAATGAAGAAAAAATATACATAGTTTCTTTGTTTCAGTTACTCCTATGTACACAAAACATATTTCACAAATAGTAAATATGCGAATAGCACATTCCTTTCTAAGTATATCTGGGAAATTAAAAACAAAATGCAAATCATACCAAAAATACCATGGGAGGAAAAAATAGCTATTATTACCTTCCCAGACCAAAACAAACAAGCAAATAAACAAATTAACCACTCCCACTATAACAACCATTAGAATAGCCGGAAAAGAATAAATAGAAATAAGAAAAAAAAACTAGTAAAATTAACCAGTCCAAATAAAGTAAATAAGCAAATTAACCACTCCCACCAAAATAATCATTTAGAATAGGCTACAACAATCAATCCAAAAACTGAACAAAAAAATACCTTTAATTATCTTCCCAGACCAAAACAAACTACTGAATAAACTATTAAAACTCATCTCAAAAAAATTCTTACTACGTTAGTAAAAAACTGAAAAGAATAAATAAAAAATATATAAAATAAAAATAAAAAAACAAGATAAATTAATCGAAATAAACAAACCACTCCTGGCAAAATAAGCGTTAGAATGGATTACCCACAATGCACCACTCACCCATATATATGTAAATAGTCAAAACCACACACACACACACACGGCCTGATTGTGTCTAGCATGAAATAATCTGTCACCTCTGAGTGTTGACTGCAATGTTCATTAATATATATTGTTCAAAATTAATTTTCAAAAATCTTATTTCTTTTTCTAGAAAAAGCCTCAAAATCACTACAAGTGCAATATATTGCCTTTTTTTGAATTGGGAAGTTGTCATTATGATTATTATCTTGTGAATATCCGCATCCCTGTTCATGAGCACAAGAGTACAAATTTGGGCATTGGAAAACTGCAAGATATTTGGCTGTTTGTGAGTTTTTCATTATTGGTTTCCCTATTTTTCTTTCTGTACTTCTAATAAACTTATTACAAGAAATATTTTAATTAAAGCCATTAGTTTTTCTTCATTTAAAAAAAATTGGTTATCTGGAATGAAGCTTTTTATTTTTTTTCATAATTTCTGAATCATTTGAAAAGTTTGTATATTGGTAATAAGTTTTTTAAATCTTTTTGTCTAAAATTAACCTGCCAAACTCCTGGTGTATATTCCAATAGTTTCTGACCTGCTGTTTGTGATTTTTTTTTTTTTTTTTTTTTTTTTCTGTATGTGTATATATCTCCCCCAAATGATATATATATATATATATATTTTTTTTTTTCTTTTTTTTTTTTTTTTTATTATAGGCAATTAGCCAAACTGGAGGTTTTACAAAGGTTTGGTTATCATTGAAAACTGTTATGTTCTTGCTTCTCCTTCCTTGCTTAGTCTGGTTCTGGCATAGAATTATGTTACTTGAACGAGGACCCAATTTGCTTGAGAGGTAATTTTTTTCTTTTTTTTTTTTTTTTTTATGCATTCCTAAATGAGGTGGCATAATCAAAATCTATCCATTGTATCATGAAGTGGCAGGTCCTGATGAACAAATATTTAATAAAAAAAAATATTAACTAAATTACTGAAAAACTACTGTAAATAAATTTTATGAGTGGCTGTTATAAAGTTCTCAGCCCATCCATTCTAAAATTATTTTACTTTTCCTGACATCAATAATTTCATAAAGCATCATTTAAACTTCTCTTCAGTCTTTTCATACCAGTCATGATTAATTTTGCAACATTTCTCAAACGGTATCATCAAGAAATTACTTAAAAGCACCAGCCTTGTTTATTTTGAATAAAAATAAACACTCTGATTTATTTTTGTTCTCCTCCATACCAATATTTTTTTCCTTGCAAAGATGTCAGCTTCTATAACTAAATCCAATTCAGACTTTTTTGCCAACTTTGAAAATTCTTGCATGACTCCCAATCCAAATCTTTTAAAGTCTTTCCAAACTGCATTTAAGCAATTTGTAGTGACCTTTTTTTCCAAGCAATGACATAAAAATGGATGGCATTTAAAATGTTTAATGACTGCTTATTTGACTCTTTCACTACACTGTTTGAGTGATAGTCTACACAAATTTCACTGTTCCTGAAACCTTACCAAGTACAAATCATAGTGCAGCATTTTCTTCAATGTCAAAGCGATTCTTTTCTAATATAACTCATCTGCAATGAAAATAAGATCTTCAGAATATTCCCCACTCTACAATGGTTTAGAATTTTGCAGAGAACATTAACTGCTTTACTGTCTGCAACTATTGCTTCACAAGCCATCTTAACCTTGATACTTAGTATAACTCTTGTCACCTGTGAACTGCCTGCAAATATTTCATCTTTACCTTTCACTTTCATTTAATCAAAAATAGACTTTGCCTTATCAAACAAGATAGTTTAAATCAATGGAGTGTTTTTCCACCCACACTTCATTTATTCCACTAATTTACCATGAGCATAATTCACTTTACACAAACTTACTCTAGTAACTTGCTGCATTGAACTGTCCGGCATTCTTCTTAATCATTAGTTGGAGGCTGTGCTTGCAGAATGTCAAGGATATATAAAATGTACATCTATATAAATTCAAACTTTTGTGAGTAGTTTGAAAGGTGATAGTAACTTATAATTAAAAACATCTTCCAATATATATTAAGAAAAGCCCTTATTCTAATGTTAAAATGTTCAGAAATGCAGTATTTACATTAGTCGGACTATTGTCCTCATCTTTGTCGCCATGTTTGTCACAACGTTTCGGCCGTTGTACGCTCCGGCCTTCTTCAGGTGGTTGGAATTTCGATCACTGGGGTAGACTGTTCTAGTTCCACGTGCCATGTTTGATGAATGTCAGTTATCTCCTAATTTTCCCTCTGAAAGTTCTCCACTGCCTTAAACCAGGTATTGAACTCACCTTCTTTGGGTCTGTCACTGGATCTAACCAACGCCTTTATCCACTTGAGGACATCTGGGTATAAACTTCTGAGTATTATAAACCTAATGTTTTCAGCATCATTTTTACCAGTGCTCATATTGCAATTTTGTTATCATTGCATGTCTTTACCAGAGTTCATATTGCAGCTTTGTTATCATTGCTTTTCTCTGGCACTCCTTATTACTGGTTCCCATATTGTATTTATTTCTATGCTTGGTCGGCTCAGGAGATTTTTGTGGCCTAGCATATGTGCTGATTCCTTAAGTTTACGAATTTTCCAATGGTGTTCCCTATCTATGATTTCAACATGATCCCACAGGGGGCGGTGATCTCCCTTCTCTCTCCATATGTGGTCAGCCACGCCTGATTTTTCTACTTCCCCTCGCGTTACAGCTTTCTGGTGTTCTTGAAGCCTTACCTTGAGGGGGCGGCCTGTCTCTCCTTTATATTCCTTTCCGCAGCTGCACAGGATAGCGTACACACAGTCTTTAGTCATGTTCCTCTCTGTGGGGGGGTCTCACTCGTGAGAGATATCTGCGAAGTGTTGTCACACTTTTGAAGGTTATCCTGATGTTGTATGGACCGCAGATCCTTTGTATTTTCTCTGATAACCCCTTCACATAAGGCAGGCAGACTGTTTTCTGAGTGTTGTTGTCCTCCTCCTCCTCCTCCTCTTGTACCCGCCTATCCCAGTATCTATACTAAACTACAAAAACTTCCAAATATAAATTGTTTACATACAGCATGAGCAAAAATTGTTTTAAATCAAATTAGTTTTTTTTGCTCTTGAATTATAATTAAAACAAAAAAACAACATACTGCTGTAGATTATTTATCTTGCTATTAAAAGCAAATGTGCACATAATGCAATTGCTTCTACAAAAGGCCTTGATTTTATGCCATTTAGATTTCAGTTTGGATCTGTTCTCTTAACTTGATCTTTGGGTGAGGAATTTTTAATGGATCTGTTTAAAGGACTTATGCATTTGGAATTATCTACCCTTACATATTTGGGTTCTGTTTGTCTTGAGATTTTACTTGTAAATTTAGTAAATCTCTGCATCTATAATTGTCCTCCATTCATTTGTTCATTTTGTAATGCTTTCTCAAAAGTTCTTGTAAGATGATATTTTCCCTCAGTTTCATTTAATGCAATTACTCACAAACTTATGAGAAATTTAATAATATAGAAATGTTGAATTTCTTTTTATTCTTTGCCTTAGATTTGCTTGAGCCCAGATTATGTAATAAAAACTTGCATATTGAATAAATTCCATAAATCACTTTTCTATATTTGGTTGTCATTCATTATAATTGGAAAATATCCCCAAAACAAATATTTCTATTTTCATATTTCAAATGTAATTATCAAATTACAGCATTTTGTTTTCAAATTTTTACTTTATTTCTGGAATGTTTGCATATATAAAATATACCAGCATTTGACTTTTATGCTAATCTAGATTTTAATCCTGTTTTTTCTTTTCTTTAGAACTTTGTTCTCCCTGGGGATTGCTTTGTCAACATTGAATTGTAAGTATAAATTTCTCACTTTGTTTTGATTCTGTTAGAAACTAAAAATTACTTGGTATATTTGAAATACATTCAAATTTAACCTTGTATAAAAAAAAAATTAAAAAAAAAAACGTATACTGACAAAAAAAAAAAAAAAAATAATTGACAAAATGAGAACTTTTTTGGAGTCTAAAAATCAAAGTGGCTAACTTTTTTGTACTAATATCTATGTTGAATGAATGGATGAAGGATAAAATGTATATGAGAGAGATAGCACCATGACTGATGTAATTCATTCTGCCAGAAATTTGGAAGCACCATGCTGTACTGCTTGGCATTTGTGCCAGAAGCTCCAGTATGGACATTTCAGTGTTTGGGTGTCATTGCAGAGGATTCAGAAAGACTTGGATGAATCTAGTGGTGATTATGAAGGTACAGCAGCTTTGTTGGTAGGGGGCCTTGCTCAACACTGAGACCTGCATTGTGCCTTGAGGAGGTGGTGCTACCCTGGATCAAGAGGGTGGCTGCTGGAAGACCTGTGTCTGGCAAAAGGTTTCTGTGACATACCAGACAAGCAGAACCCAGTCATGTCTGTCAGACAATTTCTGTGACCACATCACTCTTTACATCTGGCCACTTAACTCCCCAGGTTGCATGCAACCTTCTTGATTAGTATATGTGGAGCGCACTTGAGCAAATGACCAACAAAACTCGTAACATGAAAGATAAACTGAAGGCAAGGATTATGGCAGCATTCACTAACTTAAACAAGGAGACCGTACAGAAGAGCTCCAGATTCCAAAGTTATCTGGAGGCTGTGGTTGAAGCCAATTGCAATTTTATTGAATAAATTTACTCTTTAGTATTTCAAGATATTTTTGTCATTCCGGTAAATATCTGTTACAATGAGATGTCTCCTTTTTTTTTTTTTTTTTTTTTTTTTTTTTTTTGTGTGTGTAATTTGATGTCAATTTATCACACACATGCACGTCATATTTTAAAATTGTTTTTCTCTTATAGATGTAAATATTAAAGATAATTTTACTTATTACTTTCCTATTATTAAACTTATATTTTCAGTGCCATTAGAATGGTTGACATTATGGCTCAACATGCCATTTATGCTACTTTTAAGTGATATACGCCAAGGAGTTTTTTATGCTGTTTTGCTCTCATTTTGGTTAATCTTTGTTGGTGAACACATGATTGTAAGTATTTGGGGTTTTCTGTAATGCACTTTTTTAAAAGAATTTTACAAACTAAATAATGGTTTCTGGGGGTGCAAGTTGAAATTTTCTTGGCATTATTTATGTAGAATGTTACATCTACTATTTTTTTTTTTTTTTTTTTTTTTTACAACCTTCTCAATGTTAATCTAATCTTTTACACACTTCTTTTGATAAAAAATAAAGGCAATAACTGTGACTAAAAAGCTTGAATGTGAACTGGTTTTGTCTATATGCATCTGTTTTGAGAATTTTTTGCTAAGATGACAATTACTATATTAATTATAGTTCATTAATGTTTTTGAAAACCAAAAATAGTATTTGGGCAGTGTGGCTAATATTCTGTTGGTTTATCATTGTGAAAGTAATAACTGCAAAAAAAAAAAATAATTCTGATAAAACATGTTCCAGTTAAATTTCATTTTAAATGTAGTTATTGTATTAAAATACTTTAATTCTTGACATAGCTTCACCTTTTCCTTTATTATTAAGTAAAAATTTATTTAGCTTTATATGTTTTATTGTAAAGGATCAAGTGGACAGAAACAGGGTCTCTACATACTGGAAGCATCTTGCTGCAGTTGGCTTTGGGTGCCTAATGCTGTTTGTATTTGAAATGTGTGAAAGGTAGTTTTTTGCTTTTTTATTTTTCATGACTTTTTAAATATAAATAAATTAAACTGTGACCTATAATTTTGTAATTACTGTTTTAATTAAGGTTTCTCTTATTTTAATATGTTAAAAATGATTCTAGTATTGCATTGTATATTTTTTTACAACTGTATAGAATATAGCCTATCCCAAATATCCATATTGGCCAATATTTTAATTATACAAACCATATTGTGTCTTCTTAAATATGAAAACAAGACTTATAATAGTTGTGTACATTTTAAATTGTTTAATTGTGCTAAGATTCATCTGCAAATATTTAAAATAAATGATTATATAAGTCTTCACAAATTTTGCAATTAAATTTTCAGCCTGCATTTTAGATGTTTTGAAATGATTGTCATCATTTTAATTTTCAGGGGAGTGCAATTGAAAAACCCCTTTTTTAGCATATGGGCAACAAAAATTGGAACTAACCTGGCTGTATCCTTTTTACATTGACTACTTTTTAAGTCTGTCAGTAATTGATATATTATGTAATTTTCTCATCACCTTCTAAGATTGGTAATTAAATCTGAAGGTTGTTTTACTTGCTACTATTGTATATAAAGAGATTGATTGGAAATAGATTGATTGCTATATATATATATCTTAAAGAATTTATTTTTCCAATTTATCTAGTTTTTGAATTTTCATTTGTGTAAATTGAACTTCTATACTCTGTATTTTATTCTAAACTTGTTACCACTTTGCATTTCATTTCCTTAATTGACTTCAGCTTGGTTCTGTCATCCTTGCTGGCATTGCCGCTTGCCTTTATTTCATTTTCTTGTGTTATATGATTTTTAAAGTTTTCAGAACAATAAGTGTTAAGAAAACTGTTTTGCCTCATATGAGTACTTCCCGGAGAAAATATTATCAGGTTTGTTTTATTGTCTTCATTTAAACATTTTATTTCTAAATGTTTAACAAACTTTTTTCTTCTTCCTAAGATCATAGTTTTGATAAGTTTACATGATGCAGTAATGCCTCCACACATGAATGGAACCATAATTTATCACTTTGTGTATTCAGAAAGCCATGAAGAACAAGTTGGAATTTATCTTGTGACCAAATTATTTCAAAGAAGTTCAAATTTTAAGTTTGGCAGATGTCTGCTTTCTCATTTGTCATTTCAAGCATCTTATTACCAAAATTTCAGCTAATATTTTAGCTTGGGTTCCTAGCTCACATTCTTTCAGGCTAGCTAACATTTCATGCCTGTTATTTTTACATAATTATCAGTTTAAAAAAAATCTTATAAATCAGCTTAATCTACAAATTTTAATCTCACAAATGTTTAATGGGATAATTTTGAAAAATTGGATGATTGCTGAATATTTCTAACTGAAACCTTTTGTTTTATATTTTTCTAATAGTAAATCTAAGTTAATTTTATTCTATACTTTTATCCTTTTTTAAATTTTGCCTTTTGATTGTAATTAAAATAGTAATGAGTAAAATAAGTAAAATTATTTTGTACTTTGAACTAAACACATTCTATTCTTTTCCAAATTTTTACATGCTAAACATCTAACTCTACTTCTGTTTCAGGGCCTCATTTATAGATTCAAATTTTTAATGTTGGCTACTCTAGTATGTGCTGCATTGACGGTGATATTTTTTATCATCAGTCAAGTAAGTGAAGGTCAATGGAAATGGGGAGAAGAATCTCAAGCTTTGGAATATACTAGTGCCTTCTTTACTGGTAAAATTTTCACCTTTTCTTAAAATTTGATTTGTTAATTAAACTTTTATATATTTTATAAAAGTCCAAGTAATGGCCACCACTTTTTTTTTTTTTTTTTTTTTCCTGGAAAATCTGTCATAGAAATTCTGATCAAAACTAAATAAGTGAATACATAAACATCAAAATAACTTCTCCACCACATTCAGTCTTTCTTTTCAGAAAAGCTAGAATTTAGGGTCAGAATTATTAATTTCTGTTGTATGGCCTTTTAGACTTTTTATACTAAATACAAATTTGTTTTTCTATTTTATTTGTAAATTCATTGAATTTAATCAGTCTTTTTTTTTTTTTTTTTTTTTTTTTTTCTCTCTCTTTCAATAGGAGTTTATGGAATGTGGAATGTCTATGTATTTGGCTTGCTCTGCCTGTATGCACCATCTCATAAAACAAAACAAATTATCGATGGTGAGAATTTTTATATCTATTCTTGTTTTCTACAATAACTGTAAATGAGTTAGAATTCTTGGCTTTAGATGTTAGCACTACAAATATTTTAATTGTAGAACCCAGCACATTGTGGGCAGGTTTATAATTATGCTCAGGAAATTAAAACATTTCTATTGCTATTAAAAAAAAAAAAATCTACATATTCAAACAAGAAAAACATCCTTGGTAATGGCTAATAGATTAACTAAAAGTGCTTGGTTCCAAAAAAGAACTTGTGTGTGCATTCACATAAAGGAAGTTGTGAAAAGTTCTCAGCCCAACCAAGAAGGGATTCCAGAATTTGGCCAGATTTTTGAAAGTGGATTGTGCTGAAAACTTTCCACATGTATATAATGCTGTTGAAAAGAATCTTAATACATATGACTCGATCTCATATTGATGGGTCTTTTTCCATTTAAATGTTTCTATGTGGTTTCCATCTGATCATCTTGGAACTTTTGAGATTATTTTTGATAATGGTTTCAGGTCATGATTCTGGGGGTGCAAGTTGAAATATCAGCCAGAAGAATGAAAAACCTGATTAATTCTAAAATTCTCCACATATCCTCAGATCATTTTTTTTTTTTTTTTTTTTTTTTTTCCCTACTTATGGTAGGGAACAGTAAAATAGGTCAGAGACCACTAGAAGTTAGAGAAAAACTGAGAATGAATATATTAGATTACAACATTTCAAGGTTGACTTGCTGCTTTGAATTTTTGCTTTAAACAACAAAGAAACTTTGATAAAAACTAATCAAGTGGGTGAAATTCATGTAAGGAGAAAGGACAACACTGACATGAGTAATCCTCAAGTCAATCTCAAATTTTCACACAATCAGTGACTTTTTCAGTACTTGTTCATTAAAATTGGAGTAAGAGTAAGTGCATGGATGAGTAATTAGATTGTTAGTATTCAAACTATAAGACATAGGTTCAAATCCCACCATGGTCGGGTTACTTCTTGACAATAACATGTGACAACATCATTGGGAAGTGCCTGAAAACAGTTTAACTCAAGCTGTGCAAAAGAAATTGTGTAAACAGAATTGAAACTAATTTCTAATTTTTCCTCCTCCCTCTTACAATTAGAGGAACACCTGTGTGCATGTTTTCTGCGTGAAAACTGGAGGATTTCAACCCACTGACCTTTGACATTTGCTGAATGCTTATTAAGACCACACAGTGGACATAAGCATGTTTTGGTGAGTCATGTGTATGATAGCCATATTCCAGGTATTACTGCATGCACAGCTGTCAACACACGAGGAGCACCTCAATAAGACACAGTGGTGACTGGAAAGTATTTTGTAGCTGAAAATTCTCTCTATCCAATAGTGGTATTGTGCCCTATTTATCTAGTTTCCATGGAAATAAACAAGAGGCGTTACATTTGGAGCTTCACTAGTATATGACCAAGGCAATTACTGAGGGATTTTTTTTCCTTTGGTGGATGTATAGTAAAATCAGTAACCATCTCAAATTTATATATGGGATAAATCTCCAAGAAAAACTTGAGTGAATTTGCATTACTAGAAAAAAAACGCATCTGAAAGATACACCCCTCCACTCCATAACTAATATTTTTAATTTTGCAAAATTTGTTTCCTTTTCAGATATGACTGATAACAGTCTAGAAGAAGAGGTTCAACTGACTCAGATTCCTTCAGATTCATCTCAGCTTTCCTCTTTTCTCAAGAAAGTGGCTCATGATTAATCATCTTAAGTTTGTGTGTTTTTTTTTGTTGTTTTTTTTTTTTTCGTTTCTTAAATGTTTATGTAGGGATTTTAGTAAAAAAAAAAAATTCTGCATATTTTTAAATTCATTCCATTTTTTTTTTCTGTATATTTTTATATTAGCCTCATATTCAAATAAAATCTTGTATAATTGATCTTAGTTTAAACTTAGCAACTTTTTTTTTTATTTATTTTATTTTTTTTCTCTCCTAAAAATGTTTCATCGTTGATCAGCATCCTTTAGCTGACCTTGTAAATGTTGGAAGGAGATACATTTCAAGTTGTGTTAAACATATATACAGGGTTGCTCAGTTTTTGAAGACATTTGAATAAATTTAGTTAAAGACATATCATGAAAAGGTTTTATCATAGGTGGGAATCGGTATGAATAATATTGACACATCTACTTAATGAATCTGCTGTTATCATCGATGAATGGTTCAATATGAATTCTGAAACATTGACATGCCTGAATCAGATGATCTTTACCTATTTTGGGACCTTGTGTTAGTTATGGCTGACTTAGAGATTTTATGTTATGGTGGCATGGATTGACTTCACTCTCAACAACACTCTATACATAGTAGTACAACTGATTCTGGTCTGGGGAGCTAGGAAGACATATACTTGGAATGGTGTGATCACTGAGATTGTAACTCCTCCATTTTTGTGCTGTCTTGGACTTATGAGCTGGCATGGTTTTGTTAGGTGTACAGTCTTCCTTTCTCATGCTTCACAACCCTCTCCAACACTTCTTTATTGTCAGCAGCATTGACCCATAAGCCCTGAAGAAAGAAGTGAGGTGGCATGACTTCATCATTGTTGCTTACAATTCCTAGAACCATCACAGCTGCCGAAAAGTTTGCATGCAATAACTGTAGGAACATCCTCATCTGTCATTCCATCAGTTGACCTTTTGATTCTGATCAGTTAATCTATTCAGAAAATGACCAAAGCATTTCATTCTCTTGATGTTTCAACAAGCACTTTGCACAGATCAGTTATCTTTTGTTATTGCAGATATGAACTGGCCTCTACTTGTATCAAAAGTCCTCATGCACAATTCTTCCATTAGAGTGCCTTGAAATCTTGAGCTCCTTAATGATATTGACTTTCTGGGGTCTTAATTGTACCTTTTGTACAAATTTGGGTTTTCTGATTGTATTAGGACTTTTAATAGGTGTTTTGTTTATGGGTGCATGGATGAGTGGTTAGAATATTTGCTTTCTGACCATGAGACCTAGGTTTGAATCTCACCATGGTTGATTCGTCAAGGAGACTTCCTGATGTTATCAGTCTGGAGGGGGATGATCCCAGCATGTGGCACCTTTGGAAAGTGCCTGAAAACCATACCACGGGTTGACCCAAGCCTTGTGAGTGAAATTGGGTAGACAGAACACTTCAGGGACCGTCGATAGCTGTGCTAGCCCGAAGTCACAAGTCATCATAACCAAGGGTTTGAATGTGCTGGCCTTGTTCAGATTGTTGATCACGCTAGATATCATGCTCCCTCCCAGAAACTATAACTAAGGTCTTGGCATAGTTGTAGTATAAACCACAGGTGGGCTCTGTGAGTGTTGATCAAACACAAATGTGCCTGAGCGAGCATGTGCAGTGGGGATTGGCTAGCTGCCCTAGTAGACAGGTATCCTCGAATACAAGTAGCCAGTTATTAATAGGTGTTTTACATTTGGCTACTGCTGTAGAATTCCCATCAGCAGCTTCTTGACAAATGACTGCAACTTTCAAGACAAGCAATCTCAAAATCAATATACTCTGCTTTTAAGGCAAAGATTAGTCTGTCTTTTTATTTGCTGAGTTAGCTTGATGTTTGTCATTTATCTCAAAAGAAATAAAAAGATCACTTATTAAGACTTGTTCTCAACAAATTGAGCAACTCTATAAATTACAGCTTTCTATAAATTTTTTTTTTTTTTTTCTTTTTGAGATTTCTTAGCTTATAAAGTTCTTGTAACAAATTATACCTTGTCACATCTTGTCAACATCTACATTTTAAAAAGTTTTGGAAGTGATTACAAGCTCAAATGACAGTTGGTTATATGCTTTTATCTTTGCAATTTGGACTGAAAAAAATTAATTTTACTTATTAACATTAGATTTTACAAATTTCCTTTGAGATTAAATATACAGGCTTAATTCTAATATTTCAGTATGTCTTTAAATGTATTCTGTAATATTAATTGTGCCCAACTTGATTTTAATGCTAAAAGCTTTTAAAGTGCTGGTTTCTAATGTAAATATTGCATATGTGAAATTGGAAGCTTTTATTACATAATGTTACAAATTCACCATGCAAATCTACTGCATATATTCAGTCTTCAACAACCAAATGAAATTTTTTTTCTTTTATCATTCTTGCTCTCTCAATGTTATATTTTTGGGGGATCAATATTTATATATAATAATCACTTGCATCAACCATTAGTTCTTCCTATTTTAACATGTATATGTACAAATAAATCTGTATATTTAATATACATCTCTAAATCCTAACATAAATGTCTAAGTTTTTCTGTTATATTTGAAAACAATTTTCCATTTATTGTAGTTGATAGACATTGAAAAGTTTCAATACTAGAGAAGAATTCTTCTTTGGTTAAGGTTACCGCTTTTTATGGTAATGATTTACTTTCAGCATTTTGTTTCTTGAATGGATTCTTTCCTCTTATCAAATGAGTTGTAACACTATGAATCAGTGAAAGTAATCTTTCTATTATAAAATATTGAAATTTGTGGCTGAGCGTAACTTGGAAATAAATTATTTAAGTCTTTATGCTTTTTTTTTTTTTTTTTTTTTTTAAAAGAAAAGGCTTAAATTTAAAATCTTATTCCAATATTCATTTTTATGCTTTTAGTTATAAAACTGCTGTCTTTTATCATTCACATTAGTTTTCTTATGGAATGCAAATTATTTTTACTAAATATTATGTAAATATATCTTGTGATGTAAATCAGTTTTCTGAGCAAATTACTTTGTGGACTTGTATACACAATTTCACAGTGGAAGAAACCTTGTGTGAGACTGACTTGTGTAATTGTAAGATGAAATAAAATTTGAAAACTTGAGGGTTTTGTTTGTTTGTACACACACACACACATATATATATATATATATATATATATATATATATATATATATAATGCAAAAATGGCTTTGAACAATCTTTTCTAATATCATTTGTTGTGAAATTTTTTTAGATTGGCAACAAACTGTATATCTCAATGGGTTTATTTGGGGATTTTTGTATATTGTGGAAATCCTTGAAGTGTAATGGATGACGGATAATAAATCCGCTAACCTGATATTTTTACATATGAATATTCCAAAATATGAACAGTACTTTTATTTGTTTACCAATAGAACAACACTTGTAAGTTCCAAATAAATTTACACCCATTAATTAGCTGGTAATTGATCATAGCATGTCAGCTGAGCATCAGAATCTCTCTTCAGAAAATCTGTCTTCATATTTGGTCATCTCTTGTTTATAGCATCACAGAAATTTCATCCCTACAATTTAGGGATTTTTTAGGGATTGACACTCCATCAGGATCGGAATGCATACTGAGAACAGTAGAGCAAATAGAAGTGGCAATATATTCACCATGGAGGGCACGTGTATTAGTCTGACATTTTACTAGAAATATATGACTTTCTTTGTTTAAATCTCTCAAATCTTGTTCCACTACAAGTGAGGATTTATAGTTTGTGGTAGTTCACTACTGTAATCAGCTTAAGATTTTTTCATTTTCTACAGCATATCAACCCTTTGCAGCCAGGAAATAGGTTGTAAATTTTTTATAATAATGGTTTAGTGATACAAGTCTTACTAATAGCCGGGGGGGGGGGGATTCATACCTTTCCCAAGGGTATTTGCATGTAAAACACTGAACAGGAATTGGAACTAGGCTCTCCATTTAACAATTCTAAGCCATTATCTATTACACCACCTGCACATCTAAGCTTACAGCACATAGTATTCCCAAGAGGTCACCCATTTAGACACTGAGCAGGCTCAATGTTGCTTAACTTCAATGATCATACAGGAACCAGCATTTCAACATGATGTGGCTGTAAGCAGTCACCTTGAGAAAAAGGAAATATAAATTAAGAGCATAATTAATTTATCTCAAAAGTCAATCCTCTTTATCTTGGTATATTTTTTTTTTTTTTTTTTTTTTTTAAGGGTATATGAAATGTTATATGCATTTTTAATCTTTGAATTATCCATGTTAAAGTTTTTATCAAGCAAAACATAACGAACTATGAATTCTGGAACAAAAATATGACCTAAGCAAAATAAATATGAAAGTAACTTATTTAGAAATTAAGTAACTATTGTTATGCTGACTTTTGTCATAAATATATTCTTTTTATGACTAGAACTGTATATAGAAAACATTAACTGTATGTAACAACATTCTTAAACGATTTTGTAGCATAAAATGTTTGCTCTTTTGTTTTTTATCAATATATTTGAGTAACAATATCACAGAAAAGTATTAAATTTATTGGATTTTTTAATAAATTTTAGCATTAAAGAAAAACTTAACAATTAAACAAAACATTTCTGCTTGTCCCTCTCTTAGTTCACACGACCATTATGCCATGCCAGTGCCACAAATAATGGACTACTCTATTTTGACTGCATAAAAAGATGGCAATGTCATATAAATACTACTTGGTTTCAGTGAAAAAAAAAAAAAAAAAAAAAAAGTAGTTAATGTCTCCTGCCAGTTCCCCCCTAAATAATGGATTATTCCATTTTGATTGTGTGGAAAGGCATATCAAAGATGCTACTTGGTTTCAGGAAGATAGAAGTCTGTTTCTGGGAAATGGAAAAAGTTGTCAATTTATTGCAATGTTTTGTTAAAATTAAATATTTAATGATGCGATAGGGGCATTTCTATAGTTATTTTATTGTAGAACTCTCCATGAGCTTAAGATTAATCAGAAAATTCAAATAGGAAAACTGTATTCCTCCCTTTGTTAGTTTCTTAGTTCACATGATTATCATGCTCCAACTTAACATAAAGCACGCATATCCAAGTTTCGTTCTTTACAATTCAAACCTTTCTAATAAACTGAATTTCACTTTATGAATATTTAACTAAAATTGTCGGTAAGTTGATAAATCTAGAAAATAACTTTATATTTATCTGTAGAAATAAATCTTTTATTTTAAGAAAAAGAAAATAATTTGAACTGTAACTGAAGATAGTCTAGTGGTAGGAACAATTGTAAAATACACTACCGAATGAATAGATGAACTTCAGTAAATGGAAGAATACAGGACAACCAAATCTTGTCAAGTGTAAAACTTTCCATAAGAAAAGAAAACCCTGAAGCATACAAAGACAAATTCAGCCAATCCCCCAAAATAAAGTCAGCATGGTTAGAATTTTAAAAATTTTTTTATATACCTTAACTTTATGACTTAGCAAAAACACACAAACCTATCTATTATCTCTGGTATAAACAATACCCCTCAGAAATTAATAAAATTAATGCCACTTTTAGGAATAATCAGTTATTCACATCTTAAAATATTTGATCTCAACAAATTAAAAAAATTAAATGTGAAAAATGTCATGTCTAGATATTAAATCCTTATATACTAATGTACCAATTGACAAATGTTTAAATTTTGTCAAGAACTACCTCACAAAATCAAAAATAAACACTTCTCCCTACTAATCAACAGAATCATAAAAATTTGTTTTTTCATATTCATTATTTAAAAAAAATCTACCCATCCTATCAGAAATGTTTTAGTCTGCATCTTAGAATTCTTTGTATCTGGACAATTTTAAAACCTAATGCTGAATACTATAGAGATGACAGCTTACTAATTAATATATCTGCACAATATTAAATTATGAGATCCAATAAACTAATCAAAAATTGAACCTACAATTGAATTCATATAGAAAAGAAAAATATCAGCTTTTGTTGATATTCAGTTAATTGAAATTAGTTTCAATTTAATTATTTGTCTTAAGTCAACAAATAAAACAATTTCAAATTTTTACCAGCATCACAATAATATAAA
Source organism: Acanthosepion pharaonis (assembly GCA_903632075.3). NCBI lineage: Eukaryota > Metazoa > Mollusca > Cephalopoda > Sepiida > Sepiidae > Acanthosepion > Acanthosepion pharaonis. The sequence continues at coordinate 226,371 of CAHIKZ030000396.1, read as the reverse complement.
ATCTGGAATAATTATAGATTTTTGTTTAAGGGCCACGAGAATTTGCAGCCCCAAATATTTAGGTAATAAGTAAAGATATATTGAAATTATTTTTAAAACCTCCACTTACTTCATATATATAACGCCAAAAGAAAAATTTACAAAAGTTACCAAAAAAATAAAATAGAAATACAAAAACTAATTATATTACTTTTAAATTCCATAACTAATAAATTGGAAAGACATTTAACTAATCTCAATATAAAAATGATTACAAACACTTTAAAAACAATTAAAAATATAATATAAGATAGTCAACTTTTCATCATACCACTGAAATCTTTGCGACCACATTTTTGAGCTGGAAAATGTCATTTTATGAAGACAATTTATTCAGTTCAAGATGCATTGAAAGTGCCGTAATATATGAGTTCATTATGATTAATATTTAATTGAGTCATTTTACTAAATTATTAGCAAAACAGTGTGGGATATGTAAAAAGATGCCAGGTATGAAATCTTATTAGAACAGATCTAGAGTCTTCTCAATCCTAGGAGAAACACCCTCCCTGATTGACTGTATGCACAGGTGTACACACCATGCTTGGCCCATTGCATGAGGTTATTTAATCTATAGTTGGAGGTTTTGCATTCAGATTTGTCCTTCTCCTAAATCAGTTGCCAACCAAGGCTATAGGAACCAAGTCTGTCCTGCTATTTAACCCATAGCTGTGAGGAGAAGAAGAAATGGATTTATACCTTTCTAAATGGTATTTACACATAAATGAATATAATAAAGATGACTGGAATTCTAACGCAACTCTCCAATTTCTCAGACTGAGCCACTTATCCATTACTCTACGATACCTCCATGGAATATGTAAACCTTGAAAAACAAAAAAACACCGAGTTGGAATTAGTTAAAATTAATTTCAATAACAATACAGTTAAAGTAAAAATCAAGTGTTTAGCAGCTTAACATGAATCATGTTTCATCTCAATAAAAGATTTGGTTCTTGTCAAATAAAATACTTTTTCTGATGATGCTGGATCATCAACAAAAGATTAAAGTAAAAATTTTCTAAATTGTCTTATATATTTGCCATGAACTGCTTAGTTGGAGTCAGTTTCTTCTTGCTTGGAATAAAGTTCCCTAATTCATTTCTTTCACCAAACAGCTAGTCTAAGTCCAACACACATCTTCTGCTCACTACCACAGTCACACTCCTCTGTCGCATCGTTAAGCACTTATAAATTGAGTGGCAGGTCAAATTTTGCATAGGTGCAAAAAAATGTCTTGTGAAAGTATCTGACTCAGATCTATCTTTTCTAAAATATATGACTTGTAAGGCCACCATTTTATTTTTGTGATACTTTACATGCAAGACACATCCAAATCTGTTTTCTGCCAGGAGGTAAGCCATTTTCTCTCATGTTACATTAGTATTAGTAAAATAAACTTTGCAAACATTTAAAGACTTTACAAGTATTCCATAATCTGTTTTAAACAACAAATATTCATTTTACTTGTTACACATCTCAAAACTTCATCTATATTTATTTTCACATTTTATTAGATTGTGACAGACATGAAGTGGAATGTGTTTTTTGACTAGAAATAGTTTGATTGGTTGAAAGCCCAGATCAGTATGATTCATTCCAACTCTGCAGTTTGTTTCTCAGAAAACTTAAAATAACTATCTTTAACTTCTTTCAGCCTTTGATCAATTTTTGCTGTTGGCTGATTGGGCTTCATTTACCATCACTCACCCAAACAACTATGATTCCTTTAATTTGAATCTATAAATGCTCTTTTTTTTGTTTTCCTTCAAAGTTCTGCCTTTCACCATCAAGTACTTTTTTAAAAATGTTAAGACTGATTTCTCACTATTGCACTTGTGTTTTAAGCTGCTCATTACCTTTTGTGCGTTTGGCCAATAAAGACACCACTTCTCAATTACATTTCTCAAGCTGAGAGGTACTGGAATGATACTGACATTTTCATGCTTTTAAATAGGAAAAGTCAGTTTTTTTTCTTTCTAAGAGTAAGGTTGGTCTTCAAATTGGTCTCTTGTTTACTGATCTTCACCAGGTATTCATTGGTCCGTCTTATGAAAGTGTTCCATCTAAATAAGCTCCCATGTCTTTACTAAAGTCCCATTTGGTGGTTGGTATTTTGTTTTGATTTTAGCCACTGTGTTTTAGCTGAAACATTATCTGGTATTCCTTTAGATGTGTGTGTGTGTGTCGTGTGGTTTCTCTTCAGATGCATTCTTCACTTCCCAATTGGCAGATAGGAGTGCTTTAGAATGGTATGAAACACAACTTTTTCCTCTTCTCAATTTACATCAATATAAACAAGTCTGACTGAAATACTGAGTCACTAGGGTGGGAAGGAACAACATAAATTGACTTACCCTACCAAAACTGTTATGATGGTAACTATGGCTGGCAGCAGTAGAAAAAAGATAAAAACCATTATTTAGACATTAGCTCTAAGAAAAAAAACATGTAAAATACAAAATGTTTACACCCTACTGTAAACAACTGTATAGCATTTTTTTTCTGGTTTCTGTCATTAAGATACATGTAATTCCTTCATAAAATTTTTATTAGTGATAAAACAGACATATTTATAGCAAAAAACAATTTGTAACAATATGTTTTACCGTGAAATGGTAATACCAAAATATAACAATGATTAAAAAAGAGCTAAATTGGTTTACCAATCTTTTCTTAGCAGACTAAAAATTAAGTACAAAAAATATACAACTAAAAAATATACATATTTTTATATGCAGGAAAATATAACTAATGGTTTAAATCCCACCAACCATTCCTGCTTACAGAGCAATGGCTGGTAGGACTTAATGTAGACTAATTCCAACACTTTCAAGTGATAATTGGAATTAGACTGACTCAGCACTGAGAACATGTCCCAGCTATAAGACCAGGCATACTACTGACTTTTAATTAAATGTTCATTTAATCAGGTACCTGTGTAAGTAGAAAAAGCAATCTTATAATTCTAGAGTTACCAATTAGTCATTTAAACTCAAAATATGAATGAATGAATGACACCGCTATTGCTGGAATAGGCTTAAATCATCACTTGCTGTATCTGTCCATATTTCTGAGATGAGATATTATGTACATTATTTATATTATTCGAACTATTGTCCTCATCTTTATCACCATATTTATTGCAACATTTTGGCCGTTGTACACTCCGGCCTTCAGGTGGTAGGAATGTTGAACTGAACCCTTTATTTCGCTCACTGGGGTAGACTGTTCTAGTTCTACATCCCATGTTTAATGGATGTCAGTTATCTCCTGTTAATTTCCCTCTGAAAGTTCTCCACTGCCTTAACCAGGTCCTGTCACTGGATCTAAGCAACGCCTTTATCCACTGTGTCATGTGTCCTTGAGGACATCTGTGTATGGATTTCTCGGTATTATAAACCTAATGTCTTCAGCAACCATTTTTTACTAGTGCAATTTTTTTTTTGCTGTTATCATTTCATGTTTTTCCAGAGCTCATATTGCAATTTTTGTTGTTGTTATCGCTTTTCTCTTGCACTCCTTATTACTGGTTCCCATATTGTATTCATTTCTATGCTTGGTCAGCTCAGGAGATTTTTGTGGCCTAGCATATGTGCTGATTCCTTAAGTTTACGAATTTTCCAATGTTGTTCTTTGTCTATGATCTCAACCTTATCCCACAGAGGGCGGTGATCTCCCTTCTCACTCTATATGTGGTCAGAGGGAAATTAACAGGAGATAACTGATAACTGACATCAATTAAACATGGCACGTGGAACTAGAACAGTCTACCCCAGTGAGTGAAATAAAGGGTTCAGTTCGACATTCCAACCACCTGAAGAAGGCCGGAGCGTACAACAGCTGAAACATTGTAATAAATATGGTGACAAAGATGAGGACAATAGTCTGAATAATGTAAATAATGTTCATCACTTGCTGTTCTCCAATGAAACATCAATTGATGATACCCACTTTTAAGGGTTAAGAAAACATGAGCAACATGTATTTCTTCTTTTCCTGACCTCATCATGAAGTCTGTCAAGGGGTTTTTGATTCTGTTGTTTATAATCCTTCATAGTCAGCCTATGAACTTTTCAGCCCACCCTCATAAGCTATAGTCTGCCTCACTTTACATTCTTGTTAAAATATCCATTTTTCATCACCAGCCATTAAACTGTTCTAAAATAGAGAGATGTATTCATAATAGTGCAGATGTCCGTGCTTGTCTTTTGGTTGGTTTCTGCCAAATCATAGCAACCCATTTTTCACATTAATGCAGATGATGATAAACTGTTGAATGGTTTAAATTCAGTTTTTGAGTTCATTCTTCACCTATAACCACTACTTAGAATTTAGACAAAAGTAGGCCAACTTTCAATTCAACTGAATGAGCTATTCATGGCATATGCCTTAAGTTGAAATCAGTTTTTCTTAACAAAAAACATCTTTGAAAATTTCTTTTGTTTAAAGAATCTATTCCATAAACACCATGCATATCTCAGGTTACTTTTGCAGCATTATTACCTTTTCTGAATTTTGAGAGAATTACATAGAAATGTCCATGTTTAGTAATTTAGTTGAATTGTACTGTGATGAAGTCACTTATTTAAAACTCTACAAACACATCTTAGCATGAATTATAATCATTTAAGCATTTTTGAATAGAAAACTGCTTACTTATGGGATGGCTTGATATTTATTTTATTCTTTTAACTCTTAAATTTTTTTAAATCTTTTTAGCAGTATTTACAAGGATGGGCAGAAAAGTTCCTAGTCAGACTATAAACTTTTCAACCCACACTCGTATTACACAATAAGAAATAATCTAAGCAATTAACAGGTTTTCTTTTTCAATCTAACAATATTTCTTATTACTATAAACACTATTTTAGTGGATACACATGTTTGAGTAAACATTTCTGTTTATTTACAAGTAAATGTAAAAATAAATTATAAATTGTTTGTAAATAAACAGACATTTACTCAAATATGTCTACCCACAATATTTTATAGTAATAAGAAATATTATTGGATTGAAAAAAATTAATTAATTGCTTAAATTATTTTGTTTACTTTTTGTGCATGAAAATATAAGTGAGCAGAAAAGAGATGTAAATTTCTTAGAAAGAGTAAATTAACATTTCTATAAGGATCCCCAAAACTCTATGCCTAGCTAAGATGGTCTCCCAATAAAAAGGGAATTCAGGTTCTGCTGAGAGATAAATAATCTGGCAATCTTTAACTTTCATACCTACAAAAAAATGGTGTGTCAAAGGAAAGGTTTTTCCCTTAACACCACTATTATTTTAAATACCTTCACTCCTCGGCAATGTTTATTGTTTTAAAAAGCAATTATTACAATTTTAATAAAAACCTAAATATATGAAAGTGAATTTATACATTTTCTTTGTTCTTGAGAATTGAAAACAAAATTAATAAACACTATTTATTTATTATATTGTTTATTAGAATAGTTGAAAAGAACATTGGTTTATTGACAATCGATCAAAACTTTATAAAAGGATAAATAATAATATTTTCTTATAGTTGGTTCACATACTTTAATAATTTACTAAATGTTTATAAATTTATGAATAAAAAATTGTTTTCAGATTTATTTCTTTATAAATTGGTAAATGATAAATATTGTAAATATAAAATTATTCTTGTAAATAAACTATTCTAATAAATAAATAGTGTTTAATATTTTTGTTGTAAATTCTCAAAAAACAAAAAATATATAAATTCACTTTCATCATGTTTAGGTTTTATTACAATTCTAATAATCACTTTTTAAAACAAGCATTACCAAAGAGTGAAAGTAGTTAAAATAATTTTCAAGAGGAAAACCATCAATTTGAAACACCATTTTTTGTGGACACAAAGGTTAAAAATTGCCTATATTCTTTTATTAATGACTTTCAATGATCTAGAAGGGTAGACATTTGTAAATAAACAGGGATATCTACTCAAAGAAATGATAAGAAATCTATAATTATTTGTAAATTTAGAATAGTTATAAAGAGTTGTTTTTTCCTTCTTTGATCAATCACTTCTATGAGTTTTTTCAAGTGTATGCAATTGAAAGGATGCAGTTGCAAAGAATCAGATGACAAGTCCAAATAAATACTGGAATGAAGCACTTTTGAAATTTTTTTCATAATGATAAAAGGATAATTAATGTCTGTTCTGTTCTCATAAAATGTCAATCATTGATCACTGCTTAAACTTGTATGTCATTACCAGTTAGCTTTACCTTAACATATCATCCTGTTGAGAAACTTATGTACATATTTATAACTATATTAAATATATTGACATAATAAAAGTCATGGGATAGCAATATATAAATATAATGGTAGGTGATGCTACTGTTGGGGATGTGCAGAATTTATTAATTATGCTTGAAAGAATCAGAAGGAATTTGTGTAGTTTGCGTGACTTTCTGCATCCACAACAAATAAATAAACGAAATTTAAAATACGATTAAGAACGAGACATATTCAATTAGAAATTAATATAACATTTATATACAATTCAAAGCAATATACAAACAGGATAATTGATATATGTTATGTTGGCGAAATGTGTATGAAGTTTTTTGATTTCAGAATGTCTCTCTTTGTAATTGTTTGTTCATTTACAGTCTTTTTAAGTTTGTGTTGATATTAATAATTGTCGATATTAAGTGTCTCTTTTAGAAGGAGTTTTTAAGAGTGATCTACCTTTAACTGTAATGTAATGTTTTTTTAAGGTCATTCGCACGTTGATGTTTACTTAATAGGTAGCGAATATAATTCACTTTAGATAAGCAATGTTGAGCATTGATATCCAGAGTTGATTAAGTTTTCGATCGGGAATGAGTCAGCGATGATGTATCTTTGTGCGGTGAAATCATGATTTAGAGTGACGTGGAGTATTTTGGCAAGTTCTCTGTGGGTGTTTGTTACTGACTGCCTGGGGCGGTCAGCGTTTATTTTTATAAGGTCTGAAAGTCCGAAGGTGGCTCACTTGAGTTTTGGCGCGATTTCATTCTGCACGTGAACTTTCAGTGATGAACCAATGAGATTGTTTGTTTCGCTTAGTGCAATTTTAATTGGTTGAAGTTTTTCGTACGTAGGCGTAAGATATAGACTGTTCTGTTGCTAGGGTTGAAAGGTAAGGAAAAAAGGACGAGTCTACAATACCTCCCCCTAGATTAATGGCTATTGTCAATTGGCATTAATATGTAATGTATGTGCGAAACTTAGCTGGCCAATGAACATGTCTGCCCGATTTCGTGCGGGTAGACTGGGTTGATGGAGACATGTCTTTAGTAGTCATTTGTGTATTTGATTGCTCTGGTGTTGTTGGGTTTAGTGGTGTTTGAATGACGTCATCACACTGTACGTATGCTGGTTTGAGTCTGTCTATGCTGACAGTATTTTGTTTACCAGCAACGTCTATTACGAAATATTTAGGTGTTCTGGAGATTACTGTGGTCCAGTATAGTTCGGTGTTAGAGGTTTTCGAACTGCGTCACGACGCAGGAAAACATATTCTGAGGAATTTAAGTCTGTTGGCACGTAATATGGTTTCTTGTAAACCCGTGTGGGCGTATATATTATTTCCGTCATTTTTTGTTTAAGATCGGACACAAAATAACTGGTAGGAGTAGAATCCGTAACATTGTAAAAAATTTGTCCAGGAAAGGTTGTTGGTTTACCGAATACCAACTCCGCACTAGTACATTTCAGATCTAGTTTGATTGTATTTCGTAGCGGAAGCATCACAAATGGTAGTTTGTCTACCCACGTACGGGCACTGGTAGACGCTGTTAATGCGTACTTGAGCTGTCGATGAAAACATTCTACTAATCCGTTGCTGCAGGGATGATATGCCGTAGTAGAAATGTGTTTAATTCCAAGCAAATTGACGAACTCAGTAAATAAAGTCGACTGGAATTGAGGTCCTCTGTCGGTAGTAATAACCGCGGGGCATCCAAATATTGAAATCCAATTCTGAAAGATAGCGTTGGCTACCGCTTCTGCTGTTATCGTTGATAGCGGTACGGCCATCGTGTGAAGCGATCTACGATAGTCAGGGTATATTCGTATCCATTGATCCTGTCAAGCGGATCCACAAGGTCAGCGTGTATGAGTAAAACGACCATCAGGGGCCGCAAAGGTTGACGATGGTGCTTTCGTATGACGGCTTATCTTTGTTGCCTGGCAACGCTGGCACGTGCGGGACCACTGTTTCATGTCAGAAGCCATAACGGGCCAGACGAATCTGTCAGATATGGTCCGCAGCGTATCCTTCGCTCCAGGGTGAGCTGGTGAATGAAAGTAGTCGAAAACCATTTTTCTCATCGACGGAGGCAGGTAGGGTCGAGGGTTGCCTATTGAAGTATCACAATAAACAAGCTTGTTGGTGAAGAAAGGTAGTGGACGTCTTTCTAATTTCAGAGAGGTATCTGCCTGTACTGAAGGGAGTGTGTCGTCACTCAACTGTTCTTCAGCAAGTGTGTCGAATTCGAGTGAAGATGATTGTATCACCTCAAGTGTAGGTCTCGATAATGCATCTGCAACAGTATGTTGACCTTTTACGAACCGAATGTCCGATGTAAATTGACAAGTAGCGAATATCTCTCGGGTTTAGTTTATCGGACTTCGCGTGCAGTGCATACGTTAACGGTTTATGATCTGTGAGAATGATAAAGTCTCTACCCTCAAGGATGTGTCGATAATGCCGTATTGCCAAATAAACAGCAAGCAATTCAATTGAAAAAGTACTATATTTCTATATATGTAGCATTTAGCTTTAATGAGAAAAAAGACAAAGGTGTTTCGATGCCATCAGTAATTTGGTGCAACACAGCGCCAATTGTGTCAGCTGATGCATCTGTCGTTAAGGTGAGGTTAGCTTTCTCCGATGAATTAAATGATGTAAGTTAGTTTGGTACAGTTCTGTAGTGCATTGCATTTTGAAATGATCGTAGCTCATCTTGTGATAGTGATATCTGCGATTTTTTTTTTCTTATGCAGACACAAGATATTCGTCAGTGGTAATAAAATTGACGCACAATTTGGGATGAACTGTCGATAATAGTTAACGAACCATCCCCAAAAATCACCTCAATTGCTTCAATGTGGAAGGTGGAGGGTAATTAGCGATCGCTGTAATTTTCTGATCCAAGGGGGACAATCCATGCTGGTCTAAAATATGCCCGAGGAAAGTCAAACTCGGTACTGCGAAAACACACCAATAACCCGTAGTGTTGTAATCTTTTGAGAACTGTGTGCAGATGTTCATGGTGTTCTGCATGAGATTTGCTTGCTATGAGTACGTCATCTATATAAGCATATGTGTAAGGCATTCCGCGTAGGACTTCGTCTATTAGCCTCTGGAAAGACTGCGCCGCGTTACGCAATCCAAAGGGCATTCTCGTAAATTCGAAGAGTCCGAAAGGCGTTGTAATAGACGTTTTCGGAATGTCATTCTCCTCGATGGGAATCTGGTAATATGCCTTTTTAAGATCGAGCTTGGTGAATACTTTAGCACCTTCCAACGAAAGGGCGAAATCTTTAATATGTGGGATTGGGTATTTGTCCGGGACGGTCTGCGCGTTTAGTAACCTGTAGTCGCCGCACGGACGCCAACTAGCTGAGTCAGCTTTAACAACCATATGTAGAGGGCTGGCATAAGGACTGGCTGAAGGACGGATTACACCAAGTTTGAGCATGTTGTCAAATTCGTCACGGGCTATTTTTAGTTTACTCGGATGGAGTCTGCGAGGTTGAGAATGGACTGGGGGTCTTGTGGTCTTAATACTATGAGTGGCATGGTGTTTCACAGGTTCATTATGTTGTGGACTCTTCTAATTTTCTAACCTTCTCCAACCTTAAAAAAAGCATAATCCATATTATACGCCTACGCGCAGATAACGCTCAACCAATAAAAATGCAAAGAATCGAATCAAGCAATTCTATTGGTAGATCGCCTCCCAAAGCAAGAATTGCGCCAAAATATCTTGAGCCACTTTCGAAAACCCAAAAGGTTATAAAAAGGAGAAAAGACAACCCCAGTCAGTCAGTCCAGCTCACTTTTTGAGCGACTGCACTCTCTGTCTCGGATCCCGAAGGAGCGCCGAATCTAATCCACGAACCCGTTTATAAAATGGGCATTTTTGGCTGAGCCTAATGGCTCCTTCAATGCCCACATTAAAAAAGGCCTTGTGCCGCATGACACCCTCGTGGGTGGGTGACTGAATATCTCAGTCCAGCTCATTTTTGACGAACTTCAACTCTCTGTCTCCGGACGGAAAACCCGAAGGAGGCTCGCCGAAGGGCGAACAACCCTGAAAACCGTTTATACGGGTTCAAATGGAACAATATTTTTTGGCTGAGCCTAATGGCTCGGGAATTGGCCTTTATGGGTGACTGAATATCTCAGTCTAAAACTCGCCGATCGATTGCCTAATTAATCCACGACATTCAAAAACAGAATTTTACCGCGCATTTTTGACGAACTTCAACTGACTCACCTGAAACACTCAACGAACAACTTCAAACTTTGAACAATATTTCTTATGCACATTGATTTATTCATTACTAAAAATAAGAAATACGAATCACGAAAACAAACACAGACACGTTCAAAAGGTTACTACTTTTTTCAAACTTTACCAAAAACTCTTATTATATATTTCAACACAAACAAAAATAACAAACATAACGACACAGAGACATCCAACATTTCAGCAACATATACAATTAACGCACGCAACAATACAAATATTAACCTTGTTTGTAAATATGTAATTGTATATAAATGTTTTATTTGTTTCGATCTATAAATGTCTCGTTTTTACTTTGTTTGAAATCTCATATTTGTTATATATTTGTTTGGGACAAGGTTTAGACACACAACCGATCCGAACAAAATCCTTCTGATTAATTAAATGAACCAAAAGTCCCAACAAAATTTGGTGACCTTCCGACGTGAGTGAACATGCAACAAGAGTGACGAACTTGTTGACGTACTTCAAACCAACAAAATTGATAAACAGACGTGCGTAACAAAGATTGGTAACCCCGGTAACGGATAAAGTATTTCAACACTACAGATGGCAGAACCAACAACCGTATCAGAAACAGCCATCAAACTCGAGATGCCCGCCTTCAATGCAAATGTGCAAACGTGGTTCCTTCAGCTTGATGCGATATTCCAAGCTAGGCGCATAACTTCTCAGCAGTCAAAATTTGCAGCAGTCGTGGAGAAGCTACCGGCAGAAATAGCAGCCGAAGTAGCTGATATACTAACTTCAGTCCCAGTTGAAAAACCATACGAAATCCTAAAAGAAGCGATATTGCATAGATCAGGTTTTTCGGAGGAGAAAAGAATACGTGAACTCCTGTCCAATGTCACAACCGAAGATGCCAAACCTTCACAGTTACTTCGAAGGATGCAGCAGTTATTAGGCGAAAATGACATATCGACCACAGTATTCAAACAAATGTGGCTGGACAAGCTACCGCCAGAGGTTGTACGAATTCTAGCCGCATTAGCAGAAGATGTAGACATCCAGAAACTAGCGATAATTGCAGACAAAATAACAGACACAGCGCCAATTAAACACATATCCGCAACGAACACACGAGATGGCCTCATGCCAGACATAGACCGGCAAATTCAAAAGTTATCAACAGAGTTGCAAGATATATCTATACAGCTGCGCGAACTACAAAATGCTCATCTAAGCCGACATGATAATCAATATACCAAGCGAAATAAACAACGCTGGAGATCAAATTCTCGACACAGATACAAACGACAACGAAACGAATACCAAAATGAAAAATGTTGGTATCATGAAACTTTTGGCGCGCAAGCTAACAAGTGCAGACAACCATGTGCGTATAAGAAATCACCAACCGCCAAACAGCAGGGAAACGGACATCCTGGCACCCAGTAGAGACGTTGGATGCCAGGCAACTCAAGACTAACCGTCTCTTCTATATTTACGATAAATCCAGCGGATTAAACTTTTTGGTAGACACCGGTGCCCAAATCAGTGTTATACCACAGACGAAGTGCAGCAAACAACTTCTAATAAAAAACACAACATTAAAACTACAAGCCGCGAATGGCACGCCTATTGCTACTTATGGTGAAAAGACCCTGACTTTAGACATAGGTCTAAGGAGAGATCTAACGTGGACATTCATAATTGCTGATGTTTCGATGCCCATACTAGGAGCGGACTTCCTAACACATTATGCATTGTCAGTAGAACTAGCATCCCAAACACTAACTGACACCAATACAAATATAAAAACGCTGCGGTTTCATCTCTAAACATTCAACGATTGGACTGACGAATATTATACCAATAGCTAATGGCTACGGTGAGATAATACGTCAGTATCAGACACTATTAACACCGTCGTCACGAAATGAACCCGTTAGACATCATGCTAAACACAGCATTAAAACAACTGGTTCCCCAGTTTATTCCCAACCACGTAGGCTTCATCCCGCCAAATTGAAAATCGCAAGAGATGAGTTCGACAATATGCTCAGACTGGGAATAATACGCCCTTCAAAAAGCCCTATGCCAGCCAGCCCTCTACACATGGTTACAAAAGCAGATTCAGTCAGTTGGCGTCCATGCGGAGATTATAGGTTGTTGAACGCCCAGACCATTCCGGACAAATATCCTATCCCGCACATAAAAGATTTTGCGCTATCATTAGAAGGTGCTACAGTCTTCACTAAACTAGACCTCAAAAAGGCTTACTATCAGATACCAATCGAGGAAGACGACATACAAAAGACTGCGATCACCACTCCATTCGGACTATTTGAATTCACAAGAATGCCCTTTGGTTTACGAAACGCCGCACAGTCATTCCAAAGATTAATAGACGAGGTGTTACGTGGTATGCCGTACACATACGCGTATATTGACGATGTTTTAATTGCAAGTAAATCACATGTTGAACACAAGGAACATTTGCATGCAGTTCTAAAACGTTTACAACATTATGGTTTAAAATTAAACATTGACAAATGTATATTTGCGGTACCACAGCTAACCTTTCTTGGACATGTAATAGACCAACAAGGATTGTCTCCTTGGATCACAAGATCAAAGCAATAACAAATTATCCCACACCTTCCACAATGAAGCAATTACGGAGATTCTTAGGAATGATAAACTACTACCGACAATTCATACCGAACTGTGCAACTATAATATTGCCATTAACAGACATGCTATCGCAACGAAAGAAAAAGAACTCGCAAATCATACTATCGAAAGACGAATTAAAATCTTTTAACGATGCAAGAGACGCGTTGCAAAATGTACAAAATTGTCGTATATTAATCCATCCGAAAATTCCAAACTAACACTCACGACAGATGCATCGGCTGACACAATTGGAGCAGTACTACACCAGATTACTAACAATGTAGAGAAACCACTATCATTTTTCTCGATAAAGTTAAACACTACCCAGAGGAAATATAGTACGTTCTCAAGAGAATTATTGGCAGTATACCTAGCAATACGACATTTTAGACACATTCTAGAAGGAAGAAATTTCGTAGTCTTCACCGACCATAAACCACTTACATATGCATTACATGCAAAGGCTGACAAATTAAATCCACGAGACCTAAGACATTTAGATTACATCAGCCAGTACACAGCAGATATCCGATACGTAAAAGGTCAGAATAACACAGTAGCGGACGCATTGTCCAGAACTACGCTCAACGCACTACAATCACAACCACTAAACTTTGACACTCTCGCTGAGGAACAAGCAAACGACAACGAATTACCGTCTGTACAAAAAAGATACCTCACTTCAAATTGAAAAAGACCTTTACCCTTTACTAATGAACTCGTGTATTGTGACGTTTCCACAGGTAATCCTCGACCGTACTTACCTTTGTCACGAAGAAAATCAATTTTCGATCATTTCCATTCGCCAGCTCACCCTGGAGCGAAGGCTACGCTGCGGACCATAGCTGACAGATACGTCTGGCCCGGTATGTCTTCGGACGTGAAACAGTGGTCTCGCACGTGCCAACGTTGCCAGGCAACGAAAATACACCGACATACCAAAGCACCATCGTCGACCTTCGCGACACCAGATGGACGATTTACGCACATACACGCAGACTTAGTCGGTCCACTCAAAAAAAATAATGGACACGAGTACATTCTAACGATCATTGACCGCTTTACGCGATGGCCAGTTGCGATACCACTAACATCAATAACGGCAGAAACAGTGGCTAACGCAATTTTCAACAACTGGATTTCTATATTTGGATGCCCTGCAGTTATCACAACTGACAGAGGTCCCCAATTTCAATCAACGCTATTCAACGAATTTGTCAACATTTTAGGCATAAAACACATCTCTACCACCGCATACCACCCATGCAGCAACGGAATAGTGGAGAGATTCCATAGACAGCTCAAGTACGCATTAACAGCGTCTACCAGTGCTCGTACGTGGGTAGATAAGCTACCATTTGTGATGCTTGCGCTGCGAAATACAATAAAACTGGATCTCAAATGCACCAGTGCAGAATTAGTTTTTGGGAAAGCAACAACGCTGCCTGGACAGATATTTCACAACGAGACGACATCTACACCAACGAATTACTTTGTGGCAGACCTAAAAAAGAAGATGATGGACGTTATATATACACCCACGAGAGCGTATAAAAAAACTTTCTACGTGCCAGCAGATCTACATTCAGCAGAATATGTTTTCCTGAGGCGCGACACTGTACGGAAACCATTAACGCCCAACTACACAGGTCCACACCTGGTAATATCTAAAACACCCAAATTCTTCATAATTGATATCGCCGGTAAACAGAACACCGTCAGTATAGACCGTCTCAAACCAGCATATCTGCAATCCGACGACACAGATCGAACAATAACAAAACCGACGACAACAGAACAAACAGAAACGCAAACAACTACTGATACGACCGAATCAACACAGTCTACCCGTACAAAATCAGGAAGGAATGTTCACTGGCCAACCAAGTACCGAACCTACATTACATATTAATGCTCATTCGCCAAGGCATTAATCTGGGGGAGGTATTGTGGACTCTTCTAATTTTCTAACCTTCTCCAACCTTAAAAAAGCATAATCCATATTATACGCCTACGCGCAGATAACGCTCAACCAATAAAAAATGCAAAGAATCGAATCAAGCAATTCTATTGGTAGATCGCCTCCCAAAGCAAGAATTGCGCCAAAATATCTTGAGCCACTTTCGAAAACCCAAAAGGTTATAAAAAAGGAGAAAAGACAACCCCAGTCAGTCAGTCCAGCTCACTTTTTGAGCGACTGCACGGTTCAACTCTCTGTCTCCGGACGGAGAGGAACCCGAAGGAGGCTACGCCGAAGGGCGAAGTCTCCTTCGGGGGGAGGTTAAATGCCCACATTAAAAAAAGGCCTCCCCTGAACCCCGAACCCGTTTATACGGGTTCAAATGGGCCGCATTTTTTGGCTGAGCCAAACTGCACGGTGGCTCCGGGAATGCCCACATTAAAAAAAGGTTCCTTGGCTCGGGAATGCCCACATTAAAAAAAAGGCCTTGTGCCGCATGACACCCTCGTGGGTGGGTGACTGAATATCTCAGTCCAGCTCACTTTTTGAGCGACTGCGGGTTCAACTCTCTGTCTCCGGACGGATGAGGAACCCGAAGAGCGACTGCACGGTTCAAGTCTCTGCTCCGGACGGAGAGGAACCTGAAGGAGGCCGAAGGGCGAAGTCTCCTTCGGGGAGGTTAAACCGGCCCTGAACCCGTTTAACCCCCTGAACCCGTTTATACGGGTTCAAATCTCAGTCTAGCTCACTTTTTGGCGACTGAGCCTAATGGCTCTCCTTCGGGAATGCCCAACCCGTTTATTTCAAAATTTTTGGCTGAGCCTAATGGCCTTGCCCACATGGCCGCATGACACCCTCGTGGGTGGGTGACTGAATATCTCAGTCTAGCGAACTCGCCGATCGATTGCCTAATTAATCCACGACATTCAAAACAGAATTTTACCGCGCAAATTTTTGGGTGAAATGAAGGCCTTGGGAAACTTTAGCCGCATGACACCCCTCGTGGGTGGGTGACTCAATCTCACTCACCTGAAACACTCAACGAACAACTATCGAAACTTTGAACAATATTTCTTATGCACATTGATTTATTCATTACTAAAAATAAGAAATACGAATCACGAAAACAAACACAGACACGTTCAAAGGTAGACTACTTTAGCAAACTTTACCAAAAAACTCTTATTATATATTTCAACACAAACACAAAATAACAAACATAACGACACAGAGACATCCAACATTTCAGCAACATATACAATTAACGCACGCAACAATACAAATATTAACCTTGTTTGTAAATATGTAATTGTATATAAATGTTTTATTTGTTTCGATCTATAAATGTCTCGTTTTTACTTTGTTTGAAATCTCATATTTGTTATATATTTGTTTGGGACAAGGTTTAGACACACAACCGATCCGAACAAAATCCTTCTGATTAATTAAATGAACCAAAAGTCCCAACAATGTGTTGACGGTGACAGTAGCGATTGGTACTGACGTATTATCTCGTCGTAGCCACTGGCTGTAGGTATAACAGTCGTCAGACCGATTGTCGAATACTTGGAAATGAAACCGCAACATTGTATTAGTGCTAGTGTCAGTTAAGGTTTGTGACGCCAACTCAACCGATAATTTGTAATGGGTTAGGAAGTCCGCTCCTAATATCAGCATTGCGACATCCGCGATAGTAAAAATCCACGTAAATTCTCGTCTAAGGCCGATGTCTAGCGTTAGGGTTCGCTCGCCGTACGTGGTGATCGGAGTGCCATTAGCGGCCTGTAATTTGAAAGATGTATGCTTAACCAGAGTCTGTTTGCTGCAATTTTTGAGAGGCAGGACACTTATTTGGGCACCGGTGTCAACTAAAAATTTTAAAACCGCTCGCTCTGTCGTGGATATAAAAGAGATGATTAGTTTTTAAATGTCTGGCATCCAACGTCTCTACTGGGTGCCAGCGGGTCCGTTTCCCGCTTGTTTGTTTGGAAATGACTTTTTTATACGAACATGGTGGTCGGCATTTCTTCGCGCGCGCGCCAAAATTTTCGTGGTACCAGCAATTGGCATGTTGGTAACGATCACGGCGTTGTTGGTATTTATGCCGAGACGTCGATCTTGAACCACGGTTACTGTGTCGCGTAAAATTATCACGCCGACTTTCATGTGGTTTTTGTAAATCACGCAGTTGTAGAGATATTTCTTGCAATTCTGAAGACAATTTTTGAATCTGTTGGTTGACATCTGGCACAAGGCCATCCACGGTCTCCGTTGAGGAAATCTGTCGTATCGGGGTAGTATCGGCTATTTTGTCCGCTATCGTTGCCAATTTTTGTATATCAACGTCGTCTGTTAATGCAGCCAAGTACCATGTCTGATGGTAATTTGTCCAGCCACATTTGGCGGAATACTGTGGCTGATATGTTGTTGTCGCCCAACAGTTGTTGCATGCGTCGTAATAATTGAGACGGTTTCGAATCTCCAATTGAAACGTTTGTTAAGAGGTCTCTTATTTTTCTTTCCTCCGAAAAACCAGATCGGTGTAGTATTGCTTGTTTAAGGGTCTCGTATGGCTTGTCTATTGGTAGAGAGGTTAATATGTCGGCTACTTCAGCCACTACCTTCGCGGGTAGTTTCTCTACCACGGACGCAAATTTTGATTGCAGTGAAGTTATGTGTCTGGCCTGGAATATCGCGTCCAGTTGTAAGAACCACGTCTGAACGTTTGAGTTGAAAGCAGGCATTTCGAGTCTGATTGCCGTTTCTGTGAGAGGAACTGGATCAGCCATTTATGAAGTCGGAGTTTTGTTTCTGGATCTTTGGTCTGCTGGTTCGAAAACAACACGTGTCGATTTAATTTCTTCCCGCGCGTTGGAGTCGTCACTAATTCTGTTTTTGTACGTCGGGATTCCAATTTTGATTTCTTCAACGATTCACACGTCTGAATCGCCAATTTTTTTTGTTCGGGTTTCGCACGTCGGTCGTTACCAATTTTGTTGGTCACCAGTTTTTTTTTTTACATGAACGTCGGGGTAGTAAAATTTGTTGGTCGCACGTCGAGGTTATCATTTTTTCTTATTGGAACGTCGGGGTTATCAATTTTTGTTGGAACGTCGGGGTCGCCAATTTTATTGCTAACGCTGAACATCGAACGTCGGGGTCATCAATTTTGTTGGGGACGTGCAGAATTTATTAATTATGCTTGAAAGAATCAGAAGGAATTTGTGTAGGTTGCGTGACTTTCTGCATCCACAACAAATAAATAAACGAAATTTAAAATACGATTAAGAACGAGACATATTCAATTAGAAATTAATATAACATTTATATACAATTCAAAGCAATATACAAACAGCATAATTGATATATGTTATGTTGGCGAAATGTGTATGAAGTTTTTTTGATTTCAGAATGTCTCTCTTTGTAATTGTTCGTTCATTTACAGTCTTTTAAAGTTTGTGTTGATATTAATAATTGTCGATATTAAAGTGTCTCTTTTAGAAGGCGTTTTTAAGAGTGATCTACCTTTAACTGTAATGTAATGTTTTTTTAAGGTCGTTCGCACGTTGATGTTTACTTAATAGGTAGCGAATATAATTCACTTTAGATAAGCAATGTTGAGCATTGATATCCACAGAGTTGATTAAGTTTTCGATCGGGAATGAGTCAGCGATGATGTATTTTTGCGCAGTGAAATCATGATTTAGAGTGACGTGGAGTATTTTGGCAAGTTCTCTGTGGGTGTTTGTTACTGACTGCCTGGGGCGGTCAGCGTTTATTTTTATAAGGTCTGAAAGTCCGAAGGTGGCTCACTTGAGTTTTGGCGCGATTTCGTTCTGCACGTGAACTTTCAGTGATGAACCAATGAGATTGTTTGTTTCGCTTAGTGCAATTTTAATTGGTTGAAGTTTTCCGTACGCAGGCGTAAGATATAGACTGTTCTGTTGCTAGGGTTGAAAGGTAAGGAAAAAAGGACGAGTCTACACTACCATATCTAGATGTCATGGAAATACCTAAACCTCAAGTCAGTAATACTTTGATATATAGTGAGTTATTGTGAACACTGGTTAGGCTACTCATGGAAAGGTTATATGAATTAGAGTTTGAATGGAGTATGATAGTGGGTGCCAAATGAATGGGACATTCCATTTCTGAAAATGTGGGGACATCTGCCATCCTTCAATCTATGAAAAATTTTTTTTTAATCAGTGTCACCCCAAGCAAGGGGTTACAGGGTGTGGAGGAATTAGGAACAAAAGCATTAGTAATGAGTAGAAAAAGAAAAGAGTATTCAGGAGAACAGTAGATAGTAATTGGCATTGCATTTAAATTCTTGCAGATTAAAATTAGCTGAAAAGCATGGAGCTGGAAGGTAGTTCCATAAGCAAGAGGTGCAAGAAAAGAAACTGTTAGTATAGAAGTTATGGTTACATCTAGTTAGCTCAACTGTAAATTGATGTGATCTCACCACCAGTCTAGTATTGCACTCAAATTCATACAGTCTAGGTACCATAACAAAGGGTTCATCTGAACAGTTACCTTGAAAGTATAAAAAAAGCACAGAGAGGCAACCTTACAGTGGTAGGTAAGAGAGTGAAGTCAAGCCACCAAATCAGGACCAATAATATTGTTGATTCTTCTTTGGATCTTAGTTAAATTGCAGTTAAATTGATGATATATAGCAGCAATATTCTAGGCATAGACAAATGGTAGACTTATAGATATGCAAGATAGATTCAGGAGAGAAGAATTGTCTCACCCAACATAGTGAACTGACTTTCTTAGCAGCTGACCTAGCAATGGATTTGGTATAGTTTTTCTACCTCATGTCAGCTTAGAACGTTAGCCCAAGAAGGTGCAACGAGTCACTTTCTTGAAGGATAGCATCAGCCATACTGATGAAAGGTGGAGTAGGGTCTCTCAGATAGAATAAAGAGAAGTTTAGTTTTGGAGATGTTAAAATTGACAAGCCATCTTTTGCCCCAGTTAACGACAGTCTTGAGGTCATTTTGTACATCAGCCAATTTGACCTTGTTAGACTGATCAGCCTTAGTATTGAGGCAGGAGTAAATGGTAGTGTCATCAGAGTAGATGCCAAGTTGAGAGTTGATGTCATTGGGAAGGTTGTAATGGAGATTAAAAAAGCATACGATCAAGAATTGAGCCCTGGGGGACAACTGCATTAGTATAAAAGTATGTAGATGAGTGGTTGTTCAGGAAAACTTTCATTTTACAATTTGATAGAAACAACTGGATCAGCTCAAAAATGTGCCCAGAGAAACCAAGAAGATCTGAATGCCAGACCATGTCAAAGGCTTTTAAGATGTCCAAAGCTACAGCTCAGGCTTCACCATTTTTATCTAGAGCACGAAAGACTCTTTCTGCAATTATCATTAGTACATCAGTAGTTGACTTGGAAAAACAAAAAACATATAGCTTGTCTGAGAAAAGGCCCTACAATAAGAGATGATGAACCAATTCAGAATTGATTAGGGGCTCTAGGAGTTTCCCATAAAGGGGTGGAAGGCAGATTGATCGGATGGTTCACTAGAGTTTTTAAAAACTGGAACAACAGACAATGACTTCCATCAGGCAGGAAAGCAGGAGGCAGCGAGACATTTATTATACAGTTTAGAGAGAACAAGAGTCTGTTCAGGAGCACACATTTTAATGACTATTACAAGGATATCATTGGGTCTACATGTTTTGTGGGGATCAAGGTTAGAGATGATAGCAGAGACTATGGAAGGGGTTATATGCATATCACTCAGCATAGAATCAGTTTTAAGTGGGAAGTTAGACAGGGATACTTCAAATGAGTCAAGAGTAGAATTTGAGGAGAATTTACAGACAAAGCATTCAGCTTTATCAGTAGAGTATGATAACACCTCAAATCAATTGAAGAGGGAGGAATAGAGACCTTGCACTTATTACAGAGACTATACCCTTACCCTATTACAGAGACACCAGTAATCATGAGAACCAAAGTTTTTAGAGGCTATATGTTGCCTCATTCTCTCAGTAAACAGGGATTTAGCTTCTTTGAGGACTCACTCACTTTTGTTATGAGCAGTAGCAAATAGGCACCTATTATTATGAGAGCTGTCACACTGGTATAGCTGAAAATAGTGGTTCCTGTGTACTATAGCAGGTGAGCATGCTGGTGTGAACCATGGAGATGATTGCAGTTTCATTTGGTATTTCCGAGGGATGAAAGCATCCATACCAGCTTTGACCCAGGATGAAACCGTAAGTGGCGCAATTTTTCAATTGGGAGGTTGAAGATGTCAGTTCAGGGGTGTCACAAAGAAAATCCCAGAATGAGTCCCAATCAGCGTGCTAGTAATGGAAAAAGGTATCATGGATAGAAGGTTCTTGTTTAACAGATGCTTGGAAGGAGATATCAATAGCTACGACAGAGTGGTCCGGGTTACTAAGAAGGCAGTATTGTGAAGCTCAGCAAGAGCAAGGCGGTAAGAAATAGATCCAATGGAGAAGCCTGTTGCTCTGTTTGGCTAGGGAAATGAGTAGGGAAGTCCATGATCTGAGTGAGGGATTGGGCAATGGAAAAATTTAAAGTCTGTATACCAACAGCATCAGTATCTTTGAAATGTTTCAGCCATGTGTTGTGGTGAGCATTAAAGTCACCAAAGACAAAGGTATTTGCAGATGGAGGGAGAGAAAGTGTCTTTTCTATACTGTCAGCTATTGAGTCTAATATACTGCAGTCTTGGGAAGAGGTGGGAGTGATAAAGGAAAAAGAGATAGCTGACAGAGTTTAGTAGCAAAAGAGGGAAGCACATGAAAGAGTAGTCAGTGGTCTTGAAAGACAGTTCTCAGGCCAACAGAAGATTATTCCAGATATAAACACCAAGACCATGCATGAATACTGGAATCTTTTCAACAAAAGGGAAGATACCCTGGAACTAAGAATTCATTGGTAACAGTGGAAGAATTCAAGTTGGTTTCATAAAGGGCAAAGATATCTGGTGACTGTTTCAAAAAGATTCTACACTGCAGAAGTTGGAATGAATACCAAAAATATTGGTGTGTGTACTGGAATACTTACCATAGACAACAGAGTGGCCAACAACAGGTTACTATTAATCATGACCAGACAAATAACACTGGTTCAAATCATATCCATATTTAATATTGGCGGTACCAGTTAACAAGATGGTAGTTCCATAATGGTGTGGCGTGTATTTACATGACATAATTTAGATCCACTGGTCCACCTGAACATGGCATATAGTTTTTTTTAATGCTGTTGATGATACCTTGGATACAAAATCTTAATACAAAAGACTACTATATTGAACTTCTTTGTAATTATTTGAACCTATTCATCAATTCCATATACCCTAACAATGATAAACCATTTTTGTTGGGTTAGAGGAAGTCATACATGATACTATTCAATGACTTTTGGCATGTCAGAGTAAATCATTCATAAAATTTGCCCAAACTAAATTTATTCAAATTTATTTCAAAATTTTGTTTCACCTTTGACATGTAATATCATCAGAATGAATTTGTTAAATTTTTATTTAACAAATTTCTTTCACATTTTAATTTTCTCAGTCTCCATTTTCCAATGTTTCTATCATCTTTAATTCTTGGGATCTTTCTTCATTAATGAAAATGGTGAATGTACAGAACAATAAAATCATTGGAATAAAAAGAAATGTGAAGAAAATAGGTTAAATAAAGTTGAAAATAGATCAAAAATTAATTCTGATATAGCCTGAAAGGAGTCAGTTGAGGCATTGGTTAAATTTAAAAAAGGACCTTACTTGCCAAGATTGATTGGTAGAAGTTCAAATTTCATGAAAGCAAACTGTTGTTTTGCTTTTTTTAATGCTGTTGATGATGTTAATTTAGATTTAGGGATTTAGCTGTTTGGAAAATATGGAAAGCACAATGTTTTGTGCTTTCCATATTTAATCATCCTGTATCCTATGTGGGATTTAAAATAATTTAAACATTTTATTTGATATTAACAAATGTAACATCTGGTATCTGAAATGGAAAGTCTTGTGGCTATCAGAAGAGTTTTAATACACTGTAAGGTTTTATCACCTGATAAAGAGTGAAATACAAATTCTGTTATTCTTTACCTAAAAAATTACCTCTTTAATTACAATCATTCAAAAGAAAACCATTTTTTTCCAAAACTTTTATCTTTCGAACTGTTATCTCAGTTTTTTTTCACTAATATTCACCCAATAGTCACTCAAGGTAGAGGGTCACCATGTGGAGTTATATTAGCATAGGAATGAACAATTTTTAGGAGTATAGAGCTAAGACAGACTTTAAAAGGAACCGGGAACCCAAACAGGAAACAAAGGATAAGCCTCTACTCCTGTTCAAAAGACTGGGAGGTTAAATCTTCTTCGTATTAAAAGAAAGAAATTGTTACCAGCTTAATTCAATGAATGATTTCATTTCAGTTTTATTAAGTAAAACCAATTTGAACTCAGAAACTATTATCATATTATAATTTTGTTTGTTCCTCTGTTATTAAGTTAACATGTGCCCTGCTTCAGACTATTTTGTTTTGATTGCAAGGAAAAAGAAAAGAAAAGGTTATATCAGAGATACTGTTTGGTTTCAATGAGAAAAAGAAGGAATACAAAATAAGAAGAAAGGAAGATACATAAGGTGATAACATTTGCTTCAGTGAAATAGAAAACCTTGTCAATTTAAAATCTTTTCATTTGTATCCTCTTACTTCTTTAAATAATGGCCTGCTTTCCAATTATGATTGTTATTGTAATATTTTGTTAAAATTATTAAGCTCAAATATTTAACAAAGGAACAGATGAATTTCTGTATGTGTTTTATAGCCACAGAACTTGTCAAGAACTTATTCCATCATTAATGTAAAAATTAGGGGTGATCAGAAAATTAAAATAGGAAAACTATTGAATTTTCATGCATACTGCTAGTTAATAATAATAACAACAACATCCTGGGAAGCTATTATATTTTATAACATGCTGATCTTTGTTATCTTGATAGTTCATGGTGGAGAAAAGTTTAAATTAAATTTAAAAAATTCTCTAGAGACTGATCACCAGTATTTCTTGATTACAAATTTTTGGTAGTACACATCTTATATCACAATATGTAAATAGTGAGACTAAAATAAAATTGACAGTTTTCAACACTGGTTTTTATAATGTTAAATACAGTTAACTTCATTTTTTGAGTTTCCTCAAATGTAACTAAAAGTAGATTCAATCTCTTAACAACTGGATGTCTTGGATACAAAATCTGATTTCTTAAATGCTTTAAAACTAACATAAAACAATTTATAACAATTCTTTAATACTTTTTAGCTATTTATAACTTTAAAATTACAAATCTTTGTAAGTTAAAAAAATCAATAATGTTCTTTGTAGTTTGGAAGATGTCTGTTTAAACAAATCTTTATTAAATTGAATGTTGTCAATGCTACAAAACATATTGGCAAGTCTAAAGGATTCATATTATCAACAATGCCTGCACTGTCAGCTTCTCACTAAAATGGCACTGCTGCTAGAAAGAAACTAGAGTACTGGGTGATGAATTATAGAAATTCTTTTTTGTCAGCTGTATATCATTGCTATGTCATCATCATCAGTACAAATAATGGCTGATCCATTTCCTCTTAGTTTTGAGTCATTCAATCTCCAGAAGGCAATTAGCACTAAATGTGCACATACTTGCAACTGCAAAAAAAAAAAAAAAAAAAAAATCCACTTCCACATAGATTTAACCCAGATCTTTTGGTCAATATACAGTAACTGTCATAAAAACCATTATTTTTCCAGTATCTTTGAAAAATAGTTTGTGTTTGTCATTTTCCTGAGAAAATTAATAATCCCTTTTTGACTTATAAAATGAACATTGTACTTGTAAAAAATAGTGGGATTATTTGCATACAGATCAGTATCAGTGCACTCTCTGGCACTCAGCCTAAGATCAAAGTGTTATTCTTTAGCACATCTGCATAGGACTGTGAAGTGTTACATACAAAAAAGAATATTGATACACACCATGTTTTATACGTAGGTATTTATAGAATTTATCCAGACGTAGACAAAGCCATTTTTTTTTTTAATGTATATTATTCTTATTCTGTAATAAACTTCTGAATTAGAATAGGAATTTGTTGCAATTTTACCGTTTTTTTTTTTAAATTAAATATCAATAAAGTTAGCTTACATTGTATAAAACAAGTGTGTATTATCTTAGAGAAAAAAATCCATTTCATCTTTAATGCTCCGGTGTACATGTGGGCTGCATAAATATTCAAGAATATTATCACTCTCCACAACTTCCTCTTTTCTTGCTCTTGTAACCTTTCACTTTAACATCCCTCTGTTCTGTTATGCATTCACACAAGCTAGGTTACTCAGTTTCATGATGCTTCTGTTGCTTTCAATGCTCTGTTAGAGTTAATTCTCTAAGCCTTCTTTCCATAAATAGGAACAGGTTAATTTAAATCATTTTTTCATTAATTTATTAATTTTTTCTTCTGTTGTAGAAAAGAACAGACAGAAACCAATTTCCTAATTAATATTTCTAAAACATTGAACAAGAAAATTTGTCAGCTACATTTTTATGCAACATTATCTTGAATAGCTTAACTTGGGTGGTAATATTTGGTATCGGAGTTGAAATTTTTCCTCAGTTTCATTATTCACCAATAAATATGATGAGTTAACATTGGAAATTGTGAATTATTAGCTTCAAACTACACTCAGCTTAGATTTTAATTCTAGCCTTATAAAATTTAAAATATTTTCAAACAAACAAAAAAAAAAAAAAGTTTCAATAAAATTTGCCATTCTGATAAAAGCAATTGTTTTATTTATTGTGTCAAAGTTCCCTTTGAAGATTCATTAATATAAACTGTCATGCACATATTACTACTAATACTACATAATGGAAAAGAGCTAAAACTTCAAACAGGTGAATGGGATTGAACCAGGCTTATTTTTTCTGGTGTCAGCTTGCCTATATTTTTTTTAACTTTAACCATTTAAGACAAACATTGTCAGACAAATGAATTAAATAAAAAAAATAAAGTAAAACATTTTTAAAATGAAAAGCCTTTAATAACGGAAGACAGTTAAAATTTAAGAAACAAGTTAAAAATTAGATTTTTTGTGCAATTATGGTTTTCTAATCAAGCTGCCTGTAAAACTATCAATGCAATGATGTTTGATTAGTTTGTGTGTAAATTTTAATGTGGGAGAGAGAAAGAAAAAGAGAGAGAGAGAGAGAGAAGAAAGACATTTCAGGTTACAATAATAAAAGTAAAAACAGACTAATTGAAAGTGGATAGTGAGATTTTATTAAATCAAAAATAAGGCAAACATTTTCAACATTATTTGTACTTTTTCAAATAATAAAAAGTGTAAAAACTCATTTAACAAAAAATAAATAAAAAATTCATGACTAGAATTTTTATTGTAGACACTTAGAAAGTGACATTAATACTCAGGTTGTAATTTACTTTTGTTATTGAATATCAAATGTTCCACCTGAAAAGAGTGAAAACAAATGGATTTATTATAACATACACTCAAAAGGGTCTGCTCAATTTGAATGTAAATTTAGGCAGTGCAAATATCCAATAATGAAGTTGTGCTTCAAGAAATTTGAAATTACAAAAATATAAAAGGATATAAAAAAGACTAGCATAACAAAGGAGAAATCTTTACACTTTGGTACTATATGAAAAATGTTCAGTCATTAAGGACCAATTCTTTTATAGGAAGACCAAAACTTTTCTAATACATACAAATTAAAATAGGAACATTTGTGAAATCTTCTTGAGGAAACTTTAAAATTGATTCAGTGACAAGTAAAACTGATTTTATTTTTTTTTTTTTAAAACACTTAAAAAAATTATTTACATTTTCTCCCAGGAACCTTTTTATGCCATTTACACATATATTAAAACTACTTAAAAAGATTTTTCTTTTTGATATGATATTTTGATTTGCCTCTTAAATATGTAGATGTTAAACACAAAAATATGAGTTGTTGAATAATTGTATTTAAAAAAAAAAAAAAAAAAAAAAAAAAAAAAAAAGAGCTATGCACACCTCTCCCCCAAAATCACAAATACTATACTAATGATGGCTAGCAATTTCAGCCTTTAAGTATTTAAATGAATGACCCATCAACAGCATCTGAAGGTGATCAGTATATTTTTTTTTTTTTTTTTTACAGAATGTGTTATTTCAATCTTACTGCAGCCTTGTACTGGCCAATAAAATCCATTGATTTATTTTGCTAAAACAGCAAACATCTTAAATTTTCCTTAAAATCTTAGATATTCACGAGAGATGCGTGCTATTCGTCTACGCTTTTTAGACCTTTTTCGTTGCCTTCTTTTGTTTCTTTTTTTCTTCTTTTTGGTTTTAAATTTTTTCTTTTTGTTCCGTGTGTTATGTGACAATGATGATTGTGCTGATAAATCTTGCATTTCACATGGCCCTTTTGTAGCAACCCGGATTTTTTTATCCGAATTGCAAGCAGCAACCCTCATGTGACACCGAGATTTGTATGTGACTGAATCACTGCCGCACACTTCTCGACGCCTTCGTCGACACATGTAGACACTTGGACAACTGCACAGAGGAAGTCCCTGCATGTTTATCATGCATACCTTGAATTTGGGACATTTCACTTTTTCACAAGCATTATCTGAGGGAAAAAAAAAAAAAAATTATATATGTACACACACATCATTGGAGAGTGAAAATAAAATTTTTAAAAAGAAAAATGTTTCAAAGTTCTGGGAAGATTCTAAAGCTGAAATCAAAAGTATTCTATATTTATAAATGTAAAATTTAGAAATAGGTGTCACATTAAACAGGTGTATTACTTCAACAACTGTTTCAGTTAGTCTTTATATAGAGTGGACCTATCTCTTAGTCATCTTTCTCATTAATGAAGAACCTGCATGTATAGCCAGAATAGTTTCTAGTACAACTTGTAAATTTATTTTCTATGTTTAAATTTTCTCATCCCCACCATACATACATACAATACAGATTTTGCTGTAAAGTGTGGACATATCTGGGGGTTACATTTTATAAAATTTTAAGATTTATTTTTAACAAATAGAAATCTGTCATAATTAGTTTTTTTTTTTTTTTTAGTTATCTTCACCATTCGTCATATGGACATTGAATATATTTAAATCGAACTTTTTCAATAATTAAAGGAAAAATAGTTGCTACTAGACAATATATTTTAAATTACTAGAATGTTAAGAGCTACTGGAAAAAAAGCAAAAAGTATTTGCAAATGGCATTTTCTATTTATTGTAAATGGAACAGAAAATATTTATAATAAAGATTAAAAATTTACATGTACTAAAGATGATTTTAGCATCTATCATATGAGACAATTTTATATACAAACATTCTTATCTCAGCATTTATTTGATGACGTAATTTATATCACACGCTTTGAAAATTTGTATTAAGTAACTGATATATTTGGGTAGATCAATGTCTTAATGATGGAGGAGGAGGAAAAAAAATGCATTTTTCACAAAGAAAATCTTTCAAGAATCTCCTTCCTTGTTAAATCACTTAATTCATTTATGAATATTAATCACACAGTAAACATTTAGATTAAAATTAAACTAATAACTACATGCCAATTTATGGATCCAACCATAGAAATCAGTTCACTAATATGGAACCTAATGAGTTCAATTGTTTATTTCTAGAACCAATTTAAAACTATATTTAAAAGACCTTCAATCAATAGAAATTTTTTTTTAAGTGTCGTAAGTAGACAAGGTTGTAGTTTTGCATAAAAATATTTAAAAACAAATGCAGATTGCTTCTAAACAGTATACAAAAGTTTAATGTTATAAAGTTAAAATATCTAGATTACATTATATTAACACGAATAATTAGAAAATGAATATTCTAAATTTGCAATGTGAAATAAAATACAAAATAATAAGCTGAATAATATGAGCAAATTTAGTGACGAGTTTAAAAACAGCATTTTTTTTTTTTTTACATTTGAAAGAAAAAGATTAAGTTTATAGAAATTGAATAGTTTTAAGCAAACATTTTAACTTTTGCCTATTCACATAAAATCAATTTGATTCGACTTGTCTAAAACAGCAATTATTTTCAAATCAGAGAAAATATATAATTTTTCCACACATACAATTTTACATAATGAAATGGACATATTTCAGCAATTTAAATTATACCTTCCTAACAAATTTAATTTTTTTTTTATTTACATGTTGCAGAGAAAAAGAGAAATTTATAATTACAATCCAATGCCATGGAAATATTTCAAGTAATTTTATATTATTATTATTATTATCAGGTTTTAAGTTTTATAAAATCAGTTTTTGTGAGAAATATTTAACTTATGAGAAGAGTAAAAATGGTAAAAATCTGCTTAAAAATTATTTGAGAAATTTAAATCATCCTAAGTTATCAAATTTAATTAATAGAATGGAAAAAAAGAATAACCAATTAAACTACCAATTAAGGGCAGTAAATAAAATCCATCACTAAAGTATCACTACAACTGCCATTTAACCACTAACAATTACTGTTTTTTTCTAGTGCAAAGGAAATTTGTGATCTTCATTGCTCTTTTATTGGTTCTTGCTCCTTAATGTTTTTCCTATTCTTTCACACTTTGTAAAACCTTGTGTATTAGTGGCTTTATTGCCTTGCTTGGGGGTGAAAATGACTTTTTCTAAATGTTAAGTTTTTGAAAATAAAATTATACTTCACTCCTTAATTAAAATCAAACAAATCACTAAAAATCTTTTGTTTGTTTATCCATCATGAATCATTTCATGTTCATTTTCTAAAATAACTGGAATAATGTGACTACTGCAGCTCTTTACACCCAAAGAGGAAGTTGGATGAAAACTTTGATTAAAAAAAAAAAAAAAATAAAACAGGCCACATTTACTTGAATTAAGTGCAACCTACATTAATAATATTAAGTTTAATAATCAATAATTAACCAAACAAGGCCAACTGCAGTTGGGATCATGAAGTCATTGTGAACTCCATGATCCTTTCACTAGCTGCATGTGCTTCACCAGGGCTATACAGGTCTTTTGAATTCAGAGTTTGTCCTTCTAGACTGATTGCCAACCAAGGATGAAGACCCCAGTCTGCTCTACTATTTAACCTATAGCTGGAAAGAGAATCATACATTACCCAAGGGTATTTGCATACAAGTGAATGTAACAAACATGAATGGAACTTGAATCTCCAATTTCTAAATCCAAGCAGTTATAAGCTTTAAAATAAATAAAAAAAATAATATACTACCATTTTGCTTCCATGGCAAAAGTGATTGACAATTGAATTAAAAAGCCAGTAACTTCATAATACTGAATTTTGTATTCCCATCAATAAAAATCCACTTATTGATATGAAATAAATCCTTCAGAAACAGTTGAGATTCATTTGGCAATAAATTATATATTTTAAGTTGAAATTATACTATGTCTGTTATCAAAAAGTACAATTGATGACATATAGCAAAAAATATAAGTTAAAAAAAAAAAATTCTCCACCTTTAAATTATTTTTAATAGGTAGTAATCATATTAATGAACATTTTGATAAGTGTTGATTATATAAATTTCAGCTAGTTTAATAATAACAGCAATGTTAAAAAAAAAAAGTCTTAATTCCAACAAATACATGATAGGAATTGTGATATAGTCAAACTTTTGATTTGGATTTTTTCCCCCATTTTGTTGACTTTTCATTCATAATTTTATAACTCATCAAAACAATTGTTTTAGTATTAAGTTGAAATGAGGAAAGTTTGGATTTTATTTTGCAATTTTTATATGTTGCAATAACATGGGTAAAGAACATTCATCTATTTCTTTAAAATAAAAACAAATTTATCAAAAGTATTGAGTAATCATGTAAATTTAGACATACAAATCCAGTGTGATCCTCTTTAATGATCACTTTAATTGAAATTTTCCAGGATTAAAAATATTTTGCCAATATCATTTGCTGCTTTTATTCAAAGTACAATAAATGGAAGAACATAAAGGAAGCAGCATGAAAGAGAGAGAAAAAAAAGAAAAGAAATATACACTGTTAGCTTTTATTATGCAAGTCAGTATTTTCACAAAATTGATATAACTATATCAAATATAATTGATGTTTGTAACATTTTGGGATATATTTATATGAAACTTTCACAATGTTAATTTCAGATTATAATATCTGCCTTCACAATATATTCATAAAATTTGGTGGCATGAGATTTTTCAACCTGATGGTTTTTCATCATATTGTAAATATATAATTATTGATTGTTTTTTTTTTCAGATATATAGAACTTCAAGATATAAAATATTTTAAAGTTATTGAGTAATGGGAAACAACACTGGAAATTCTGAAAAAATTGAACAGAGATAACCTAAGAATCAAAAAAGTAATTAAAAATATCACCAGTTAAGAAAAAATGTTAGCTTTAAAAATGTCACAAAGAGATTTGAAGAAAATTCAAATAAATATTTGAAGTTTGAGTGGCAAACAAACAAAATAAAAAAAAAAAATGTAGAAAATAAAGAATTGAAGCAACCAAATAACCTTAAGTAAACATAACAAAAAGTAAAAAAGGTTGGGCAAAAAAAACTAAAGAGTAGATGGAGACCAATTACTCCATAGTAAATTTTAGTGATAAATGCAGAGCTACTTTGGATGAACCTGATGACTGGATTAAAGATTGAGACTTTTCTGGAAATAATCAACCAACCTGGAACGTAAGTGGAACAATATTTTGGGCTCATATTGTCAGTGGTAAAATTATAGATTCTTCATAACTGATGGTCTCTAGATAAATGTACAAAATTACTGTAAGATTTCGGATGATTTTTTTTTTTATTCTCCTTACTGGTGCAGGTCACAATGAAGAAATTTTAGGCTAACAAGTATTCATGAAAATCAAGATTCTACAAAGTTGAGTATTGACCACCTTACCAATAATAATAATAATAATCCTTGTTGTGATAGGGCATTGAGTAGGATAAAAGAGGGTACCGAAATTCATGAGAGTAAATTTCCTGGACAACAGCATCACAAAGCTACAATACATTACTTTGTGTAGAACTGCACATATCATCTGTAAAAAAAAAAAAAAAAAAAAAACCTGTCTCCATAAATGAAACATCCCAAATGTACATAAATGTCTTACAGTGTTTTTTTTTTTTAATCCATAGACGCGGAGGAGAATTGGTAATTAGGCTCTTAAAAATGATATCCTGGCAAAATGATAGTTGTTGTTGTTACTATTGTTATTATTAATAATAATAATAGTAGTAATAATAGTAATAATAATCTCTCTCTCCAGATTAATCAACAAATCCAAAAGAAAATCTGTTTATTATTTAAAGAAGAATAAAAAAAAAAAAAAAAAAAAAAGAAAAAGAAAAAGAAAAAGAAAAAGAGAGAGAGAGAGAGATGTGAAAATAGAAAGCAATATTCAAAAATATCTCTGGGAAATAAAATCTGCCACAAGTTGAAACAATAGAAAATCAATTAAAGAGTAAAGAGGCCTAACATGTAAAATTTAAAAAATATGTTTCTATGGTCTGTTCTTTTTTTGATATACAAAAAAGATGTTGCACTTAGTTTGTCTGCATAAAACCTACCCCCACCTCACGCAAAAAAATAAATTATTAACAAAATTTTTATTAAGGAAATAAAACCGAAGGAACACACATTATTGCTCATAGACTAAAGAAAAAAATATCCTGAAAAGAAAATTTTACCAACATCATTTTGAAAACATTGACTTGCATAATAACATCTGATCTGACATAGTTACTAAATTCAAATAATACTTTATTAATTAGCTCTCCAATCCCCAAATTTCATGCAAAGCAGAAAGTTGTTTATTTAAACCACTAAATCCCCAAATATTAAATAAAATAAGAAAAAAGAAAATTTGAATAAACAAATTTCATTTGCAAAAGCAGATTTTAGACTCGGTTAATAATTTCTGATATCCAAAATAAAAAAAAAAAGAAGCAAAGTAAATTACTTATTTCTTTTTGTATTTTCAAGAAGCAAAATAACGGTATGTAATTCTATAATAATACTTGAAAGAAGTCTTGATTTGTTATACAAGAAATATTGAGCTAATAATTGTGTTTTTACTTTTTATTTTGTGGATTTACAATACATGAAATCTTACTTTTTTAATGACTTAATTTCATTTGTTTCTTCAGGAGCTAGCTGTAAAGATAGGATTTAAAAATCAAATTATTTTAATTTTTTAACCACACAAAATTTTCAATTTGGACTCAGTTCTCTCTACCAATTAATGCAATAATTTAAGAATTTTACAATTTAGTTGAATTC
This sequence comes from Acanthosepion pharaonis, assembly GCA_903632075.3. Lineage (NCBI taxonomy): Eukaryota > Metazoa > Mollusca > Cephalopoda > Sepiida > Sepiidae > Acanthosepion > Acanthosepion pharaonis. The sequence continues at coordinate 192,813 of CAHIKZ030000396.1, read as the reverse complement.
ATTTGTAAAAAAGAAATTTAAAAATTAGAAAATTAAGATACAAATTGTCATATAAATTTAAAATTTTTTCTTGATAATCACGTTTATGACAATTAGTTCCTTTGAATTGATTACTAAAATATTCTTGTTTGTAGTTTTAGAAAGGCATATAAGTCATTTATGTTTTTTAAAAGGTTTTTTTATTCGATGTTTTGTCGATGTGGCATTTAAGTGATAACCAGAAGAATTAAGGATTATTATACAATTTCTAATGTTTATTAATTTCAAGGTGCTTAAATACAAGTTAAACAAGTTTAATGAAACTACAATTTGGTAACGACATCTTATCGAGAAATACTGGAAGAAGCCATTTGCACCGATTGAACTGTTTTGTTTTGTTTGTTGATTATGTTTTTAATGCTTTAATTACCGACGATCAGTTACAGTATCAGATTTCATCGTATAATCAGAGTCCTTGATCTTCAAGGATTAACCATTTCAAGAGTTGTAAAAAAGTGAAAAAGACAATTACGGCCCGTGTATCAAATGTCTAAAAAAATAAATAAAAATAAAAAATGAATAGTTGCCCAGGAGTCTGCTGCTATAACAGTGTTAAGGAAGCCCTTGAAAAAATAACGAAGCAAACAATAAGAAAAAATATCACTAAAAATTAAATAAAAACGAAAATAAAATCAATAAACATAAATAAAGCTAAAGTTAAAGCAGCTCACTATTTTTAAAGAAATTGTTGATAATGAAATAAGGCATTATTAAAGGTTCTACGAATATAAATCTACGAATTCTTAGTGGGTTACAGGGCGCTTTGTCATGGCGTAATGGTTAACAAGCTAGTTTCACACATCATTACTACAGAGTTCGAGCCTAACCGAGTGACTCATGTTTGTGGTCCTGTGCTTAAGTTTGGAAGAATTCACGGATCATTTCATTATTTTTTTCTCAGAAACATTATGCTAAGCTTTGTTTTATTTTTATTTTTTTAATTATTTTTAAACTCTTTTTTTTTTATATTTGATTTACTTACACTACAACACAGCTTTTAGAATTTTTGGCTACAACGATTTAGAATTAAATGTTTGTTTTACAATTTTTCAGTAATAAAAACAGACACAATCGATGTAAATCTGAAAAAGAAAGCTAATAAAACAGAAAGAAAATTATTAATCTTACAAAAAAAAAAAAAAAAAAAAAAAGGTTTTTTTACATTTCCTTATTTCAAGCAGCATTTAATTAGATTTTAATCTAATCAACAAATAATCAAAATAATAATCAGTCTATCATTTGGGGTTCGTGTTGATTTTGACATATAAAAAAAGTAATATAAAAATATTGATCAAAAAAGTCAAATGATGACGAAGTTAAAGCGAGTATTAAGTTAATTTGTTCAATTTCATCTTCCTTTGAATCCGAACAAAAATCAATATTGAGTCAGTGACACTAAGTTTCTTTGCATAATTTTGTTCTTTAAATTATTTGTTATTTAGTTGTCAATTATAAAATTTCGCTATTTGCATTATTTTCCTTTTGCGCACTCGATTTTTCAAAGTTTGCAATTTAAAGGCAACCTACGTAAGGGTACGAAGATATGTTGCATTTTAATTTAATCAAAGTCAAAAGGAACAAATAATTAAGCCCCAATCCCAAATGGAGACAGCTATCACTTAAATTCAATTAAAAGTGAAAACAAAGACACCGAGTTGTTAAACAAAAGATTGGAGAAGAAAATAAAATAAACCCACTTTGTAAATAATAAACACCAGTTGAATTAAAATTATAACGAATTCAAATTTCATAGAATATTAAAACAAGTGCTATTTACAATGGATGGATTATTATTTATTTAATGATAATCTCTGCGAACTGCGTTATTTAAATCAGCTCTGATAATCTATCCTTACTGTAAACGTAAACAATTGTAAAAATGCTTGAAAACTTGTCACGTACGATGAAAAATATTCAAAAAATATAATTTTTTTCGATTAAAAGTAAAAAAAAAAAAAAAAAAATCGATAATTAAATGTTAACTTTACGAAATTCAAAACAACTTAAGAATAAGAAGAAGACTGAAGAGTAATTCACGATTTTATAAGTTTGTTTGCCCCAGCTGAATTTATGCAAATCAGAAATCTGAATTTAAATTTGAACACTGTTAGCAAATTTAGAACCTCTCATTTACTAGAAGATTTTTTAACTTAAGAATATTTTTCTTGTGAAATATTCGACAGAACAAAAAAAAAAAAAGTGAATTACTTACTTTTGTTGGGAAGAGGAGTTAATCTGACATGTGGCTGGTAGAGGTCCGAAGAACACATTTGGCAACAGCCACAATGGTCCTTGACTACCTCACCCGTGCAAAATTGCAGCTGTGGACAGTTCTTGCATTTCAGTTCACACACTCTGGACAGAGCATGTCCAGACGACTGAACAGGAATAAAAAACAGTAACAATAATTGCAACTGAAATATCAAAGAAACTAAGGACATTTTCCTAAAGGAAGTTTGTCGTACTGGTCCGTTCCTGCACTCAAGTTGGCTTAAAAAAACGTGCAGCGGTTCGGAACACCGGCTTTCGCCATCCATATCTCATTGCCAGCTCATAGCATGCGAAAGAAGAGCGGATATCCTGGTTTCTTCCGCAATAATACTTCCGTCGTCCCGAGCAACGAAGATAATGAAGCAATTCCAAGTAGCCTTCTCAAAGTTTGGTAAGGAATGTCCTTCTCGGTTTTTGTACAATTAAAACTGATTAAAAAATAAAAATAATAATTATTAATATAATAATATGACAATAATTTTTAAAAAAGCAATACATTAAATGTTTATTCACAAGAAAAAAAATAAAACATGTCATATCAAGACTGGTGCTAGAAATAGAGGGGTACAATTTGAGAACCAAGTTGTGTGTGAGAGTGTGAGAGAGAGAGAGAGAGGCTGACAAAATAGAGATTATGCAAGGATACGTCGACACAAATTATTGAAATTAATTTTTAATCATATTTCGAATTTATTTTTTTTCCAATTTCAATCAAAATGAATTCTACTGGACGTTGCAGAAGAAATAATTATGTTTTACTTTTAGTTTTAGCAAATAAATTCAAAATAAAAATAAAATTTTTAGCATAATGGTTACCTCGCAACAGGGTAATAACATTCATTAAGGTTATGAACTTATTTTCTCATTAGGGATAAGAAGAGTTCAAAATAAATCTCGCCAAATAGGTTTTCTTCTCAGATCCATCACTGTTAGGGTTTTTTTTTTACTGTAGTGTTTACTGAGCGATCGCGTGAGAACGATTACATAGATTTTTTAAAAGAAAAATGAGGGTTGTACTCTAAAGTTAAATAAACTTATATCCAATTGTAGATTTCATCTCGTAATGCTCTTTGTTCTTTCTTTAGGAAAATGTTTTTACAATCAAGTAAGTTAAGTAAGTAGTTATCTATTTATCACCTCTCTCTCTCTCTCTCTCTTCTCTCTCTCTCAAAAGAAAAAACCCGATGGAAATAGTTTTTTTTTTTTAGTTTACCGCTTAAGTTGGTCCCCATTCTTTTGATTTTTCTCATCCTCAGTGGTCGTTTTTCCTGTACTAGACTAAAAAAAATATTATTAAGCAAATCATACATACTTACTAACAGAGAGTAGAATATTCGCACATAGGCAGTGATAGTGTGGTGGAATTCAAGCCATACGTTTCGAATGAACAACTGAACATCAATCTCTAGCAGCATCTGTCAAGTAATTGTGTCTGTGTGTGGATCAGCTGGTAAGTACGGAATGACAGCGGAAATCATGAGGGTCGAAAACTACACTGACCGAGCACTTATGTCAGTTACGTTCATTGATTAAGATTGTGGCTTTCTGATTGGCTGCAACGACATAGGAGGCGGTACATTTAATTGCTTTCCAATACAGAACACTTACTTAACTGATAGCTCATTCATTAAATGATAAATCAATATATGAGTATCGTTACTCTAACAACTCTATACAGTTTTTGCAAGATGACTCTGTATATTTTATATTTTTTATGGTATAGATTAGGTCTTTGTGCAATGTTACTGAATGCGTCACAAAGTAGCACGAAAGCCAAGTAGCAGCAGCAGCGGTTGTTGTTGTTGTATAGGAGTTGCCTTTCTTTTTAGTGCGCCTTCGAAATTATTTTTATTTATTTTGTATTTTTAGCATCAGCTGTGTTAACTTTGACGCAATTCCTGCTACTGCTAACAAATTACTCAAGTAAAACACCTCGATATTTTTCTAGAATTAAAACTATTATCAGAATTGTTTAAAAAATGTTTGTTAGCAGATTAATGTTATTGTTAATTAAACAAATTGAATGTATTGCGCAAACTGCAAACAAAACACGGTTTTGTTTGCGCAATTACATTCAATTTTTGGAAACAGGGAAGCCAGTACCGTAAAATAAAATCCTATATTACCTAAGCCTAACGTAGCAATGAAAAAAATATAGATAAATAAATATTTGATGACATGAAGACGAGCTTCCTCTTCCTAAGAAATAGGTACTTTAAAAAATATTCCCGGGGTCTTATATGCGAAGTTTTTTTTCTCCTGAAGCTGCTTGTACATATTTCAATAAATGTCTACTATTACATACACTGGAATATTATTTTACTTGCTGAAATGGGGTGGGCTTTTATGTGCCACAAAACACGATAATATTGTGCTTAAAATAAATAAATGGTCGTTAACGTTAATAATACAGTATTATTAACGTTAACGACCATTTATTATTATTTAAACGGACAAATTTAATTTGTCCGTTTATTCTTTCCAATGAAAATTTTAAACTAAATAATTTAAAAAATTTCCTATCCATCATTTGTTGATATTATTATTTTTTTAAGTCAGTCCTCTTTCCTGTAACACATTTTTTCTTTTCTGAGAGGAAATATTGTGTTTCGTCAACTCAACTGAAATACTAACTTGTTTTGTTAATGTTTGCAAAATTAAAAAAAAAAGTTTCCTGTCGACTTGAATACTAAAAGAATTTAAGCAATTTTACCACGAAAAATAATCTAAGAAATAGAAATAAAGCGTAAAGTGCATAAAATACGCGTAAATTAACTGTAGTGAAAAGAATGACAAAAAAATTTTAATTCCATGAAGCGCATATTAAAACGATTCTAGACTAAAATAAGATTACTAACTAGTAAAAATGGTTGCTAAACGATTTGGTTGTATCCATCATCCAAATTAGTTAACATTAACAACTTTGTAATGTTTGTGTTCACTGGGGTCATTTGGAGAACGAAAATGTCATGATGAATTGAAAAATCTTCATTTCAGAAAAACTTTTATTTTATACTATTTTTCTCGTAAGAGCGTTGGGAAATGATTTTTTTAATTATGTATTTTAGGTACCACCACCAAAATAGATTCTTTTATTTTTTTTATTTTTATTTTTATTTTTTTTTTTTTAAATGAAAGCAAAAAATCGCGACCACCTGCTTTAAAAAATACCAAAAATCAGGGAATTATCCGATCATTTAAATGAGATTTTGTAGCCCTTATGAATGGGTATACTGAATAGGTTATTTCATGAGAAACTTTGTAGAAATATTTTTTCAGTTTAGTTACCCCCAACCCTCGGCCACCATCAATTTCCATACATCGGGAATACTTTTAAAATTGGGGGTGATGACAATTTTTTTTGTTAAAGTTTCTGAAGAAAAAAAGTAAAAATGTTTTTACAATATCAGAAAATCTTGAAAATTTGTCTTGAAACATTACAAAAATAAGTCAATAAAACTTAAAAAACAATTTTTGTTGAGAGTTGGTGCTGGCATAATTTAATTAAAAAACGTTATTTTCTTTCACATTTATGCGGGAAAAAAAATCTAAAATGAATATTTATTTTTGAAAAATTTACTTGCGATTTTGAAATTTTTCCGGTTGTTGATAACAAAATCGATCTTAATAAAGATGTAAAAGTTAATGCCATATTCGCATCCGAATTATATTTTAAAATGTTTTTTTTTTTTTTTTTGTATGGAAGATCAAAAAATCTGAATCGCCTCCTCCTCGGGAGACTAATATCTTAATATTGAGTTTTATCAGTCCCTCACTTTCTTTTTTTTTTTTTTTAGCATTTTTTTTAGTTTAATAAATTTTAAAATCAGAATAATTGAGTCCAATTAAATATTTTATGGCATCAAACTGGTAAGACAATAAAAGTAATGAATTAAACTCAAAAGTATTAATTTATTTTTTATACTTGTAATGTCATAATTGATTGTTGCACTGCAGATATTCTGTAATTAAAAAAAAAATTCGCACACTTTTTTAAAGAGTTAAGGATGACAATAGGAAACTACTGTTGTTGACCTATGACCTTGATGAGAGGTCACAGCCTACCGTGCGTAAATAAACGCTATTTTCATGATATTTTAAGTAAAAATGAAAGCTTTACTTTTACAAAATCCAGTTAATTAATCCTTAACTTTACTAATTTACTTTGAAACACATCTCTAGTACAAATATTGGATTTTAAAGAGATTTTTAAATTTTTTGTTTACATTTTCGTCTATAATGGCGTTTCGATGAGTAACTAATAAATGTGAGAATGTTTTTAAAATGTCCAAAAAATTTATTTACATACAGGATTTTTTTTTCATAGGGATTGAATAAATAAAATTAAAAATTTAACTTCAAAGAAGTTACATTATTTAAAAATAAAACTCTTTTTGTCGTTTTTCCAACATGTCCGTGGCGGCACCTCAAATATCTAAAAGAAAGTGCCACACTTTTTCTTAGTAAAAAATTATCTTCATTAATAAACATTTCGGTGTGAAAGTACACGAAATATGAATTTTATTTCCAATGTAATTAAGAAAAAATTGCATTTCCTGCTATAAATTTGGGCATTTAAATTACACAGGCTTACATTTTTTTTTATATACATGAGATGTTTTGGCTAATTTTAAACAATTTTGAGGTGTTGAATCCCAAAATAATATTGATTTTTCACAATTAGCTTTAGTTTTCCTGCTCCAGAATACCATATCCTACTTAAAATTGGTTATGATTGAGTTAAGTCACTCTAAATGTGAAAATCTTCTTATAGATAAAGAAGAGACTTGAAGCAGTCATGGACTGAACATGTGAGTAACGAGAAAGTTTTAAGGAAATTGGAGACAAAAAAAAGAATACTTATACATAGAATCAAAAAGAGATAATTGTAATTTCTAGGGTACATAATGAGGAAAGAGGGCTTGAAGAATTTGACACTCACAGGTCATATTGAAGGCAAGAGAGATAGAGGAATGCAGCAAATAAACCATCTAATGAGTTTGTGTAATCAGTTGGCAGAATAGGGATTAGGAGAGATAGCAAAAGAAAAGGGCTAGAAAAGACAAGAAGTTATAGAGTCATGATTGCAGAATAGTGAACGTCCCCCCAATATAACTTTATAAATCATGAGTAAATGTTTGACATTTAAATCTATTCTTCAACTAAATTTATATATTCAAGAAAACTAAGAAATATAGTGGATAGCGGTTCGGATTGAGGAATCGGAGAGCCGAGTTCGAATTCCAGTCGAATCCATTACATTCACTTACGGAAAAAGATGAATCTACTTCTTCTCTTACAGCCATGGGTAAATATGGCAGGACTGGGTTCTATAGCCTAGGAGAAGGACAACTTCAAAACCTGCGGAGGGTCGTTTGGGGACCTTGTTACCATATCTCTGTATTCAGCACTTCAAAGAGTGTGGTTGGTTGTGCACAAAACCTTCATCACTATAATCAAATCATATGTTCTGGCTGTCAGTTCCTAGGAACTGAGGTGCCTGACCCTCATACGTTGTAAAAGGGTCCCCGGTAGGTGCCGGTCAACAGCCACATCGATCAATATATATGTATAAAGGCTAAAAGACAATAGGAAAACTGTGTAGTTTTAGCCGAGGCGTTTCGTCCAAGGTGGACGGATAAAACTACACACAGTACTGCTTTTTTTCCTTTATACATAGTTATTTATACAGATTAATTCTAAGAATTTTTCAGACACACACACATAATATATATATATATATATATATATATATATATATATATATTGTTACGAGGATGCATTTTTATAATAAGGGATTCCTTTGAGTTCTACTTGTTATTACAAAAAAGTTTTCATTCATGAAGTAGTTGTAAAATAGAGAAATTAGAAATAGAATGTTTGGAAGATTCTAGATATTCTAGTATATTCGAGAAAAATCTAGATGATTCGAGAAACATCTAGAAATATGCAAATTAGGTGTTAGCCCCTATAAAAATGGGATTTTGGAAAAGGGTTCTGCTGTTATCAACTCCGGCTTTTGATTCAAGGACTATTATATCCAGCCGAAAGAATCTCTATAAAAAGTTGCCGACCAACCAAAACCCAAAAGAGAATTTCATGGAACAAAGTTGGTAAATAGAATTTTGACTAATTTTCATTGACCAAACTAAAATTAATATTTATTTACACACCTTTGTGGATTTCCAAATATAGCACTTTAACTTCACTAGCCCTAAAGTGATAAAGATATTTGATTCCCTTTCCTTCTTCCTCGTAACACTCCGCCAGTAACTCTTTGTTTTTTCTGTTTTGTAGTACAATTGTTTATCCTGTATATATTTTATGTTCTGTTTTAGTAAATTAAATATTTGTTTGTGATTTAGCTCTGTGTTGTGGTAAATCATTTTTTTTTCCTTTGTTACAATTATCAACACGTAACAATATATATATATATACGCACACACACCTATTACCACTCGCTTATTTAACTTTATGAAATTTCGAGAATGCATTTTTGCTATAATTAATTTCATTTATTTTTTGTCAAACCGAAGCCCAGTTACATAAACGTAAAATAAAAAACGCAATAAAACTAACATTTTATTATTTAATTAGAAAACCTTTTAATTGCTTTTATGAATAAGAAAAATTTGGGACAATATTGTATCAGGTTGGTGCAAAAGTAATGTCCGATTTCAAGGTCTATATTAAAAATGAAAAAGCCGACGATTATGAAAATGTTTATTCGTTAACATAACCACATTTGCTTTCTAGATCATTCCATCTGTCACGCTTGTAAAATTTCTTAGGTTTTGAAATAAAATATGAATCCAACTCATTTTCAACCTCTTCAACCTATGACCATCTAAATCATTCTGTAGTCCCTGAAACAGGCGATAATCAGAAGGAGCAAAGTTAGGAGATTACGGTGCGTGAAGCAATATTTCCCAACCAAGTTCTTCCAAAAGATTTTTAGTCAGCCAAGCTGTGAGAAGACGAGCATTATCGTCATGAATGATGACACTCTTTTTGTTCACTAAGGAAGGTCACTTTTGATTCAAAGCTGTTTTCAAACAACGAACATTAGCTGTAATTGTTTGATTGTTGTTTAACAGTTCGTAATGGACAATTCCTTCAATATCCCACCATACACTCAACATGATCTTTGGATGAAATCCTCTTCTTGGTTGTTGAACTGATCGGCAGCATTTAACATTATGGTAAAGGATTCACTTCTCATCACCTGTAACAAGCCTACTTAAAAATGGTGCCTGAAGGTGTCGTGAAAGCAATGATTCTCAACAAGCAACACGCTGTTGCCGATTCTCTGGTGATAGTTCGTCTGGGACCCATTTCCCAACCACTGAAACCTTCCCAGTCCTTTTTAATTGGTGTAGCATGGTTGTATAGTCTAGGTTAACTTGTTCTGCAAGTTCCCTAGAGGTACTGGTGGGATTGTCTGTGACAACAGTTTCCAACTCTTTGGAATCAAGTATTTTGAATTACGCTCTTTTTTGCTTGTCTTTCAAAATGAAATCCCCACTTCAGAAATGAGAAAAACCACCTCCTGCAACTTCTCTTTCATTCACTGCATCATCTCTACAAGTGTTCTGAATAAACTTTGCTACTGCACTTGCATTGACACCTTTATGAAACTCATACAGTAAGATATGTTGAATGTGATCTTTAGATGGGACAAACATGCGTGCGAATATTGAGGAAGATGCTGAAAAATATTTTTATAATCTTAAAGAGAAAACGTATTTGATATTCCTTAACTATAACAAGAAGCCCAAATTTCATAATACTAAAACTTTCTTATCAGAAATCGGACATTACTTTTACATCAACTTGATATTAAGAAAATAATTATTTTCTATGATTAATGAAATTTTACAAGAACTGTTTTCCTTTTTTAAAAATTTTAATTATAATAATTTATCAAGTTTTAAATCTTTTAAAATTCTGTATTAATTTGTAACGGTTAGATGATATCGTTAAATAAAAACTATATTCACAAATAATAAATGGAAAAGGTTACAATTATTCAGTGAACCCCAACATTTTAAAAAGAATTTTGATATTTTTTGTGTGGGTATAAACGTGCCGATTTTTGTAAATACAGGCATCTATACACATTATCAGAAAATAAATGTAAATATAGTAAAGTTAAAATTCGTTGGTAATTTTTTAGTATTTCCTCAACAAGAGCCTTCGTAAGTAAGACTATAAAACCAAAGCACCTAAAATCAATAAAATATTAGATTACATAGAATATTTTCCTAAATTTTTAAGATTACGTTTTAGTTTAAAAAAAAAATGTATGAAAAAGCGTTTACGTTGTATTCGTCATGTAAATTTTACATTTTCTGCTCACTACTTAAAAATGCCAAACATCAGATTTTCAATAAATATGTCAACATCCCATAAAAACACGCACTCCCGTGTTAAAAAATGCTTTTCTGCAATATCTTAAACTAAAATTAATCAATATTTTTTTCAATTCAGATTAATTGAAATTTAAATCCGTTACGTAGCTTAGATTTGACAAAAGAGCGCAAATATCAGGCACCCATTTTAAATTGAATTCACTAGTAAGGATTTGCAAAGATGACTTGTTGACACGTTATCCTAAAATGAGGTACCATTGAAAAAATTGAATGTTGTAAACTAAACATGAGTTATGAAAATTTCGTAACTAATAAAAACCACAAACGCTCTATTCACTCCTCTTAGTTATTTTCATCTTTAATCAATGCTGGTGTCTATCAAATATGCATAACTGTTTAGAACACGTGCTAAAGAGTTTCTCATACTTCTCTACAATTCTTGGTACGCAGACTTGTTTGCTTAGTGTTAGTCATAGAGTATAAATGAAGCATCTGATAAAATTAGAATGTCCTAATTAATAATTTGTCATATGCTTTTAGTTTTTAGCCTTATCATGTTTTCTTTTATGAGCATCTATTTCTAACCCATTATGGCACATCTTTTTCTTGTTATGAGGAGTGTGTGTGTATATTATTTTTATGCTAAGTCTTGAAAATCGAAATGATTGAACAATAATGGTGTCGCTGTAATTTTCTCGATATGAATACAATAAGAATTGAGTCGTTGACATGGAAGTAGATATTTCTCGATTGATAAAGAGTTGCACATTCTTCACAAGCTCTTCCATTAGTGACATGCATCACCTCTGTCCTTTTTACGCTTGCTTGCATAAATCGTAGGCACTAAAGGTCAGTTGGTTAGTGATATTTTATTAGCAACTATATCTATTTGTCTTTTGTACTAATGGAACCAATGGGGTGAAAATTACGATTTATTATTTTATATATATATATTTTTTTTATTTTTTACTATATTTTCCAAGTTTGAGTGACTTTTTTTTACCAAAGTTGTTTCCTTCGTCCCTTTACTGAGTGCTTTTTGTACAGCACATGACTAAATGGAAGAGAAGATTATGTTGTGCTAATCTTTCAACTGAAAAGATCCGACACATATTTCAGTTCAAGTTAACTTATATTTAGCTAATTTGGGGAAGCTGAGTCAAAAACTGACGTATATTTTTTTACTGATTTAACACTACGTATTATTTCTTAAAAAAAGACTATTTATAGCCAAATTCCCCATCATGTTCAAAGTAAATCTGGACGCCTCTTGCAAAAAAATAAAAAATAAAAATAAAATACAAAAACAACAAAATATTGAATTTCTCATTGCTCAAACACTTGGTTTTTTATATTATGATATTTCATGATAATAATGGCATTGTAAGTGCATTGTTCTAAGTTATAAATACCACAATAATGTGATACCTAACATTTAAAAAGTCTTTCTTGAAGCTTTTATTTTAGTTTTAATTCCTAACTAATACATAAATTTAATATTTCCAATAAGCAAAATATAATTGCTGTATTTCAAACCGAATTTAAATTAACTGAAAGGAGTTTTTTAATAGCTATATTGACAAATCTGTCACGAGAATATAATTCTCGTCATTTCCTTTTTATCCACAATCGGTCTGTTAAGCCAGTCACAGTTTCACCAGTGCCCCGTTGGTCAGTATTACTTGTTTCCATTTCCCACGACGAGGGGTTGGGCTTTGGGATGCAGTCAGTTATCAACTTGCTCCTCTTCTAAAACATTCTAGCATTTCCCTGAGCACCAAGGCAAATCTCATCAACGCCATTTTCCTACCAACGCTGAAATACCAGTGGCCCCTAACAAACATCCTTGAGAGGAAACTGATCATTTGTGAGATGAAATGCCTGAAGAAAGCAGTGCACAAGACCAGGCGAGACAAAATCAGGAATGAAGCAATAGGAGATAGGATAAGAGCAATAGCAATCATACAACACATCGAGCGACAGAGGATCAAGTGATTCGGACACCTCACTCGTATGCCTATCAACCAACCAGCCCTACGAGCATCCACCCTATGGTACTCTGGCTTGAGAGCGAGAGGCAGACCAAGAAGACGCTGGAGCGACTCAGTGGCAGACATACTCAAAGCCCACGAGATATCTCTCCTCTAGGCCACTCGCCTGGCTGCTGACAGACGATTGTGTTTCCCCACGACGCCTAACAGCACAAGAGGAACGAAAAAGTAAACTATTAAAAAAAAAATCTTTAAAAACTAAAATATACATTTCTGAAACTTTATTTGAGGAAGATACACTGCAAAGAAAAATTAAAAGCAAAATTTACAGTTTAAAAATACAGTGTGCCCAGTTTTTGATTTTTTTTTAAGTGCACAGATATTCTCATAAAAGCAAAATTCGCTACTATATCTCCCTAAATTATTAGTATGAATGATTATTAGTATTTCTTTTTTTTAAAACATTCCTAATTTAAAGAAAAAAACTACCACAACAAGAATCGAATTCAGCATTGTTACATTTTATTTTCGTAATTTAGGGTTCAACTTCAGCAAAAGATTTTTTTGAAAATTTTCCTCTTTTAAACTTTTTTTATTTCTCTGAAAATACCTCCTCAGAGGCTGAAAAGTCTCAACAGATGCCGCTGAGCGTTTTTAGAGTATTAAGCTTTTTAAAGAGAATTTTCAATTCTGAAAAGTCTTTTAATCTTTCAAAGAAGGCAAATCTTGCAGTGGAATAATGGCTTACCTGGTTTGAAGTGGTGCAATACTTTGATTCCCTTTGAAATGACTCCTCGTTACCTGGCCTACTACTTAAAATTCAATTTTAGGCTGAAGAATTCTTTATTGATTTCTTCCCAGATAATATTTGTTCTCTCGTCCCCACTTAACCAAGCCAAGTCTTTAAACATGAGAACTAAAAATGTTGCCAGTAAGTAGTTTTATCTGAAAAGAAAATCTGAAATCAATTCCAGTGCACAGGGTTTCCAACAATAACCTACAGAATTTCAGCTTATCCATTTTTAGCTTTTTCTTTAATTGTTCAATAGTTGGGATAAGGTATCCGGCATAACCGTGCCACACTGGATGATATTAAGCGCTTGGGCAAATGGCTTCACAACTTCCAAGTGCTCATATAAAGAGAATTTCCTATTTAAACCTCTCAAGTTCAAATATCCCTTAGAGAGTTTAGATGGTCTACATTTTCTTGCAGAAACTTTAGGAAATTGAAGCAGCTCATAAAGGCTACTTGGTTATAACTGCGGCCATAAAAAGTAACCTCCTGCATTTGTCTTACTTTATCTGTGTGGATCACTGCTATTTATTCTACACAATGTGAACTGATAGCGTCTTTTGTACAAAACATTTCCCTAAACTGCCTCTTCATTTTTGGTGAAAATTAAATTGTGTGTGCCACACAGTGGCAATGAGGAGGAAGATAATAAACCACTTCAGAGTTAAATCTCTCATCTAGCATCTCCCCTGTACTTTTAATAGTGATTGGATTACCTTCTTCATAAAGGTCTTTTCCCTCAGAAACCTCAATAGCAGCAAATCCTTGAAAACCTTCACAAAGTTACTTGTCACAGGTAGCATACACGTAATTCAGATAACTTTCAAAGACATCTTCTGTAACTTCTGGAGGAACATTATCACAAGAGCAGAGTAGGTCTTACTTTAAGTTGCAAGAGTTCAATGGAATTTTTGTCCTGAGTCAAGGTGAAATATAGTCCTGAGTTCACGATCAAATCATAGATCCGGTCATTTATTTCTGTAGAGGTAACCTTCCGAGATAACACCGGGCATCATACTGATTTTGGGCTGCTTAGTTGCACCAGGATGCAACTGAAGACTTCCCACTTCCTTTTTGCTAAAACTTTCTCATACTTAAGAATCTTTCATATTTGGTACCTCTGAATGTCTCTCCATATTAAAGAAAGATTGCTGACTGATATTTCGACACGTTTATAAACACAAAAGAATTTAATTTTTTTTAAAAGGCTCGTTGAATTATAGGAAGCTTTTCCATTTATAATTAGTAAATGGAAATAATTCAAAAACAATATCACTTGAGGGCACGTTTTAACTTGATACAGAATTTTAAGATTTAAAAATTTATAAGTTATCCAAATTTAAAAATTTGAATAAATGAAAGAAAAACCTTGCAAAAATTCATCATTCTTCGAAAATGTTTTTTCTTTCTTAAGACAATAGTGTCTAACATAAAAGAAATTTAAAGCTTCTCGTATTAAAAAAAGTCTTAGTTTTATTGCATTTTTTATTTTACTATTCAGAGTAGATTTTGTATAACTGGGGGTCCGGTTTAATCAAAAAAAAAAAAAATTTAAATTTTGAGGTCTTGTACTTATAACCAATGAAATGAAAGCAAAAAATCACTACACTGTTTAGAATAAAAATCAGTGAATTATCCGATTCAAACGAAATTTTCAGTGCTTGTTAACGAATACATTGTATACTTTTATAAGAAAGCTTTGTGAAAGTATTTTATAAGGTTCTGTTTCACCTCCACTTTTGAAATCTCATGTGTACTTTTTAATTTTGTAGTTTTGTGTTCACGAAATCTTTGTACAGTTATATAAAGAAAACTCCCTGATGATCTTACTTCAGTAAAAAAAAATGTATTAACTATCAAGTGTGAACATGCAGAATATTCATCTCGAATCTTACCAAAAATAATTCAAATTAAAAAAAATGTTTGAGAGTTGGTGCTTGCATAGTTTTAAACATTTACTTTCAGATTGGGCAGGAAAAAATATGAACTTAATATTAAAAAACTTAATTTTCAGTGGTTATTACTAAGAGATTTTTTTTTTATCATTAAAAGAAATGTTTGAAGAATCGAAATGAGTAAAGTTAAATACAATTTTCGAGTGTGACTCATTCTAAAAGAATTTTTTTAAATCTTAGCAACTTAAATATTAAACATACGGAGAAAAGAAATTAAAACAATAACGATATTAGTCTATTTAATCAAAATATTCCTTCTTGGTAGGCTATAATTTCTTTTCTCTTGAAGAGAATTGGAGAAGATAGAACGTTCATTCTTATTCCGAATATTAATAAAAGGCGCATACGGTAACAAACCGGACTCGAAATTACTACGTGAAATTTGATCTGTACAAATATTTATTACAGACATCATATAACAAAGTACAATTTATACAAATGTCTGGTATAAAAAAAGGTTCTGTGCGCTTTATTGTGAAGAAGGCAAGATAACGTAAAATTGTAGAAATTATTCGCTCTAGAAAAATTTACAATACAATTTTTCAGGTCATGAAAAACATCTTCATAAAAACTGATACGAAAACTTGAAAAAAAGGAAGAAATTACTCTTTAAAAAAAAGGTGCACTCATCTAAATAGAGAAACGACAAAACTATTTTGACTTATCCCACGAGGATAATGGTTAGCAAGCTTGTCTCGCTAGAACAATTACGACTGAGTAGTGAGTTCGATCCTCACTGGGTGCCCCATACTTTCGGCTTTGTGCCACATCTGAGCTACGCTTAGAAAATCACTACCCACATGTTTCACCGGCGTCTTATTATTTATTGTATTTAAAATACAATTGCGGCACAAGGCCAAAATGGGGAGGGGTTGAGGCTTGTCATCACTAACTCTCTTATAACCTTGCTAATCTGATTCACGACCCTTTCACACATTACAATTTCCACATTTACCATAAGAACTCGTCCGTCACCATTCAATCCTCCATACACCATAATACCTCATCTTCTCAAGGGAAAACCTACAAAACGCGCCCCATGCCATAAAAATCTAATGATTATAAAATATAATATACTTAAAGATTTATGGATGAATAGAATGAGAGGGGAGGGAATGAACCCCAAAACAAACTAAATATAAACACAAAGTAAAATAAACATAATTGATGTTAGTAAATAAAAAGCTGACCCAGTCGAGATAAAAAGGGGCCGAAACAAACTGAGGAGGTTGTGAATCTCAACTTGGATCATAACCAAAGAGGCAGCCGGGAACAGGAAAGGAACAACTGTTACATTAACTAGGTACACAAAAGCTTGTCTAACCTAACCAGGGGGAGGGCTCCACAGGAAACCACCCCGATTGTGACGTAGGTTGACCTAGAAGAGAAAATCAAGGCTAACCCCGTTCAAACGAACCAAGCTCGCATCTTTCACCCACCTTTCGATGAAGACTCTCGAATGCAATCGTTTTGTATCAGTTCTAATCTTCATCTTGAGCTGATGCTCAAAGAATCTGATTAGATCCTGATGAGAAAGACGGTTGCCTCGCAAGACTTCCTCCATTCGCGTCGTCCAAATCACCATTCGGACCGTGGCCAGCGGCGTCAGAAACACCATTTGTTTCACCCCAGAATACGGAGGCGACATACTGTCACACGCGTATGCGCGATCAATGAGCACGAATTTTTCGGGAGCGAGACGAGCAGTCAAATCACCGACATGGTCCCATAAGGGGGGAACCCGGGGACAATGGTAGACGGCGTGAAACCGTTATTCTACACCGCTTACAGTCTGGCAAATCCGCCAAGCCCCATATAACCTTGTCATTGAGAGGCAACTGATTTCGAGCCAATCGCCAGGTAAGCGAAAACTCAGAGTTACTGAGATAATCCGCCGCTGGCGCCCAAGACCAGAAAGAGCGAAACTCCTCCTCCAACAAGTCGAGCTGCTCACGTAGAGAATCCTTCTCGACCCCCTCCGCTAAATGACGATAGAAGACCTTCCTAGGCTGAGAAAGCTCACTGAACCGAGGAACAGCCAACAAGGCCGACCGACACTCGCGAAGGAAATCCGATTGATCACGGGGTTTACGATGGCGCTCAACCCGCGAGATGTGGGGACTGATAGTAAGGAAAGGGAACGCATCCCTAACAATCCCCGCCATAATCGAATCTCCTGTCAATGCGCGGCGTAGGAAAGCCAACCTCGAGGCAAGTTTGTGGCTCACCAAGTGTAGCATTCCCAGCCCCCTTCCCCATGATACGGACGTTGTGCACAGACTCGTCTGTCGACCTGATGCACGCGTCCCCTCCATAAAATGGAGCATAGCGAGCGTTCGAGCGGCTTCCTATGGTCTTTACAGAGAGGAAGTACGGACAATCGATAAAGGACAATCGGGAAAACGTAAGTGACACACGCCTCCGCCCTGCACTTCACGGACAACCTCCGTCGACGTCAAGTCTGACCAGCCGCGTCGACCTTTGCTCGTACTTCAGACCAATTTTTCCCCAGCTGGAGGTCGGGTCCAAACCACACTCCACGAATGCGGACAAAACCGTCCGTCCAACCGAAGGGCCCCGGAAGATCGAACCCCTTCCAGGCACCTAACCGAAGGCCGGACGACGTCGCGGTTAATCTTGGCCCCTGTCACTTTTTCGTATCGATCAAGCGCCTTCAGTACCGCCTCAATGTCGCTGCGGGATTACACGAAAGCAGATACGTCATCGGCATCGGCATACGCGGAAACCCTGGCTCTAGCCCCTCCAGGAACGGCAATTCCATGTAGGGCCGGACTGCACGCCTTGTCCCTCAGCCGGCGAAGGAGAGGATCCAACGCCAAAGCATAAAGTAGGGGCGACAGTGGACAACCCTGACGAACCGACCTAGACAGCGCAAAGGCGCCCGACAGCTTCCCGTTCACTTGTACCACAGCACTGGGGGAGCGATACAGGAGGCTAATCCAGCAGCAGAAATCAGGTGCGAATCCGGCGGCCTACAGGACGGCAGCAAGTTAGCGATGGTCAACCCTATCAAATGCCTTGGACTGATCTAAATTGATCGGCGCGGCCTCATCGTCGTCTTTTACACCCTCTATGATCATGCGGATCAGATGCCCCTCACAACACAAGTCTTTTCAGGACCCAACAAAGACTCGGCAACTGACTGCAAATGGTCCTGCAGGATCTTGGCCCAAATCTTTAACTCTGTTTTTAGCAGAGTTATGGGCCTATAATCATCTAATTTTCCCCAAACACCCTTGCCCTTTTTCAATAGCCTGATCACACCCCTGGTGAGCCGGTTGGAGATGGACTCCTGCTGGAACCAGTTGTTGAACACCACAGTCAAAATCGGGACAAAGATGTGCGACAGCCTCAAGTATAAATTATAGGGCAAACCATCCAGACCGGGCGACTTTCCTCTGCCGACCTTCTTTAATGCCGCGTAGACTTCGCCCTCCGTGATCTCTCCTCGCAGCTAGCCGCTTTAGTCGGCGAAAGCCGAGGAAAGTCAGCCAAATAGCTACGAAACTCCTCATCACGGAGACCAGGCTCCTTGGTAAACCGGCTCTCGAAATGTTGCCGAAACGCCTCGCACATGTCGTCAGTGGCCTGAAGAGTCTTCCCCTCCGGGATTTTGACTTCACGAATGTAATGATCGGAACCTCGGTAGATCTCTTCATTGCGCAAATCTGCGCCCATGTTCACAGTTTCGGAAGACATCTTGCTTAACCTATGTCTAATTACCTGGCTCATGTAGCGCGCACTACTCAAACGCTCCAGGGCCTCCCTAGCTAAGGCTATATATAGGGGATCCCCCCAGCCACCACCCGGGAAAAACTAGCCTTAAGCGTCTTCACCTTTTCAGCTCTATCTAGGGCGAGCCGTTTGCTGAAATCAGTGTTGAAGGACCTAATCTTATCCTTAAGTCTCTCCCACCACTTATTCCCGATAACCGCCCCCACTAGCTCCCGCTGCACTAAGCTAGTTAGCTGTTCCTGGAAGTCCCGCTTGTCCAGTAAAGACAGATTGAACTTCTAGTAAACCAGCCATTCTAGGCACACGCTCTAACGCCACCCGGGCACAAACGAATTTGTGATCCGAAAAGACTATCCAGTGGAACGTGGGACAATCTAACAAGTCTACGTCGGTTCCTCTAACTAACCCGGCAGTGAAAGAGAGTGTGCACAATAGACTGCGCACTGGACGCATTCTGGCGAAGCAAACAGTCCCCCCGAGAAAGACTTTTTGTCGAATCATCAACCAGGTGATTGATGCTTTATTATTAGTGAGGCATTTTAACCCGGACGTACAAAGCCATATGAGGCGAAACTAACCCCTACTCTACCCCATCATCAGACCAAGTACCTCAACAAGATCGCCCTGAACAGCACATCCTGACTAACACTTAATATAATGCCTTTCTCGACAACGGTTGGATCTCATAGAGGTCTACCTGTATCCGAGAAAAAACCTTCAAATGGTGATACTCCCCACCACCTCCAGCAGAGTTACACGCACCTCAAGGACGGGAAATCTGTTTTAGAAGTTGCCGTTCTCGCCATTGTGTGTACACATCCGATCAAAGAAATACAATCGTAAAGTATCTCTATGTCCGGCATTCAAAGGCCACCCTCGGACGTATAGAGGTAGCAGACCGCGCGACGTATCACAGGAGCGTTGTTGTCCCGCAAAGGAGACGAAAGAGAATTCTCACCAGATAAACAAGAGGCTGGCGAACAGGGAGTGGCAGAACTGAAAGAATCATCATCCCCAGAATTCCCAACCACTTCTTTCGCACATGGAGGTCGTGACCAAATCAGACGTCGTGTAACTTGTACTGCCCGTTCGTACAAAATGAAGGGAATTCGAGAGGTGACATTTCCATGAACCCAAGCGCAAGCCAACAGATTTATCGCGATCATGCCCCCTGTGACCGTCTTATACGTCTAGATTTGTCTTCCGACTTCGTCAATCTCGGCACTTACAGCACAAGTCTGTTCATGGGGGTAAGAGACGATCGAACACAACCTGCAAACGATTCGTCAGGTCCGTGGCCCAAATCTTTAATTGAGCATCATTAAAGGCTGAAAATTACTAATTCCGTTTCGTCCTTGCATAGAAGTCTCAGCACACACCTGGTGAAACCTCAGAGTATAGTCTTCAACGCTTCCCGGATTTCTTCCTGTTATGCCACCCTCGTAGCCAGCAACTCCAGTCTCCTCGAAGCAAGGAAAGTCAGCAAAATGAACGCCAAACTCAGACCGGGGTTCCTTCTGAAAGTAATCACAAAACTTAAGCATATTCCCTCAGCTGTCGTCAGGGCTTTCCCATCCGGCAATATGATATAAGCGATATACCGATCAGATGCACTGCAAAGTTCCTCTGAACGCAATTCCACGGCTATATTAGTTGGCTCGGCAGACATTCTATTTAATTTAGCTCTAATTAACCCCTTCTTAAGCAAAGAGGCCGGTCCAGGCTTAGCTATAGCTACCGTATCACTATCTCCCGATTTGACAGCGCCCTTTATTCTAGATTTTAGTGTCTTTTGTGCCGTTAGTCTATCTAGTTTGATTCATCTACTATAATTGGCAGCAAAAACCTAACGGTGTCATTAAGCTGTCCCCACTAACTTATTCCCAAGCACAGAACCCATCAATTTTCGCTGTATTGTTAGTAGCAGCTGGTTTTGGAAATCTTTCATGTTCAGGAAAGATGTGTTGAATTTCTAGTATCCAGCCACTGCAACCTTAGATTTATCTAAATTCATACGAACCCGGACGAGGCTATGATTCGAATAAACTACACTATGGAAGACAATCTAGGAGATGAAAATCGAATCTCTTTTATAGCTAGAACGCTGCAACGTTCTACCCGGGCTGCCCCTATCTGTCTATACCCGCTTCGGATATTCATTTCGGAACTTATCAACCAGATCGAATCTAATGATAAACTCGCGAAAGTCTTTTACATCGAAAGGAATTTTAGAATCCCTACTAGTATCCACGTGGTCTAAATCAGAATGAAGGACTGCGTCCCTATCACCCACTGAAACTATCCGTTTCACAAAATGATCGATCTGCCAAAAGAAGGCTTCCCAAGGTCATTGGGTGCATAAAACCCGATGAGTCGGAACGTTTTCCCCTTTATGGTAAAATCCAGCACGCACAATGTGTTCGCTGGATCCGCGAAGTTGCATCCAAGAAACAACTTACTAGACAAGAAACACCCCTCGAACTACTATCAAAGTATGTTGAGAAGAGGCGGAACCTCCTCGACAGCACACATATTCACTTACTCTTGAATACAGCAGGCACTTACGCCGAGGTGTTGGAGATCACGATTGAGTCGACTCCTTTTCGACTCGGACCTTAAACCTCGCACATTCAAACCAGAATGCCATGACCGTTGGCGTTGAACTTCCGGGAAGAACATGCCTGGGACCAAGACACCGACGGCCTGTCCCATAGAGCCTTGGCCCATTTCATTTTGAGTGGATGTGTCTTGAGACATCTCCGATGTCCCTAGGAACAGTTAGTTTGACTGGGAAGGATGAATAAATATGGGGACCTACCTTGAACAAAATTGCTACAACTTTTTTCACTTTTCATTGCCAGTGAAAGATACATCTTTATAGCTTGGTTGGCCTCCTCCAGCATTGTCCATATTTGTCGTATACCCGGACCAAGTGACGACGCGCAAAATTCTCTACGCCCGAGGGAAGTTTTGAGGGACTTCCATGTTTTTACGTCCACGCTGAACTGTCTGGAATTTTTATAGGACTCTCAAATCCCCTAGGCGTTGATGCTGCAGGTTCTCGTATGTCATGGCCGACACGGCAAAGGTTTTCCTTCAAATGATGCTTCTATTTCACTTTGCCCTATTTTTTGTGAGGGAGATCCTTTTCTGAGCTCCGTGGTCTTTTTGTGGTTATTTGTGTGGGCGGCAGCGGTGAGGGTTTTGGTATTTGGCAGGTAAGTCAGGAGGTGAATTGTTTATGCGTGGAGGTGAGAATTCTGGGATGGGAGAAGTAGGTGGTGGGATTGGGGGGATTTTTCTGCTGGAGGAGGCTGCTCCCTCCACTGAACTTTCTTCGGTGTACTTTTATATCTGCTTCTTCAGTTGTATGTTCAGCGTATTATCTGATATTGCTCTGACGTCATGTCTGGGGTTCTAATAGTGATTGTAGGGCAGTAGCCTCGAGTTTTCTCTCCTCCTTCCACACAATCTGCCATTTCCCGTCTTCTGTGTTGTCTGTTGGTGATGTTAAAAAGGAGAATGGGTAAGAGGTTACTTCTCTGTTTTCACGTTTCAAAGAAGTATCCTCGACGACCACCTTCCCAGATGGTACAGAATGGGTCGAGGAGTCTTTTGAAGCTGTTGGCTTCTTTCCAGAGCAAACTGCGGAGTGGTGACTAGTCTAAACACAGCGCCAACAATCCGGTTTTCTTTTGGAAACAATGACCAGTAGCTTTGGCCATTCATGTTAACCCAATTTGAATGACGTTAAAAGCTTTCTTGTTCAGCATAAGGCTAAAACACCATTTCCTTCAGCTTTCTATCTGGCTTAATTTCAGCGATCTCCACGTACTGTTGGAAGAAGGTTCCAAACTATTGCGACCGCCACTAGTTGTTCTTCGCCCCTTCATGCTGCACTCTTATCACCTTCCTTATTCTTTAAGTTCTTTGTGAATGGTCATTCAGTCTGCTGGCTTAGCCAGAAGAATATCCCACATTGGGAAATGTTTACCTTTGACAATGTATTGTACGTTCGCACAGGTCTCTTTTGAAGGCTTGATAATCCGGTTCAGCTTCTCCACAATAAAGATCGAAACCATTCTCTTTTCAATTCGTTCAAGTAAACTTATAGTTCATCCAGCTTTACAATGCGGGTGTATTCAGGCGCATGGCTGGAGAACTCGACATCGATAATACATGGAATGGTCTAGTCCATATAGCTGGTGCAATCCTGGATGTCGTTCATTTCTTGTTGGTAGAAGTAGCAGGAAGCTTTTATAAAAAAAAAAAGGAGAGAGTTCTTCCAACAAATTGTCTTGAGCAAGGTTCAAAACTCGTCGTGAGTAGTTTCAATAACTCGCTGGGCCATTAAGAATACAGTTTACTTATAACATTACATATTAATGTGGCACAATGCCGAAGGGGAAGTGGGGAAAGGCTGGTCAACACTCTCTATCCTTCACCTAGCTAATCCGACTCGTGACCCATTCACTCTAACAATTTTCCCAATTATCAAAAAAAAAAAAAAAAAAGATCCTTCTCCATTCAAGCCAACATATACCACAATGCCACATATTTGCAGGAGCCCTACTAAAACGCCCATTTTTAAAAATATATACATTTTTTTACAATTTTATTATAAAAATGATATAACGGTATATAATTTTGTATAATTTTATATATCACAAACAGTATTTAGAAAATTGGAAAAGTTTATTTGTGACGCATTTCATCCGTTAAGATTTCATAAAAATATATAAAAATTATTCATAAGATGAAGGGGAAGGGGAGACGAACCCAATAATCAAAATAAAAAGAAAAGAAAAACAAAGCATTCAATCAAAAAAAAATGCATTAGCCCGTCCAACCCACAAAAAATAAGAGCGGTCGCTGTATTCTGTCGATCAGTAGAATGAAGAAACCTGCTCCCTAATGGCGAGAGAAGAACAAATCAATTTGGAAATGAGGAGATATTTGTCTCAAAATAAAAAGTGAAGGGAAAAAAACTAGTGAGATTTGGAATCTAATGATCTAAGGACATAAGAGGACGCCGGGAACAGCCTGGGAACTGCAGTCACTCACATTAATTAGGTGAACAAAAGGAAACTAGCTTAACCAGGAATGGGGTCGGACAGGAATCCGCCCCGTTCTGACTTGAGAGCAATACAAAAGGTATTCAAGATTGGCCCGGTTCACGCTAATCAAGCTTACAACAATTACCCACCTTTTGTTGAAATCTGCCAAAACCAATCGCTTTTTATCAGTTCTGATCTTCAAACTTCAAGCTGATGCTCAAAGCAACCAATTAGATCCTGATGAGAATAGTGTCCATTTTGTAAGCTTCCTTCCGTTCGCGTCACCCTCACCACCATTCTTGCCACGACCACACAGCTAGCAGCGCGAGAAGCACCAACTGTTTAACCCCAGACACATTGTTTTACCTTCTTAGTTTTATCTAAAGCGAGTCATTGGATATATTCGTTGATGAAAGACCAAATGCTTTTCTTAAGATTCTTCCACCTGTTATTTTCGCCACCACTAATTCACGCTGCACTAATCTAGTCAATTGTAACCAGAAGACCTCCCCGTCCAGATAAGGCATATTGAACTTCCAGTATTCAGCCATTCTAGACCTAGGGTCTAGCGCCATCCGTGCACAAACGAGTTTGTGGCCTATATAACTAAACATTGCTTGGATACGATCATTTAATTTGTTATGTCGACACCCCAGATGAACACCATGTGCGTGGGGTTTCGTAACATTTCCAGAACCGATTTACCAAGGAGCCTGGGCTCTGTGAGAAACAGTTTCACAGCTAATTAGAAGTGGCTGGCTGTGAGGGTGAGGTCACAGAGGGCTAAGTCCTCGAGGCATTGAACAGTGTCGGCAGTGTCAATTCTCTGGGACTTGGTGGTCTTCCCTACGAATTGTACTTGAGGCTGTTGCACATATTTGTACCGATTTTGACAGTGGTGTTCAACAAATGGTTCCCGATCGGATCTCCTGTGGTGCGATCACGCTGTTAAAAAAGGTTAATCATGTTGGGCAAGAGGAATTAGACGAGTACCGACTCCGAATATGTCATTTTTATCGATCTCGTATTCGTGCGCGGTAATGTGTCGCCGTGGTCCAGGGTGAAATGGTTGGTGTTTTGTTTTACGCTGGCACCCATGGCAAAAATAGTGGTGTGGCTGACGTGTATGGAGGGACTGATACGAGACAAACACTATTCTCATCAGGGTCTGATTGGATTTTTTAGGCATCAGCTCAGGCTGAAGATTAGAACTAATAGAAAGCGTTTTCTTTCAGTAGATTTCAGCGAAAGTTGGGTGCAAGTTGCGAGATTTGTTCGTGTGAATCGGGCCAAATTTGATTTTTCTTTTTAGTATTTTTCGATTAGTTAACGTGCTTTTCTGCTACGTTTAGACATGGTGAGAGTCTTATACTAACATTTTTCATTGTATTCATGCAAATCATGGGATTATTTTTATGATCTAAACAAAAATCATTTTATTTGTCCCCTTTCTATATGTTTGTAAAAAGGGGTTATTTGTTTAGACATTCATGGAGAGCATGCGTTATTTTGGTTATTGTGCTATATACATGTTCTGATAAATAATATCTGGATTGGTGCTATAAAAGTAAAACTACAGCACATATCAATTCTGGATTAACTCTCCTTCGAAGTAGTCTCATTCTGAAGCCACACACTTTATACAGCCTTGTTTCCATAGTATTCCTAGAACTCGTTTTTTGAGATAGCGAGCAGCTGCCACGTAGCATTCTCTTGGATTTCCTCGACGTCTTGAAATCTTGTTCCTTTGAATTGTGATTTGATTTTTGGAAAGCGGGTAAAGTCGTAAGTGGCGAGATCTGGGAAATATTGTGGTTGTTGGTTATAGGGTATGCTGTGCTTGGCCAAAAACTGTTTCACAGGCCAAGGTTACTGATGGAACCTCTGTGGTAAGGTGAAATGACTACACTCTATACGCTATCCTTCCAAGCACAGCTAAAGACAATGGAAGTGTACATAATGACAATTCAAGGCCAATCTGTACCAAGCTGCATACTTTAGCTCCGTTACTATAGCAACAGTTTCGATAGTTTTTGATCAGACCTCGTGTGTTTTTATATAAATGTATTATGGTGAAAGGATTATACGTATGATAGGGTTAGTGAATGTCACTAGTTAAGCTAAATTTAAGAACAGTTTAAATTTAAGAACAAATTTTTCCCTATTCCGCATTTTTGGCCTTGTGCCACATTTTATGTAAACGTGTTGAGCTTTCGGACTGGGATTTTGCCTGATTATTGGTTTATTCAAATTGTTTGCTTTTTGTCAGTTTTTGACACTATTGCTGTTCATAGTGTAGACTGTTTGCTGCTGTATATTCTTTTCTTCTGCAGAAAACTTTGAGTGACGATTTTCTAGTGGAAGACGAGGAAGACGTTTAAGGCACTCTAAAATAAACCTCTAAAAATAAACCAAGGAACTAAAAAAGACCTACCGAAATGGTTGGTAAAAAAGACAAGCCATATGAAGGTAGACAATTTAAACTTAGTGGCACACGAGGCTACCTGAGATACGCTATCTCCTTGTATGACTGAGGTGGAAGAATTTTCAAAATAAGCCCGACAATGCGCGCACTTACTAAAGTCAGGTGGGTTACTGATTGATTGATTTGTTTAACGGCATATCAACTCTTTATGGATCATTTAATGCCGAAATTTAATCGAAATATATTGAACACAATTTTATGACTTCAACCAAATATATTTTGAACACATTTGTATGCCTTCAACAACAGATAAATTGTATTGTTGATCATTTTACTATAAAAATGTTTTGCTGGTAATTCTACTACAATTGTATTGCTTGTTATTTTGCTTTAAAATTGAATTGTAGGTAATTTTACTATGAATATGTATTGTTGGTATTTTTTCACATAAATATGGATTGCTGGTATTTTTACTATGAAAATGTATTTTTATAATTTCATAGTGTTTTGTTTTTGTTTGAGGGGTTCATTAATTGCCTATCGCTAGGATTCTTACAGGTGCTACCACGCCGGGTAAAGGTAGACCTGGGAACAACAGCAATTAAGAGGTGGTTCCATGCTCCTCAAAACCTCCAATCTCTCAATTAGCGACCTTGTTGCCGGATGTAGTTTATCGCCGTACTCAAAACTAAGATGAACATAATAGAATTAAAGGCAGCGGAGAAAAGGATAGCATCCGTATTCGTTGTTGAAAAGAAAAACAAAATCATTATTAATATTTTTATTTTAATTCCGGAAAATACTTCAGCGCAATTCCCAATTGGTTAGAAGAAAACTGCCGGTCATAGTATTTGACCGAAAACCAGTATGTTGGCATCGTAGCGAAATGGGGCATTTATTGGCAGTCTGCCCCCCAAAAATAAAACAATTAAATAAAAAACTACAGCTGACACTTACACCAAAAAAAGGGATCCACCAATTCGACCCTAGACGACTGATCGAGTGTGGAGAAAAATCAACCTTCACTGCCAACCCCAACTTCCAATAAAGATAATATGGAAGAAGAGCTACAGGCCGTGAAAAAGAGGAAGAATCTCCAACCAACTTGTTAGGACACAAAATAGACAACCAAAAAGAGGAGGAGGTGAAAATATACGCAGACACTATGAAAACCAGAGGGATGTGGACCAACCCGAGCAAAGAAAAAATAAGCATCATTATTAAAGAATACATAGCAATGGGATGCGTCTACCCCTTTATAGAGCTATTAAACTAACGTTCCCGAGGGACATCGAAGTTTGTATGTGTGTATGTGGGTGGGGGGAAGATCTCAAGATGACTCCATTAAACCTGAAATGGGCGTGCTGGATGTTACCTTAAAGAAGAAAACGTTCCGAATCATTATGGTTTATGCACCCAATGAACGTGGGGCCATGGGAAGCCTTCTTTCGTCGGATCGATAAGTTTGTGATAGCGTTGTAATGGGTAGTTTTAGTGGGTGATTGGATCATCGTCCTTGACCCCGATTTAGACCGCGGTGGAGCTAGAATGGTACTAACATTCCTTCTGATGTATAAAAATAAAAACTAACTTTGTTGCCAGACTTGATCTGGTTGACAAATTCCGAAACGAACACCCGAAGCGGATAGAGGAGACAGGGGCGGTCTAGGCACACTGCAGCGTTCTAGATACATCGACCTAGTTCTTAGGTTGCTCAAGTTTTCATAGTTTATTCAGATCATAGGTTTGTCTGGTCCGCATATACTTGATGTTAAAATAATTGAAATGGCTGGATACTGGAAATTCAACAACGTTTAACGTGAAGGATTTCCGGGATCTGCTGATACTAACAATACCGCGGGATTTAATGTGTGTTGGGAATAAGTAGTGGGGACACCTTAAGGTTACAATTAGGTCTTTTGCCACTGATCATAGCAGGCTTAATCTAGATGGACTAACGTAACGTAGAAGCCATACTGATCAATTTGGATCAGTCCAAAGCCTTTGATTGAAAATACCATCGTTTATTGTATTATTATTCAATCCGTACTCCTGGTATGCGAGTTGCGGAGCTATATTTGATGTGAATGGGATAAGAACCTTTTGTGTTGACCAGTGCCATTCGCCAGAGCTGCTCTCTTTCACCCTTGCTCCGTGTGCTTGCACTGGAGACTTTCCTGTGTTGGTTGAGGGCATATCCAGTTCTTTGGCGGGATTACGTTACCTAGTGCCACCACCTCGACTAAGCACACGGAAGAGAAATCCGAATGAATGTGACGTTCACAGGAGCAAAAATTAACCGTGTTGGCTTGTGGATGCGTGGAATGGTTAACCTTTCTTGGGCCCATTAAGTTGGAAAGACAAGCTTTGCAAAATGCTTGGCGTCTGGTTCGGTCACGACCTCCAACCAGCGACGGAACATGGGCGGGGGGGGAGGTCACGATCGCTCGGTCATTGGCAAATTTATAGCTGGGACTGGGAGAGTATTGTAAGCAAAATGTTCCACTTCCAATATTCTCACAAAAAATCTCGTCTAACTAAACCCAATCTTGTGGATGTTATGGCTATTAGTGCTGGGTTGATTCTTTCACCTAAACATCCAAAAACTTGTTGAATGCCTTCGTCGCTAAAATAAATTGACAAAGAAAAGGCGGAAGGATACAGAGACACTAGAGGGACAGTTGAGGACACTGATTTTATTTCCTTCTTCTGGATTCCAACGAGCTCTTGTTGGGGAATTTCTTCCCGAACAGTTGGCACGTGTTCACCAGTCAAAGGTCCAACCGAGAAAGAGACAGATTCTTCTAGTTTATCTTTGGCGCCAGGAAATCTCTCTTTTTTTGCACATGCGTAAATTGTCTTTCCTGTCAGAGGACTCCTGGGAGATTTTAATGTTTATTTTATTTTGTACTTTTATTTAATTTTGTATTTTTATTTTATTTTGTATTTTTATTTAATTCCCACAATCTAACCAAACATTTAGATGTGGTGAAACATCAAGTCAAGTTAGGCAGAATAGACCAAGTTTTAACACATTTATCTGTGAACATGTCGGGTAATTAATTCAAAAGGTGGTGAAAGAGGACCTAAATTTTCCTCCTTCTTATCCTTTTAGTGACTGTCTGCAGATACTTATTTCATTAAAGGCGCGTCAAGAATTATGATGACAGCGATCAGTAGGTCGTCGATCATGCGCAGTGCACATACCGGCCAAAACGTGAAATGTATTAAAGAAACAAAAAGTGTTGTTTAAGAAGAAGAAGAAGAAGAAGAAGAAGAAGAAGAAGACCTCCTCCTCCTCCTCCTCCTTCTCCTCCTGAGAATATAGGGAAAATGCTTTATTGCAATATATATATATATATATATATATATATATATATATATATATATATATATTAAGGTAGGATAGATTCTAATTTCAGTTGTCATTTAAGGTGGAACGATCTTTATATTTATGAGGGTGGGAGGCAGCTATACTTTTAATTCCTTTTTATTCCAGGCAGATAATTTAAGAATGGACTGACATGAGGAACAAAAGAAATAATCTAATGCGAAAGGAAGAAATCGTAAGAAAAGAGAACACGAAGATCTACCGAAATCCTGTCAAGTTATATAGAAGTTTCTAAAAATGTTCCGTTCAGATGGAGATGGTGACAATCACTTGTTCTTGCCACTTACTCTGAATACACAGACACAGCACCAGGGTCAGTGGAGCAATTGTCAGCATCACCAGTGCTGCCAGCACCAACAACACCTTCAGCATCATCGCCTCTACCATTGATAACAAAGCAAACGATTTTATTGGATGATTCCGATCAGCCTTCATCTTTATTTCGTTGTCAGTTTGATGAACATGCACAATATGATGAAATTAAATATGAAGTATTAACCAAGAAAAATGTAGATTGCTTAAATTTTGATGGAAATTGCGATAAACCACAAAATGATCTACTTGTTCAAATGGTGAAGATCGGTGATAAAGCTTTTTAGAACAAAGACGGCCCTTTTCAAAATTACAAAAGATTGGGAAGTTATTGAGAGCCGACGTGTGGAAGAGATGAGAAGTGAAACGGGCACAAAAGACGTGGGTGTCAACGGCAACTTCACGAATTACTGGTTTCAAAGAATACTACAGAACGGGTCTACGATTCCGCGTTATTGGTTGTTGTACTCTATTAAAAAATAATGCAGCGTGTTGTTTTTGCTGTTTATTATTTTCAACCGCCCCAGTCAACCAAAGCACGGTATTCGAAAGATCTTGTGGATTTCGAAAATGGGAAAATATGCAATGAAACATGAACAAGGACACTCATCACCGTGCGTCATTTCTTACATGGAAAGACACATATCTTAAGGGTCTACGATTGACAGAGTAATACTGAAACATATAGAGGAACAGAAACTTCACGAATTACTGGTTTCAAAGAATACTACAGAACGGGTCTACGATTCCGCGTTATTGGTTGTTGTACTCTATTAAAAATAATGCAGCGTGTTGTTTTTGCTGTTTATTATTTTCAACCGCCCCAGTCAACCAAAGCACGGTATTCGAAAGATCTTGTGGATTTCGAAAATGGGAAAATATGCAATGAAACATGAACAAGGACACTCATCACCGTGCGTCATTTCTTACATGGAAAGACACATATCTTAAGGGTCTACGATTGACAGAGTAATACTGAAACATATAGAGGAACAGAAACTTCACGAATTACTGGTTTCAAAGAATACTACAGAACGGGTCTACGATTCCGCGTTATTGGTTGTTGTACTCTATTAAAAAATAATGCAGCGTGTTGTTTTTTTTGCTGTTTATTATTTTCAACCGCCCCAGTCAACTAAAGCACGGTATTCGAAAGATCTTGTGGATTTCGAAAATGGGAAAATATGCAATGAAACATGAACAAGGACACTCATCACCGTGCGTCATTTCTTACATGGAAAGACACATATCTTAAGGGTCTACGATTGACAGAGTAATACTGAAACATATAGAGGAACAGAAACTTCACGAATTACTGGTTTCAAAGAATACTACAGAACGGGTCTACGATTCCGCGTTATTGGTTGTTGTACTCTATTAAAATAATGCAGCGTGTTGTTTTGCTGTTTATTATTTTCAACCGCCCCAGTCAACTAAAGCACGGTATTCGAAAGATCTTGTGGATTTCGAAAATGGGAAAATATGCAATGAAACATGAACAAGGACACTCATCACCGTGCGTCATTTCATTTGGAAAGACACATATCTTAAGGGTCTATGATTGAAAGACACAAACATATAGAGGAACAGAAACTTAAAAGAATACTACAGAACGGGTCTACGATTCCGATTGTTGTACTCTATTAAAAAATAATGCAGCGTGTTGTTTTTTGCTGTTTATTATTTTCAACCGCCCCAAACATATTCGAAAGATCTTGGAACAATGAAACATGAAAAGGACACTCATCACCGTGCGTCATTTCTGGTTTCTAATTGACAGAGTAATACTGAAACATATAGAGGAACAGAAACTTCACGAATTACTGGTTTCAAAGAATACTACAGAACGGGTCTACGATTCCGCGTTATTGGTTGTTGTACTCTATTAAAAAATAATGCAGCGTGTTGTTTTTGCTGTTTATTATTTTCAACCGCCCCAGTCAACTAAAGCACGATATTCGAAAGATCTTGTGGATTTCGAAAATGGGAAAATATGCAATGAAACATGAACAAGGACACTCATCACCGTGCGTCATTTCTTACATGGAAAGACACATATCTTAAGGGTCTACGATTGACAGAGTAATACTGAAACATATAGAGGAACAGAAACTTCACGAATTACTGGTTTCAAAGAATACTACAGAACGGGTCTACGATTCCGCGTTATTGGTTGTTGTACTCTATTAAAAATAATGCAGCGTGTTGTTTTTGCTGTTTATTATTTTCAACCGCCCCAGTCAACTAAAGCACGGTATTCGAAAGATCTTGTGGATTTCGAAAATGGGAAAATATGCAATGAAACATGAACAAGGACACTCATCACCGTGCGTCATTTCTTACATGGAAAGACACATATCTTAAGGGTCTACGATTGACAGAGTAATACTGAAACATATAGAGGAACAGAAACTTCACGAATTACTGGTTTCAAAGAATACTACAGAACGGGTCTACGATTCCGCGTTATTGGTTGTTGTACTCTATTAAAAATAATGCAGCGTGTTGTTTTTGCTGTTTATTATTTTCAACCGCCCCAGTCAACCAAAGCACGGTATTCGAAAAAGATCTTGTGGATTTCGAAAATGGGAAAATATGCAATGAAACATGAACAAGGACACTCATCACCGTGCGTCATTTCTTACATGGAAAGACACATATCTTAAGGGTCTACGATTGACAGAGTAATACTGAAACATATAGAGGAACAGAAACTTCACGAATTACTGGTTTCAAAGAATACTACAGAACGGGTCTACGATTCCGCGTTATTGGTTGTTGTACTCTATTAAAAAATAATGCAGCGTGTTGTTTTTGCTGTTTATTATTTTCAACCGCCCCAGTCAACTAAAGCACGGTATTCGAAAGATCTTGTGGATTTCGAAAATGGGAAAATATGCAATGAAACATGAACAAGGACACTCATCACCGTGCGTCATTTCTTACATGGAAAGACACATATCTTAAGGGTCTACGATTGACAGAGTAATACTGAAACATATGGAGGAACAGAAACTTCACGAATTACTGGTTTCAAAGAATACTACAGAACGGGTCTACGATTCCGCGTTATTGGTTGTTGTACTCTATTAAAAAATAATGCAGCGTGTTGTTTTTGCTGTTTATTATTTTCAACCGCCCCAGTCAACTAAAAAGCACGGTATTCGAAAGATCTTGTGGATTTCGAAAATGGGAAAATATGCAATGAAACATGAACAAGGACACTCATCACCGTGCGTCATTTCTTACATGGAAAGACACATATCTTAAGGGTCTACGATTGACAGAGTAATACTGAAACATATAGAGGAACAGAAACTTCACGAATTACTGGTTTCAAAGAATACTACAGAACGGGTCTACGATTCCGCGTTATTGGTTGTTGTACTCTATTAAAAATAATGCAGCGTGTTGTTTTTGCTGTTTATTATTTTCAACCGCCCCAGTCAACCAAAGCACGGTATTCGAAAGATCTTGTGGATTTCGAAAATGGGAAAATATGCAATGAAACATGAACAAGGACACTCATCACCGTGCGTCATTTCTTACATGGAAAGACACATATCTTAAGGGTCTACGATTGACAGAGTAATACTGAAACATATGGAGGAACAGAAGCAGTTGTAGAGATATTTGCTTATGCATTTTGTGGTTTGTATCAAGTTTGTGGCGACTCAATAGGTGGCATTTTGCGAACACCGAGGATTCATTGCATCAAATAATAATCCCGGTAATTTTCTTGCACTCGTTAAGCTACTTAGCAAGTACGACCCTCTGTTGCAGCGTTACTTGGATTATGTCAACTCAAATCCAAATTCTGCAATATTTTTGTATGGAAAAATACAGAATGAGTTCATTGAGTTCATGGGCAACGAAGTATGTCAGTCTCTCCTACAGAGAGTCAAAAAAAAAAAAAAGCAGATACTATGGGATTATGTTCGACATAACTCCTGACGTTTTCTCACAACGAACAAATGTTTGAAATTCTCAGGTTATTCCATGCTGACAACGAATCTAAAACTGCTGTAGTCAAGGAAATGTTAAGTGATTTTATTCAAATTTATGAAAAAGACGTCGATGGTGTTACAAAAGAAATTACCTCAAAATAGGAATGAGATGGTCTAGATTTGAACGACTGTCGCATGAGAATGCTGTAATAATGGCTGGGAAGATGTCTGGTGTCCAGAAACGCATATCACAGATCACCATTCTTTGAACCTCGTAGAAGTGCATTCAGCATCAGAACACATGTTTGCTATATCGTTTTTTGGAGTTCTTGTACAATTTTTTCCCCAGCTCAACAATACGGTGGGAGAAATTGAAGGAGATAGTAGGGACGGCTCTACAGCGGTTCCCTAATACAAGATGGAGTGTTAGGCGCAATGCTGTTCACTTTTAAAAACGAAGTTGGATGACAACTAAATTGACGGAGGTTATGACAAATGACATTTCATCAGTCGACACAAGAAGCGACGCTAGCTGTTTGTTGCACAGCACGCAAACTTTCAGCTTTGTAACTATGCTGCCGCTCTGGGATAGTGTCCTGACTTCCATCGACCGAGTACAGAAGATACTTTACTTTGCCCTGGAATGGACTTCAATGAAGCTCGAGCTGACATTCAAAGTCTGGAACAATCTGCTATGAGTGAACGGGAATCTCTCTGTCAAAATTCAATTGCAAAAGGCGAGAAAATTGCTTAGCATGGTGTATTGATGTTGGAATGCAGGAGAGGAGACGAAAGGTGAGCTTCTAAATGTAAGAGAAGAAATGTATGTTACCTTGAAGGTAGTACTGGACAGTTTGAATACAAAATTGAAAGATCGATTTAACAAGGTTGAGTCAGTTACATGAGAAATTTGGGATCCTCGTGGATATTGAAAGCCTCATTGACTCCGAGTCGAACGATGACTCGAACGAAGATACGGTAGAAAAATGCAAAGTAGCGGCTGCAGTATACGAAGATATTTGGCTTTATTAAATGAATAATTTGGACATATAAATGTGGATAGTGTTATTGACAAATTTTTGACCACCAAGCCTGGTCGTATGTCTCGGCTTTACGAATTCAAATAGTTGAAATGAATTGCTCTAGTGTTGACATCTTTTAATTCAGGTTTTGTCAATGCTCAGTGCTTGTTGGTAGTGACGGATCAAATAAAAAATGTAGTTAAATACTTTTTCAGAGCATTTGTATTTATGTGAAAAAGCATTTGTATTTAGATTTTTACCTAGTTCCAGAAGTATTTGTTTTTGATTTTGTATTTTTGGAATCTTGAATAACGAGAAAGCCGCTTCTGGAAGGAAAATTCCCAAACAGCTTTCACGTCTTTAAGGAGCGTGCACTCGGCTGAGTGTTAATGTGTATGTAGTGTGTGTGTGTGTGGGGGGGGTCACCGTTTGCTCCTTCTACCGTGAATGCAGTCATGCACTGAGTTATTTCTCGGGTACAGACTGACTTCTCTGTGATCGGACCGTTGTCGAGAAATTATATCGGGTGTTAGTCGGGGGCGGGGGCGTTCACAACAATTTGATCGAGATACTCGGTTTGTTGAGAGGGAATTTACACTCCATATGGCCTTGGACGCCTGGCATGAAATGCCTTACTAATGATGAAGCATTACTCACTTGACTGGCGATTTCGAATACGTTCTGGTCGGCAAAAATTCTTTCGCAGCGTGACTCGGTGTGGCGAAATTAAGGAGTCTATTGAGCATACCTTCTTTCAATGCCCGCTGTGTGAACTTATTGAAAGCTACATGGTCCTTATGCTACAAGGACAATTCTTTGTCCTGGACGCATTCCATCTTTGTAGTAATGTAAGCTCGTTGTTGAACAGGAGGAAAGCCCTATGTGGTTCTGTACTTGCTAGCTGTGATGAATGGTGGTATGGACAACGAGGATGAATTAAGTTCACGGATCATTAACTCTCTTCCCATAATCTGGTCATTTTCTTCTAGATCAGGGTGTTGAGGGAGAGACTTTCTTCCGAGGACTTCACTGTAAGGTGGATGACTGTTGCGACTTGTGCGCGTGAATGATGCTAACCTCGAGTGATATCTCCAGGTTTAGCACTATGGTTGAAAAACTTTTTTTTAGAAAAACACGCCTGCCTAACCCAATTAGTATAAATTAGCTGAATTTTTTTTTTTTTTTTTTTTTTTTTTTTAGTTTAGCTGAATTTCTTTTTATAAAAGTTGATTAACTTAGCTAGGAAATGGTCATTGACCTCCTTTTGTTTTTTAGTCCACCAAATTTTCCGTTTTCATTTTCCCCTCTCCTCTCCTTTTAGGTGACGGAACGGTGGGAACGGTTTTTTTTTGGGGGGGGGTATTTTATTTTTTATATACATTCATCCTGTATTTGGACGGAGATAGCCTGCTTTTCATCCGGTTATTTTTATGATGTAATATAAATCCCCCCTCTCTCTACAAGCTTGTAAATATGGGGTATTAGGTTAGAATTTCAAAGAGAGATGGGTTGTTTTGGTATGTATGTATTTTTTGTATAGATGTGGTATTATGGTACAAGGAATATTGTGTGACTGAGTCAGTGAATGTGACTAAGTTTAAGTTTAGAACAGTGATGACCAGACACCTCCGTTATCCATTTTAGGTCTTCTGCCACAATATACAATATTCTTTTTTTTTTTTTTTTTTTTTTTTTTGTCTATTACCCGGAGAAACTTCGTCACTTACGGTTTTTACAGTTGCTGAATTAGTCGATTGCTGAGAAAGTCAAGCAGGAGTGTAAGATAAAAAGACTAGTCAAAACAAGTAGTTTCATAGAGGTATCAGTTTATAATGACGTTACATAGCAAGCTGGAATTCGTTATTAACTTTCATAAAAGTTTATAAAAATTTTATTATTCGTTATCTGGACTGCATAACAGATAGTAATATAAAATTTTTTAAAAAGATTATTTTCAGTTGTAGTGCCTATTGTACGTAAACTCCACTGTTTTTTTTTCTTTCCTATTTTTAACGTCAACAGCGGGAAAAAAAGAAAAAGAAACTGAAAAAAAACTTCATATTATTACATTTGGTACTATGAATGATTGCTTCGTAATGACGTAATATTGACCGTATTTTGCTAACTCCATTTTCATGATAGTAATGCAGTCAAAGCGATACTAAAAATAGGCAAAGAAAGAGTGTGCATGGCCTGTCCGACTGGGGGCCAATGATTTTAAGCTTAACATGCGATAACGAAAGTTCGTTGCTGGGATCACTGTAAACAATTTATTCTTTTTTTTTTTTTTATAAAGAACTGTTTAACTTTTTATCTTTGGATTAATTTACACTTATTTAAAATACTAATGTATATGGTTCTATTTTATTTTTCTTGAACTTGCAGTATTTTAATTTTATCTTCTTTATAATTCTTTGTCAGTACGAAAAATTTTATCACAAAATTAATTTAATATTTTCATATAACATTGTTCTTCATAGCAATGAAAAGGTTTATAAATATAAATGACAATAGGAAAACTGTAATAGTTGCCGACGCGTTTCGTCCAATGTGGACTTTCTCAAGGTAAAAAAACGAAATGAATTTATTTAAACAAAATAAATAATAACAAAAAAATGTCCTTAGTAACTGGAAGAATTTAGAGAACGCTATTTTCATACTGTTAACTGAAAATGACGTCAGTTACTGTCACGTGTGGATATATTGTTATTATTGCTGTGTTGACGGATTCAACCATTTTCTTTTGATTTCACGATATTGTTGTGTACGTATATTTGGGAGAGTAGTAATTCTGTTAAGAAAGGTGAAATAGGGAAAAGGCCTGGGCGTAGATTAATATTTGGGTAATATTCAATGGCGGCACTCTCTAGGATTTTCCTTCTGAGTGAGTTATTTTCTTTTTTTAAGAGTGTAGCATTTTTAAAATAAAAATTGTAGTTGAATTTATTTCTATGCATGACTAGTGCATTAGCTAAGTTGTTTTTGTGAGGTCTATGTTGTGCTCATAAATGCAATTTTTGAAGTTTTGAGAACAATATGGGATCTGGATCCTATAACATAACCTTTACAAACTCACAACTGTATTTTCAACTAATCTGCACAGTTTATTGTTTACCAATTAACCACAAACATTGAACTTAAAATTTATTTCTTTATTCTTGTGTGCTGATGAAAAGTGAGTAGAATAATTGAAATTTAATTTAGCTGATTTTTTCATGCATGCAAAAAATAAATTCCCCAAATAAATATTAATTTCATCGACAAAAAAGAATCTTGAAATATCATCTGAATTTTGAATAATGAGTTCAAATTTCCGAGAAAGTCATATTTCATAATAATTTCGCCAATTCTATGAGGCAAAGAAATATGTTCTTTTCTTATCTGAATAATTAATGAAAATGATTTTCCAGTCACTTACAGTGCAGTCTTTTTTTACGAATATCTACTGAAAAATGTTTACAGTTTGTAAACTATTTTTAATTATTGTAAGTTATTTTACAGACATATGTAAAATAATGTTTTTTACGAAATAGAAAAGTGAATCATTGGGATAGGGTGGAATAAGAACATCGTTGTCAACTTATTAAAATAACTGTTTAAGTGGCTATTCCTCCCTACCCCCTGATAAACTTTTGAACACATTGACTGACGCATTTTGAACAGATTTGACACTTCTTATTCTTTTTTATGTCAATTGTGAGCTTTTGGGTGCAATTAACATTGAATAAACATACCCTTTTCCGACTTTTTTTAAGAACAATATAGGATCTGGATCCTATAACGTAACCTCAACAAATTCACAATTATATTTATAGAATATTTAATGCAATTTAAAAGATCCTTGTTGAATTTTATTTTTAAAAGATAAAACATTACACTTTTAAACATCCCTATTTAAAATTAAGCTCCATCAAAAGTAAGAAAAATTAAAAACAAAATTTACAATTCTAAAATAAGGGGTGACTGACTCGTTTTTTTTTTTGTTTTTTTTGTTTTTTTTTTTAAGTGACTGATTATTTTCGCATCCTATCGGCACTCCTACACTTTTTAAAAACAACTGAAAGAAAAGCTTAACCAGCTTTTGTCGTAAAACTGATTCAGGATATAAAAGGGCCCCAAAGCATCGAAAAAAGCATCCTTCAGCGGCCCAAATGACTAGGATCTATTCTAGCAGCTAAAAGCCGGCCCACGGCTCCAGCCACCAGCAGTAGTTCCAGCCAGCTATCATCATATGCAGCTTCAGCTCGCCATCGGCCGCCACCCCAGTCATCTTCAGCAATCCTCGCCAGCAGCAACGATATGCAATAATCTGTTCTTTTCAGCGACTACAAAATTCTCCTTTTCATGACAACACATTTCGACGACTACCAAAAAAAACGCTCTTCTCACCCGCTACATGAACATGCAGAGATATTTTTGCCCTATTTTTGTTGATGTATTTTCTTTAACAAAAATAAATTTGACAATATATGTCTTTACTAATGTCTTCGTTTTGTTTGTTGTTGTCTTCCGTCATTCAATATCTGTTTGTGGGTCAACATATTCTTAGCAAAACAAAAATCATCATATCTTCCTAACTTAATAAGGAAGACACCGTGGCAGATAAGGCAAATATTCTTAACAACAGAAAAACAAAACTACTACAACTAGAATCGAATTTAGTTTTGTTACATTTTATCAAATTAGAGTTCAACTTTAGTAAAAGATTTTTTTTCAAAATTTTCATCTTTTAAAATGTAATTTTTCTGAAAATACTTCCTCAGAGGCTGAAAAATCTTTCAACAGATGCTACTGATGATATCTGTATCTTTAGTGCAAATTAAATGTGTGCGACACACAGCGGCAGTGATGAGGATGATGGTAAACCTCTTCAGTCAAATCTCTCATCTTTCCTGCACTTTTAATCATTGTTGGGTCATCGTCGTTTTCATCAAAATATCTTCTTTCTCAGAACTTCAGTAACAGCAGATTCCTTGAAAGCATTCACAAAGTTGCTGGCATTGTCCATCACTACACGCACACACTTGTTGTGGATACAATACTCCTTTAGTTCATTTTCAAAGATTTCGGTCAGAATATCATATACCGCTCAATCTGGAAAAAGCCTTCATCTATATGGTGGGCTGTCATGACAAAATAGCTTTTGCTGGCAACTGACCAAAAGTCACAGGTTACAACACAGATAATCCAATTCAGTAAATGTAGCTTTCAAGGACCTCTTCATCTCCTGAAAACTTATGGGGGGGATATTGTCATGAGGGTAGGAGAGGTTTTATAGTAGGCTGCAGGCATTGCAGGAGTTCAATGAAATTATTTTACTAAACAAAGGTGAAATGGAGTCAAGAGTTCACGATCATTTCATAGATACTGTCATTTCCCCTTGTGTGGGTAACCTCCCTAGATAACCCTGATATCAAATTAATTTTGTTCGACTTAGGTGCACCAGGATGCTCATCAACTGAAGACTTCCCCTTTCCTTTCGCTAACGCTTTTTCATACTCAGGAAGCTTTGGTTTATGGCACCACAGAATATGTCTCTTCAGATTAAAGAGAGATTACTGTCTGATATTAATCTTATTTATTTGTGGCAAGCAGGAGATGCACTGGAAAGAACCATCATCCAAATTGAAGATGTCTTTAATCAGTCTCATTTCCTCATCCAGCTGATTCATCTGCAATGAAAACCAATGAAATAAAAGCATGAAATAAGCAAAATATGGAAGTTCATTAAAGACAGATTTGATTTAAAAAATAAATTAAGTTATTTGAAACGGTCAAGTTCCTTTGATTTTTGATAATGCAAATATGTCCATCTAATCTAATTCAAACCTTTTTACAAAAAATGTACTTTTGAGAGATTTTAAATTATGATGTCTAAATTTAAATCTTTTCAACCAAAGACACATTATATAAAAACAAAAAAAAAAAAAAAACTTACTTTTTCTAATCATACCCCATACCTATTCATCAGACTATTAAAGATAAAGATTCTTTTAAAATTGCTTTCTGTTAAATAAAACTCTTGTCATGTTTCTTTAAAAAATTTAAAATAAAGGGGTCTTTCGAGGTATACATGATGAAAAAATTTCTCAACCTTAATAAAAGCAAAGTTTTATTGACGATAAAACTTTGCTTTTATTAAGGTTGAGAAATCGTAGATATTATTAAGACAAAAGGATTATTTGTGACACCCACCGGTAGACGCAGTCGCAGTCGCAGCGCCAACATGTGACGTCCTCTGTTCGCGACGCCAATATGTGACACTGCCCTGTCGGACGGTGGTCAACTCCCAGTTGCGGCGCGAAGCTGTAAGGTTTCTGCCACCAGCGTTTTGGGGTTGACTCTTTGTCGCTGCCACCAGCCTGTGTCCCGGTCGATCTGGTCGTTCCCGGTTCGATACCAGCTTTGTCGTTCCCAGCTCACTTCCAACGTCTGGTTACCGAAGTAACTACCTTTGATCTTAAGTCTAACCTACCCACGTTGTGATTTTGATCTTAGGTAGACGAAATCAATCAGGCGTCGGGCCGTAGTGCAAGCTGAATCCGGGGTAAAGTAAAAGCGTAAGTAAAAGAAGCAATAAAACAAAACTCAAGAGGTTCAAATATGTTGAGAAATAACAAATTATCTTTATCCGTCTGTTGAATACAGGAGTGTGTTTCTCTCCCAGCCCGTTTCTATGGATTCGTGACACTTGCGTTTCTTAAGCGAGTTTTGGTATCTTAAGTCGTTCGTCAATATAACTTGCTTTTAGTAGGAAGGCTAAGTCGAAAAGGACGTGGAAATCTCGGTCAGCTTCTGCGAGGCAACAGCCTGACTGCAACTATGAATCAACTGCTGGAACTCATCGAATTGACTAACTGCAAACTGATCAGCTGCCTCGAGACGTTCGTTTATATGGATACCGACTAAAGCCCGGTGTGGGGGCCTGACGTGGTTTGGGTTCCTGAAAATTCTCGATTCCCAGCAAAAATTCTCTTTGTTCTTAGGTCAAGAAAATTAATTACTTCCCATTTTTGGAAGATTTATCACTTTCCATTTCGGGGGTTTCTCCCTCGTCCGTGAGGGAAGGTCGGAGGAGAGTTATCCTCCTAAACTCTTCCTATCTCACATTGGTATCTCATACCAATCCCCCCAGTTAACAACTTCTCCGTCCTTCTCATACATTCAACTCCGCCTATCAACCATCCTACCACTTGACCAATGATCCCTCGGCAGTGTGGGTGTGGCTAGACTGGCCCTCTTGAAATTATTATCCAGAATATTGTTTACAAAATCCTTTTCTTTCTTTTTTTTTTACATTTACAAATCCCAGATTGCCAAATAATTCTTATCACATCTTTCTTTTGGGGACACCCAAAATTGACTTAGTCGGGTCTCTCTACCGACTCATCAATCGCTGTCAAAACCCGACACCTGGTTTCTTTTGCTAAGTCAACTTTTAGCTGGGTGGTCCGTATTTTACCTGAGAATCAAATTCTTTATTTTTCTCATGCCTTAAAATCCTCTTATCACCAAATGCCCATTTTCGACGACGCTGTGTAGACGTCAACAGTTTGAATAAGCAATAATAATACGATTTTCTTCCTCATGCCAGAATTCTTACACACACCAGATGGCTCCCTTCGTTGGACCCAGGAATTAAAATTAAACTAACATCTATTCTTCGTGGTGGTCTCAAGCCGAAATTTTTTTTTATGGCCGCATGACATTAATCAGTTTTGACAGAATCTCATATCTCGCTTTTTCTTACGGATTTTCTGTCTTTCTTTGTAATTAAAATAAAATCTTTTTTAACGTCGATCAGTCAATCTTTCGATATAGCTCTTTCCCGCCTTAAGTCTTTCTTGTTTTCAATTTTTATGGTTAATTAGTTAGCCAATTACCATAGCTAAATGGTGTCACAATTGATTATTAAATTATATTTTTTATCCTTTTTTAGAAATGATTTTTGTAAGAATTTCTAATTATCGGATTTTAATGAATCTTTCAGATGAGTGAAATTATTTTAGAAACGTTTCCTTTTTAGAAAATTTTGGTATATATATATATATATATATATATATATATATATATAATGTTATTCTTAGTTGTTGACGCCTCATAAAAAGACCAGCCTCCATGTTAAATGCTTTTCTGCAATATTTTAACATAAAAGTAATATCTGTTTCAAATTAGATTAACTGGACTTTAAAACACCCAATGTTCCTCAAATAAAGTTTGAGAAAATTTTTAATAAAGAGAATTACGTTGTGCTGATTTGAGAGATTTGTAAAGCCATATTTAGCGATTTCAAAAACAATATTCCATTCAATTTAAATTCGTTTAGAAATATTGCAAAGTATTTACTTATTGGAAATATTACATTTACTCTAGTAGCTTGAAATTAAAACTAAAATAAAAGCTTCAAGAAAGATTTTTCATTTTTAGAAATTAATTTTAAACCTCTGGTATTGCTTTCTTTGGATATACCTAAACGTAATACTTACGTTTTACTTGAAAATAACCTTTATTTACGCACGGTAACCTATGATGTCATGGATCAAATGTAGAATTTTTATAATTTCAACCTTGATTAAAAAATGCGCGAAAAATTAAAAAGTAAAAAGAAATACGGAGCACCAGTAGTGCAATAATAAAGAAATTGGTATTTGTTTAAAAATAAATTCTTTAACCTTATATAACCAATAGTTTAAGAATATAAATTTATTCTATACGCTTTTATGAAACTTAGTAAAATGAATAATTTTATTTTTTATACTACATTAAATTTTTTTTCTTTTAGTTAAATGATACTTTTGACTCTTGAGTTTGATACAATGTTTTATTTTTTTATTAGTTTTCTTACTTGTCTGATGCCATAAAAATGATAAAATATATAATTGTACACAATATGGTTTTTTTGAAATTATGCAGAATTAAAATGATTTCATGCATGAGTATTCAATCAAAGGCGGTAATTCAAAATTGATTCCTTTTTGAACATCCATACAAAACATAAACTAACAGCTGTTAAATGAAAAGAAAGAATTACAGTACTTTTAAAAATGTTTCACACTCGAAAATAGCATTTTATTTTTATTTTTCGATTTTTCAAACATATTATTTAATAAAGGTATAAATAAAAGTAAAAAAATAAATAATTAATTCTTGTTAGGAACATCAACGAGATTAATTTCAAAATCGTACTGAAATTTTTTTAAAAATGTATTACGTGTCGATTGTTTCCCCTGTCCAATTTGATAAAAAAATATTTAATTAAATTATGCAAGCATCAACTCCAAAAAAAATATTTTTGTGTTTTATTGAATTATTTTTGGTAAGGTTCGGGACAAATTTTCATATTGTTTAATATTTTTTTAAATAAATTCTCAACCAGATTTTTCTTTATATAACTCAAACTGTAAGAAATGAAATAAA
Source organism: Acanthosepion pharaonis (assembly GCA_903632075.3). Classification (NCBI taxonomy): domain Eukaryota; kingdom Metazoa; phylum Mollusca; class Cephalopoda; order Sepiida; family Sepiidae; genus Acanthosepion; species Acanthosepion pharaonis. Next base: position 148,065 of record CAHIKZ030000396.1, on the reverse strand, counting down.
TCGCGCCACTACCAATTAAAAACTTCATACGAGAAACTCAGAAAAGGGAGGATGAAATTATTTGAAATATATACCCAAAAATCTTTCCGAAGTTTTCTAATAAAATAACCTATTCAGTACTCCTTCACAATTAACGAACAAGTACTGAAAATTTCGTTTGAATTGAATACTTCTGATTTGTAAGATTTTTTTTTTTTTTTACTTTCATTTAGAAAAAAAAGTGAATCCATTTTCGTGATACCTAATTAATACCCACTCACAGTTTTATAATTTGAAAACCACACACACACACACACACACACATAATTCACTCATACGCACGCATTGTGGCTGATAGAAACTCCGCCACATAGCTTATTGTAGCAATTTATCTGCTCAAAAATTTAATCTTTAGCTTTGAACCAGATCAAAAGAAAAAATGTCGACATCGACTTAGTTAATTTCAGTATTAACTAAAAAAAAAATTAAAAAGAAATATCTACCCCTCCTATCTGAATATTTTCTCCTATAAGCGAAAGCCGGCCCAGATAAGACTGACAGCGACCCTTTAAAATTCACAACTTCAATTTTTTTAATTTTAAAAGCGGTAAAAGAAGCGCAGCGTAGCTCCTCGAAAATGGAGCGGTTCCTGCATCTTCCACTTGTTGGCTCTAACAAAAAAGGAGTGCGATATTTCGGGGTGGGGTGAGAACTCCTTAATGCTCCGTATGTGTTATATATGGGAGAAAAGTGCTCAATATCAAGACAGCGCGTATGTAAACAGCACAATGCTAAACAGGGGTGAGAACAAAGTACTGTGCTTGCTTTGAAAGTGAGCATTATTTTTATACCAGCCACTGAAAATTATTCAACCCAAGCAAAAACAAAACTGAGATAATTTTGTGAGCGTGCAACTCAGAGAACCGTCATTCGTGAGCCATCGGACAATGAGAACATTCCCGTTTTCTTCGGGTTATAACAAAGGTAATAGTCGTGATAGACAAGAGGAGTTGATTACCTATATGTCATATAGGTAATAGAGTACTATTCTTCTCTGATGCTGCTGTTTTCATTGCTGGAAGATGGCATAGCTGTTGATGGAAGCTGGACGAAAGGTTGTTTTTTGTCATATGAGCTGTGTATGTTGAAATGAACACTTCCGTTTGAGTTAAAGAATTGAAATCCCGACACTCGATTAAAACTTTTGTTTCCTACTTTCTCTGAATTAATGTATCAGCTAAAAAGAAGAAGAAAAAACAGAAAAACAAATGAAAAAGCGTTTTAAAAGGATGAAATTGGAAAGAATATTGAATGATAACTTTTGATATCGACTGTAAATACATGATTGTGTAATGTGAGCAGATGTTCACACCAAACGAACAAATCAAAGCGTCCGTAGTAGTAGAAAAAAAAAAAAACAGTCTGTTCAAGATTCTATCCGTGATGTTCTACAAACGTCTTTTTCTTTTCTTTTCTTTTTTTTTTAATATAGTCTTCTATAAACGAACACCTAAGTTAATTTTATGTACTTCGGTAAACTTTCTAGACGACAAAAGAGAAAACGAAATTGCAAATTAAATGTTTCTGACTTTGTTAACAAGAAATTCATTTGGAATTTGTGACTACTGTTTACGCGAAGATTTCTTTAGTTTGTGAGGAGATTTAAATTTTCTATTTTTCATAATTTTCACTTATTTAAATGGAATAATTTAATTTCTACTCATCTGCTGTTTTTTTTTTTTTTAAATATAATTTCTTCGGGAATGGGCTATATAGTCAATCTGTTTTTTTAACACCTGTTTCTGTCAAGTTATCGTTCTCTCTACCTGCATTTTGCACGTGACAGGCGCCGATTTATCCCGGGTTTAGTCATTCGTTTTACACTTTACATTTTAGTATAAACTAAACAGGAAGTAAATAAATAAAAAAAAGTTACTTTTTTATTCCATGCAAGATCTTATTCGGCATGATGAATCACCACATCTGATAACCTTGGCTGGCATTTTTTTTTAAGTTTTCTTATAGAACATCCAATGAAACAAAATGAAAAGAAACTTTGCGATCTTGCAAGTGATCGATAAAGATTAGCATATAGAGTTTAATCCCAAGGAATGGAACTGATTGTAAGAAATAAAGTCTGAGAAATAAAGAGTTCTTTTCCAACCAAAGTCACTTCACTAATGGATTGGTGGGGGTGGGGGGTAAAAAACCATACAGTATTAAAAAAGAAACAAAAATAAGTATACCTGTCCGAATAAATAACCCAAATATTTCCATAAAATTATATTATCATAATTTAACCAAATTATATAACCATCATGAAGAATTAAGAATGCCTCCTTAACTTTGAGGCACATTTCTTTTACTTCCACTGTGAACTACAGCGCCATCCGTTCCTCAGCTTAGGCAAACAAAATGGTCGTATTAAAAATGAGTCATCATGCAAATACCAAGGCTTCAAAAGTAGGATGAAATTTTAAATTTACCTCTTTTCAAAGAGTTATGATTTCAATTATAATCTATCGCCGAAATTAACGTTGTGATCTTTTGTGTAAAACGGGATTTGACAATGAAATTGAGTAAGTTAAGTAGTAAAATAATATCAAATAATTATAAATTCATAGAAAAACTAAAATGTGAATGACTTCTTTGATACGTAAAATTTTTTAAAGAACACGTAATAAGAAATAAACAAAGCTACAGATGAAGTTTTTAATCCCGCAACCGAAAAGAAAAACATATCCCGAGAAATCGACCAAATATTAACTTCATTTTTTGGACTTATCAGTTATCACACTGAATAAAAATAAAAATTATAGTTATCTACTAAGCGTAGATTAGGTGTGACATAGATCCGCATGTATAGAGTACCCAAGTGAGAATCGAACTTAAAATAAAAATTACACGATCACCTCACTGAAATTTAGTCGTTCTTAAAGAACGAATAATAATAGTATAATTTTACACACACATTATATATATATATATATATATATATATATATATATATATATATATATATATATATATATATATATATATATATATATATATATATATATATATATATATATATTTAAAATACTTTTAGCTGATTTTCATTTAATTAGTAAATTAATTGAATATGAACATTTTAAAGAAAGTCAATGATTAAACCGAAAAATTTAAGCTTTTTCTTCAATATATATAGGGTGTATGCCTGACAAATCGGTTGAATGATATTTTTTGGCAAGTTCTTAAAGAATTGGTACAATCGGTGTTTTTTTTGTTCTGATTGACAATTGTTTGTGTTTAATCTGCAACCATCATTTATTCGAGGTATTGTAATTTGGCTCTTATAATCTCCCATACAACAAAACGTGTAACAAAATGTCTTACAAAATATTTTGCGTTTTTGTTTGTTCTAAGTCGTTTGTATATATCTATTCATTTTGTTTTGGATAATCTGAAAATCTACTATATCAAACCCTCCTTTAATATCAAAGATATAAACAAGAATAATATTATTACCGTTTAAAAACCAGATAATATGAGAAAATGATTTTCTAAAACTTGTTACATTGTAATAAATTAATCATTAAAAAAATTATATTTTGTTGAACTCAGTAAAGCAATTCTTTAATAAAATATCCTGTAATTGGAATTCTCTAAAAAGTATTTTTTTTTACTAAGGAATTTATAAAATTTTATTACAATACAGTCTTAACAGAACATTTTTTCAGGGGTTTACCTCCATAAATAAAATGGAATTAAAAATGATAAATAATTATGAAAAACTTAAAAAAAAAAGTGCTTATAAATAATATGCCAATCAAGACCACAAAAGTAGAAGTGAGAAAATGTTTTACTATTTGATTCCGACGAGAATGCAAATTTCAGTTTCCTTTGAGATAATTTAAAAAAAATGTTTTTCTGTTTTAAAAGAAGATTGGCGTGAGGTCATACATTTTTGTGGCTTTTTCATGTGTGTGTGTGTGTGTGTGTATGTGTATGTGTATGTGTGTGTGTGTAACCTTCAAGAAACCTTACACAAATGGTTTGTTTTGTTTTTTTTTATCTTACGACAACCCATTGTGTCATTTAATGCCGACCTTTCCTTACACAAATGAATTTTTTTAAATATTTGTTAATATTTGTTAAATTGTAATTTCTTTAAAATTCATCCTAAAATCACTGAATTAGGAAAATATTCTCTCGCAGAAACGACTAAGTGTCGAGATACTTTCGTTTTGATTTATTTTTTTCTTCTGTGTTTAACTGCAGTATCAATTCTAACAATAAAAACGTTTTTATGTGCATTTTTTAATAAAGAAAATAACTTTCCCGCCATTAACTATGTCAGATAAATGATGAACTATTGACACACTTGTCAAGGAAATTCTTTATCACCACTATTTATAGCAATGATGATATTTCTCAATTCAACAGAATGGCTACTACTATACAAAGGTGGATCCGCACAAACATGTTAAATTTAACACGAGTACTCGTAAACCGTAAATTCTGTGATCAATTCTGTATATAAAAAAAGGAAAGAAAACAAAACAAAGAAATAGGAATATTTAAAATAACTCATAGGCTGAATCAAAATCTTGAATGAAAAGGAGTAACCCTGATATAAGAGAAACCCGGATATAAGAGAGATTTTCTCTGGTCCCAAATTAGAGCCTGTGTTACCTAAACAAAATAGACCAAACCCGGATATAAGAAAAACCCGGATATAAGAGACTTCTTCTCCGGTCCCGACAACTCTCTTATATCTGGGTTACACTGTATATTAAAAAACATTTTAAAATGTAAAATTTCACAGGGGTAGACGAGTTCACTTTTATACAGTATTTACCAGCATATGTACGCACAGACACGCACAGTTGTAGTGTTTTTCCAAGCGTAGCTTGGATGCGGCACAAGACCGAAATTAAGGGGTACCCAGTGAGGATTGAACTCACTACTCAGTCGTAATTGTTCTAGCGAGACAAGCTTGCTAACCATTATACCACCCCGAGGTGCCCAACACGCACAGTTGTATGTTACCTTTTGAAAAAAAAATACAAAAAGTTGAACCGAACCGAACAGATGTTCAATGAAGACGAAGGATTCAAATATGGAATTGAAGTGAATGATGTTAGTTATGAGTGTGTGTGTTGGGGGGGGGGGCAGTCACAAGCATAATGATTCTTCTGGAAAGTAATCAGAATATAGAATGTCAATGGTTTTGTAATATCACAATGATTTATAAAAAAAAATAAATGGAAGAAAAAAATAAACTTAGGGGAATCGTAAATTGTTTCGAAAAAAGACTCAAGAGTAGAAACATCAAGAAGAGGCATGAAGGCGAAGACAAAGCGGCATTCATTGTGTTGTACTCTTAAACTGGATAAAGAATAGGAAGCGTTGGTATCCCATGCAAATTCGACAATAAAAGGAGTAATGAAAATCAGATGCTGAAATGGAGATAGAAAAATGATAACGGCTGAAAGGAATTGACAAAGGTAAGCTAAACCAGACGACGAAAAACTCAATAGAAATAAAATTCAAGATGAGAAGAATATAAACATTGTAATTTCAAAAGACAAAGAAAAAATATGAAGAAATTATAAACGAAATGGCAGGAAAAACATGTAGGGGACATCTGAAAAGAGATATAATTAAAATATCTGAAATAAAAATATTAGGAGTAATTATGACAAGGCGAAAATCAAAGGGAGTAGAGAAAAATAAGAGATAATCAATAATAAGTGATTGTAGCAAAAATGGCATATAAAAACAAACAAGTTGGGATTGATTCAGTCGGAATTTGGGTTCGACAATACAAACAAATGTTATGAGAATAAACCAGAAAGTTTTCTAGAAAAAAGAAAATTGAAATACTTTAGAAAATTGGGGTTTACCTAGAAAGAAATGAAAATCTGTTAAATAGTAACCGTTCCAGCAGATCAGAAATTATCAGGACCTTTCGTGAGAGCTACAAAAGTTGTGGCTCATAAATGTTGAAGGTAGTGTTCATAGTCAATAGAGCACTGGGAACTATCACAAAGATCTTTGCCAAGTAATTGAACAAATTATAGGTCTGAAGAAAAAGATTGAAGGAGATTTACTTTTATTTACTCTTCCAGTAATATAAGTCAGATACTTTTCGATATGTCACGAAAATGAAGTCATATAAACTAAGAATAAAATCTACATTAATGAGAATATAATTGTAATCCTGATAGTAAAATGATACTTGAAACATTTACTGGCGCCATAACGACAGTGCAAATTAAAAAGGATTAAATAAATAAAAACTGATGAAAATAAAAGTATATGATAGATAAAAAATATGGCACATTTCTTTAAGATGGAGGAAGTGGTATTTTCGAATCGTTTAAGTTGGTTGCAAAATAATACCGTCTTTTGTCTCACTCCTGCTCGTGTTCTCTAATACACTATTTAATTCCCAGGGATAGAGAAAGAGGGGGAGGGGGGAGGAGGAGGATGATGATGATGATGATGATGATGATGCAGTTATTTGCTTTATTTTTAGTTTAAATTTTTATCCAATTTGAAGGACATTCAAACACAAAATTATTCTATTATATTACTTTTTTTTTACTATTATATTATTTGTTTGTTACTTTAAAAGTCTTCAACAAGCATTCACGGGCATGGAGAGTGTGAGACTAATCGATTTCCATTGCAAAATACATGTTCTATGTCTTTCTATTGATTAGGAATATTGTTTTTTGCGACTTTATTCTTATTTTGTTGTCAAGCATAAAAAATTAGTTGTCAAGCATAAAAACAAATGTTTTGACATTAGTTTTATTCAAAAATTGGGGTAAGGGAAAAACTTTCGGCATTTCCTCCTTTTGGTGTCGCTTCAGGTATCAGAAATGAACCCCTAGCTCTCTTCCGTAAGAAAAGACGAACGAAGTAGAACACTTCGCTACCTGTCACTTAGCTGACATTTAGATGATCACATTTCATTGAAAATACTATATTTATTAGAAAATATATTCATTTTAAATACAGGAGTCATAAAAATGACTTCAAAGCGCCGCCTATTTCGGCTTATACACTTTTCCTGCTCACAGGTGTTGTTGCCAGACTTGGAAGGGAAATTAGCCGTCATAGTTCTTTGCTTTGGTTTAAAATGAAAATTTCAAAGAATAAAGTCTTAAGGCCAAAGAATTAGCATGTACATTTCGTCTAGTTCTTATTTTAACATTTCTCAGTTATTGCTTTGCACTGTTTCCACTGAACCCAGCTACACACTGTCAACAAATCAACGCTTTAATCCATTAGGCTATTCACATGAAACAATTTTATGTGGTGAATTTTGACGCTTAAACCTAACCTGCCTGCTGATGAGTGCTACTGTTGCTGCTTGTTATGTTTGACTGCAGTCACTGAAACTCCCTTTTTTTGTTACAGCTATTGCTGTTGGAAACCTGTTGTCATTTGTCTTTCTTTCTTTATTAGAAGCTCCCGTATGGCATTTATTTCAATGCTAGGACTACTAAGGTGCTCCTCATAGCCTAATATGGGCGACGATTCTTTCAGACGTCTAACACTTCAATGTTCTTCCAGTATTTTCGTCCAGTATTTTCACTTAATTTCACAGGGGCTGATGACTACCCTTTTCCCGCCATACACGATCAGCTATGTCTGATTTCATTATCTCACCACCCACTACGGTTTTCGATGTTCCTCCTTACTTTTAAGAAGCGACTTGTTTATTTATATTCTTTGCTACAACTGCAAAGGATTTTATACACGCAATTCTTGATAATGTTCTCCTGATTGGCTTCACTCGGCAGTGATTTCTGCGTAGAATGGAGTTGCTTCTGAATATTGTCTTGATTTTGTATGGACTGCAGATTTTCTCAATTTATTTTAAGGCCCTTAACGTAAGGCAGATAGACCGTGGCAGTTTTCTGGTCCTCCTTTACCTTTCTGTTTCCACCTTCAGACGCTGATATTATCTTTGCAGGGGTAGTTGTTATTTTGAAGGGGTACGGTTGATGCTGATCATTTCATGTTTCATATGCCTGGGTCGCCAGTTATGATTTTTGCTCGGTGTTGTAGGCATCAAACGATCTCTTTCTTCACACTGTATGAATGGTGGAAATTGATGCTGAAGTATTGTTCGGTGAATGTTGGCTTGTGATATAAGGATGTTTGGAACGCATTCTCTGTGCGAGTTATTAGTACATCCATTGTGAACTGGATCAAAGACCTTATTGACTTCACATGGCCTAGCAGTATTTGTACAGCTTCCTGGCGAGGCCAGAGTATGACGTTGTCATTTATGTATCTCAGCCATACTGTTAGCTTCCGTGGTGCCGTTCCTAAAGCCATTTCCTCGAAATTTTACCTATATCTAAACCCTTCTTCTCATGGTATATCAGACTCTAGTTGGAAGAATGATGTTTGTACACAGAACGTCAACATTTCCATTAAATTATTTAATGGGATGTTAGCCCATCCTCCAAGTGAGGGGTTTAATTCGAATCGGTTACGAGCTACTGTCAGGAGCTCATCTGTATGAACTCTGGTGAATAGGCTGACCACATCCAAGCTTCCGATCCGATTTGTATGGATGGGAATCTCTCGGCTCAATTTTACAAAGTATTCCGAGTTCTTAACATATTAATTCCTTGCTAGTGGACTGACTATATCCACTAGGAATCTGTTCAGTAGATGGCATGCCGATCCCCTGCAGTTGGCTGTAGGTTCCAATGGAATACCAACTTTGTGAATCTTAGGGAGAACATAGACATGTGACAGCCTGGTTTAACGTTGAGCCAGCTGTCTATACTTGTGAAGTCGTCCTTGTTCTTATTTAGTATCTGTGACAGCTTCTTAGTTTTTAGGTTTGGGACCTTTTTTTCACCTTGCTATAGCTACCTTTCTCTATCTAGGCAAGCCCCTAATTAGGCAAACCTAGGCAAAGACCTAACCAAACATGACTTTTTCCCAGTCACCATAAATGACCTTTACTAACTATGGTTTTAGGACAGGTTTGATGACAGTTTTTCAATATCAATTGTTAAGTTGAAGTGCCATAAACATTGTTTTTGTGACGTAAACATTGTTTTTGTGTAAGTCAGTGTGCATTTGCTTTCCAGAAAATATAATTTTTGTTTTCATTATTTTTCTTTAATTAATTATATTTTATGTAGAAATCATTTATTCGTTTCTTCAGGATTTCATACACTGTTTTAGTACCTTTAAAAAGTTAATTTTAATGACAATGATTGTACAGTGTACAATAGTGTCCCGGAGACTCTATACCCGCTCTCATAAATAGTATATTAAGAAATTCATATTTTGGGGTCAGCTAAAATATAGAAAATGTTTGTATCGTTTTTAATATGATTTCTATTCATTTCGTTTTCTTTACAGGTTATTTAAAACCAGAAAATATTTTTAGAATGTAATTTTTATTGTAATTTTTTTATTATATTTTATTATATTATATTTTTTTTTATATATAATAAGTATTTAATTAATAACACAAGTCTTTCTAATTAACTCTTAGCTGGGAAGAAAAGTGGTGGCGCGTAAGTGAATATAACGAACCCAAAGGGAATTAGAACTCGGCTTTCCGTTTAACAATTCCTAGCCATTATCACCCCCACTTCCAAGTTTACAGCACCTGGTACTCCCAAGCAGTCACCAATCTTGGTACTGACTAGGCTCTGTTACTTATCTTCGGTGATCTCCGCGAACTGATGTTCAACGTGATATGGTTTTTAAAATGGCAACATTCACATAGTTAAGTAATTTATTTATTTAGTTAAAAATAAGAAAATGCAATGCAAGTCCACTGTCACTTGTTCGTATTTCTATTTAATTATACTGTGCATATGGTGTATAAAGAATAAAGATTTTGAAACGTTAAAGTCTGCTAGGTAAATTTTGTTTCTTGACTTTAATTTTACGTAACTTTATTTGCAACATCTGTAAACGAGAATATTATTATCCAATAATTTTTTGAACTGTTCTGTATTTGTTTTTAGCTTTATTTGTCTTTGAGACATTTCCCCATCAAACTTAATTTGTACTGTTTAAATGTTTTTATTCAGATATTTTTTAACCCTACAGTGCAATTTTGTATAACTTTCAAAGAGTGAACGTTATAGAGCAACAAATTTTGCTAGGGAAAAATCGAATAAGTTTTTTCTGATTTTATTTAAATTTAAATTGTCTAAATTAATAAACACATTTTTGAAAGATGTAAAGAAAAACTAATACTGAACAGAAATAAGTACTTTTTTTAATTAGTGTTGCGTCATGAATAATGAGAAACTCCATAAGTTGTTACTTTGTCGAAGTATACACACACACACACACACACACACAAGTTTGATTTTTTGAATCGACGAGGTCTGTCTGTTTCATTTTTTATTCGGAGAAGGTGTTGAGTATTGTGCTTGAAGTTGTGGATAAACTGTCCGAAGTTTTTTGCTATTTTTGTTCAGGTACTTTCGATTATCACAGTCATTATCAAGAACCGGTGTGGTATCTGTGTGGTAGTTAGAATTCCTTTGTCTGTATATACTGGTATTCTTTGGGAACCTGGACGTTTGAAATGGTCTCTAGCGTGACGTCGTGTGTAACGGCTATTGGGATCGAGGCCGCACGAAAAATGCGATTCATTTATTTATTAATTTAAAATTTTATTTTTAATTTAATTATTTTTTTTTATTATAATACTGATAAAGTATGTGTACACTTTAATTATATCATATGCACTTCAAATACTTTTAAATGATATTTAATGTGGGCTGTTTATTTTAATAACTTCTATAGTTTTGAGCCTTTATTTCCACATCATACGACAGACGGAATATTGGGTGCTGTATAGTATTTTGGTGTTATGTACTATTATTTGTCTTATATTGATAGTTTGTTGATTGGATTGCATACTTTTCGACAAATCAGTCTGCGAGAATGTGTGGTGCATGTGTGCCCAATGTAACTATGTTGCTTTTTTTTGAATATTAGTGTTGGAAATGCAATTTCCCGTGGAGGGTGCATGAGAATTCATAGACAATTTTATTTTATCATAATGGAGAATTTATAAAGCTCGGTGTTGTTAGATTGGTTCTTGATAATGACTGCGAAAGTCAAAAGTACTTGAACAGAAATTACAAAATATGAACTTCGGACAGTTTAAACAAAACTTCGTGCACAATCCTCAATAACTCTCTCTCTGAATATTGGCAAAATACAATAGAAAATTAAACAGACAGACCACGTCAGTTCTTTTTAATCAAACTTTTTGGGATTAATAATTTCTGCCTAAATATACCTTATTCTCACACACACACGCACACGATTAAAATGAAAGGCGGTCCACGTGTACTCCTTATAATATGTAAATAAATAGGCCTTTTATGAAATTTGAAGGATAAAAAGCCAACAAAAATATACCAAAATTGCCAATAAAATTGATAAACCTTTTGACTAAAACGAATGAATGTGTGTGTACGTATGTATGTATGTAAATTAAATATAGTTGAAAACTGTTTGTGCGTATTCTTGTGAGTTTCAATAATGAATTTAAAGAAAGCATTTAAATTCTGAATATGCATTCATTTTATTCCAATCAAAAAATCTTTAAGGGTCACAAAAAACAATGACTTAAAAATCTAAAACTCAAGGATATAAAAAAATTTTGTATGAGCTTTTGATAGAAAATTATCCTTGAAAAAAAAACAAAAAAAAAACGCCCATACTGCCGTTATCTTTATTTTAGTATTTAAGATTAAAATTACAATAAGAAAATGCAATGCAAGTCCACTGTCACATGTTCGTATTTCTATTTTTTGTCTTGAAAAACAAAGAAAATATTCTTCTTGAATATGAGGAAATCAGGAAAAATGTCTGTAAAGAAAAAAAAATCAGTTCTTTTTCTTAACTACAATTCCACTGACTCAAAATATTGACGCTGTTGTTAAACTGATAGAGGTAAGAAGAAGAAAGTGTGTAGTTATTTTCCTTGTTTTAGTTGTTGTTCAACATTCTATTTAGGGCTGATGCTTAAAATGTCTTCTGTGGTTTTCCATAGATTTTATTCTACAATTAATATTTTATAAAAACTTATTCCGTCTGTCGTATGATGTGGAAATAAAAAAAACATTTTACATCCATCGCATACCGAGTGCATTGCATTCATTTATATCCGATGCGTCAGAATTCCTTCCGCTCATAAAGACTTTTCAAATTTCATTTGACATTTTGCGACAGTCTGCGAATGATATTTCAAAATAGTGCTTTGTTCATGCCAGATTTATTAGCATCAAACTAATGCGTGAACGCATTTTTTTAGAGACACACAAAAAAATGGAAGTTAGATTTTGTGCTTACATTTTCGTCCATATCACAATCATTTCATTGAAAAAATTTAATATTAGACACGGTGATCGAATAAAAAAAATAATTTCATCCCTTCATGAAGTTGCAGGACCAAGTAAAAAATATATAAAAATGTTAAAAAATCTTTGTATATATGTAAAAATTAATTTTGATAAGTTGCAACATTATTTTTCTAAATACTACATTTCAATCTTAATTAAAAAAATTGTCATATATTGATTGAAAATAAAAAAAAATATGTATAGTAATTTTAATCAATTTTGGCGTTCGCAAATAATTATTTATATTTATTTTCAAGAGTAAAAAAGAAGAGAGAAAATTATTTCTACAGTTATTTTTTTTTAAAATACGACCATTATTGACCATTTCATCTTTTTCTATAAATTTCTATTTTCTATGATTACAAAGAAAAAAAAATCAATTTTCTGAAACAAGAAAATAAAATGGAAACGGACAAGCCAATATCCTGCAAAGTTTATTATGCTGTGGCCATATTTATTCTTTTCATAAATTTTCTCCAAATTTCGCACTCTTACCAACCCCAATCAGTGTCAGTTACAAAAGCAATATAGTCTTTTTTAAAGAGGGATTCTAAAAAGTTATTGCTTCAGCCAAGAAGAGATTACAATTTTGATTTTTTTTATTTTTCTAGATTTTATGAAGTGGGTTAGTTAGTGTGTGAACTTTTTAGTGATCTTTGTATTTTGTTCACTAACAAAATTGGGATATTTTTTTTTTTGCTTGGAATCAGAATTTCCGTTTTAAATTACTCTTAAATTTGATTTCTTGGAAAAGGAGTTATATACAAGAATGGATCAATAAGTTCGCAACTTGACATAAATTATTAGGTCAATTTTTATGTGAAATTTGCACTGTACAATGTTCGATTGAAATAATATTCAACATTGAATTAAGTGCATTGACAAGAATAAATAAGAATACATATTCGTTGTGCCAAATGCTTTAGTTTTTCATTACGAAGCTACAAATTTATTGATTTAGCCATAATATGGATAATCAGTCTTGAATTTAAGAATTACACTCATACTTGGTTTTAAGAGATTAAAAGGGGTGGGGGTCATTGGCCCGATAACATCGAGTCTAATGTCTAAGTGACTAAGTCTGTACTGGCTAATATCAATAATTTCATTACAAAAGAAAGAGGAATAATATAGTACTGTACATTTAATCAAGCACACTATCCAATCCGACACTGTAAATACTTGTACAGAGTAACACTGTAAAGTGTAAATATACACTATCTTGTTCTACTATTAAATTCGCCCTTTTCTGTTTTTCTACTTTTCACCCAGACGACATGGTTATGGTGTATATAAAACCATTTAAACACACTGGCATATAAAAAAAAAAAGAAAAATGGGGGAAACCCCTGGAGTAATAAGCTACACGTTTGGTTACACTGATGTAAATAAAGTGATGGCTCGCCAACTAGTGCTGAGCTGGTAAAGCAGCAGCTTGTATCTAGAGCTACCACAACTCTGTCTGTAGCGCACGAGACTTACAAACTGAGATGGCTGCTCCAGATTTTGTCCGTTGTTTCCGACATCCATTAAATGGAGGTCCGTAATACTGAGGTGTGAGTGCATTATCTGATCAATTAAATTCGTTGGATAAAATTTACTTTTATTTCGTCATTTACAATACATTAACCTGCTAGAAAATTGTTTATTTACTCGTGTAGTAATTATTAAACTTTGATGACACCTACATTCAATAATAATAATAATGATGATAATAATAATAATAATAATAATAATAATTTCTGTCTGAATTTCTGAGATGAGGAGTTATCATTATTCAAACTATTTACATGCAGACTACTGTCCTCATTTTTGTTGTTATCACAACGTTTCGGCCGTTGTGCCATACGGCTGTCATCGGGTGTATGGTGATCCGGGATCCGGGTAATCTACAGGGAATAATAACAACGCTTTAAAAAGAACGTACGCATGGCACCAACTTATGAAAATTTTATGATAAGTAAGCAATAAGGAAAGTTTTGTATTGTTTTTACCAATTCCATGAAAATAAGGAAAGCTGCATGAAAAAATATTTGAACGACAAAACCGTGAACGACATCCACATACACACATAATGCCACTATGTGTTTTTTCCATTATAAACTGACATTAAATGTATTCATAGTATAAATAATAATGTGAAATATTGCCTACGGTATTGACAGTACTTATCAAACCCAATCTCCTTTTTATCTGTTTCCCCATTCTTCTAGCTCTTTCAAAAAAGCAAACTAATTGAAATAGTTGTTGGGTGTTGTTCTCACGAAGGTTTATACACGAAAAACATTCTTTTTAATCTTGTTTGAGTGCGCATGCCCAATAGAAGAGAAACAATGTAACCCGAACATTTCACTTACTTCAAAGACAATCTCTAAACAATACCGACGCAACAATAACAATGGATTGATACATGGTGTAAAAACTGACATTACTAATTTCATTGCAATGAATAAAAAGGACAGGATGCGACAACAAATAAAAATAAAATAAAAATAAGAACAACTGGATTCAATATGAAAGTTTATATAAAGCTCCAGTTGTTTAATAAAAAGTCTGTATTGATTGTATTTTGAAAACGAATTAATAGTCGTATGCATTTTTGAAATAAAATAAGAGAACAGATTGTAAGCAAGAAGTGACTGTTTGTTCAGTTGAAACGGTAAACTCTGTGAGAAGTAACATTCATGTCTGCGAGGAAATGTGTATTTAAGAAGAGAAAGAAAGAACAAATTTTTGCCTCAACTATTATTAGAAACGCCCAGATGAAATAAGAGAGAAAACAATTTCATGGGCCGTCAGAGTAAATCTCTTGACAGCCTTTTGATAATGGTCATTATTCAAAAATATATGGATACATCAGGAAACGAATTTTAAAACGTAGACTATCTCCTTCAATATGCATGATTATAGAGAAGTTTATGTATGGAACAATCTTGAAGCATTCACCCAGTGAATAAAAAAAAAAATAAATAAATAAAACAAAAATAAATTTAAAAAATCATTTCTAATGGTAAACGTTTTATTGTATGTCTAAGTTACTTAGTACTGGTGAAGGAAAATCGAGGAAAGAGTCAGTCTTCTTGTAGCTGCGCTCTTTCTCAGACAGATTATAGTGGCGTTTGGAATGAGTCATAGCGACGATTAATATAGAAAATAAACTTCCTATAAGAGTGGTAAAATTAAAAACAAAAAACAAAAAAAAAAACAGCAATTTATTTTCATTTTTGCATTAAATTTTTATGTGTAAATGTGTGAATAAGTTCATTTTCTAGGAATAGTAAACAAAAGTCTTATTTGAAATGATCGTAGAAATGGACATATGTCCGAAATGGAGAAAGTTTATATATTTTAGTAAATAGCATTACTTGTAGTTTACAGAAGAAAAAGAAATACAACGACATTCACTTGGGGCCTATTGATCTCTAGCCTATTTATTTCTTTGGAGAAAATTAGTTGCTTTGCGTAGATTTCTGTCGACAAACTGTCATTTTTCACTTAACGACGTTGGATGGCGTTTTTCAGTTAATGACCTTGGATGGCAGCAGCTTGTAAATTAGAGGGGCCGCAAGTAAGAACTTGCAAATTAAAATTAACACCATGAATGATTTTTGTTTGAAATAACATTTTTATTTACTCCAAACGTTATATAATTTGAATGTTTTTAAAACTATTCAAAGTGTTTTCTTGCGTGTTTTAAAAAGACTTAACAATTCAATACTGCAAGACACCAACGCTCGCTGGTAGAAATGAGATTTAAACCTTGATTTGAAACAGTTGAAAATGAAACAAAGAACAGGCCATAGGAAAGAATGTTTGATTCATAAACGTCATAAATGCACAGAGCATCCGGATAACTTCTATAAAAATTTGGAAGAGCAAGTAATTTTTTAATTCTAAATCTAATGCAAAATAATGAATGCTCATTTAGGTAATATACTTTTACTATTCAAAAATTACCTAAAAGTGAATAAACATTGTATAATTACTATATATATTTATGATAATTTGCTTCAGTAAAAACAAAGTTTAGAACATGAATATATATCTCCAAGTATTGGATTGGTGTATACGGAATAAATTCCAATAACAAACAAATACTATTCTTAAAAGAGTGCTCAATACAGAGTAGAGCGAATATAATTATTTATTCGAAAATTATAACATAAATATGTTATAAAATCACTACAAAATAGCCATTTTGTTTCAACACTTCTGGTGTCTTATCAAGTGATGGTGTTGAATGTAGACCCAACCCCATCACTTTATAAGACACCAGAAGTGTTGAAACAAAATGGCTATTTTTGTAGTGATTTTATAACATTTATGTTATAATTTTTAAATAAATAATTTTATATATATATATATATATATAAAACTTTATATAAAAGTGTAAGTACTGTTATTATAATAGTTTAATTTAATCTGTCAAATGCTAAATTTCTCACATACAACAATGCTTAAAAATCGTAATTTATACACGACCATAAGATGACTGTTGATAAATGAGACGAAACATAGAAAAGGTCTGACTTTTAAACAGTAGTCATTGTACTTATTCCCAGACATTCAAGGAAATTCGCTGATGCTGACAACAAAATAATAGCTTCCTGCTATTGACGACAGTATTTTACTCATTTTCTTGCATGGAGTTAGTTTCTAATTGAATAACATACCGAAAACTGTCAATCATTATCATTATGATACAATGACATTACAGTTTTTTTTCTCTCCTGAGAATACGAATCTGGGAATAGACTTATTAAAAAAAAAAAAAAAAAAGCAAGAGAGCAACAAACACAATAATAAAATACCTCATGATTTAAATTTAGTAAAATATCTTTTAGTCAAAAATAAGTCAAACTTTAAATTCAAGAACATGAAGTATTCTCTACTTGAACTTTCCACTATGATACCTAGTCTTTATGAATTTAAGCGTAATACTAGATTGGCAGCAAGGTCTCATCATTCTACAGTAGAAATAGATGTAACCGTAAGTTCTATACTAACAGTTTCTTCTATCACACTTCTCGCTTCTTCCTTCCCAGTCAATTTTGATTTTCAAAAATTTAAATGCAATGTCAATTATTATCTTCTGTTATCTTAATTTTTGTTCTGTTATTATACTCTCTACTTAATAATATTTTTTTTCATATTCTCTAACACACAGTAACCCTTTAGTCTTAGTGGCTTAAGTGCCTTGCTTGGGGTGAAAAGATTAAAAAAATAAAAGAAAGGTGGAGATATTTGTTATTTCGTCTGTAACGTCGATTATACAAAACAGATTATTTTATGAGAGAACTTCATTACGGCATAGGAAATATTTCCAACACAAAATACATATCCACATATGACATATTAAAACATGCCAAAACTTTATTCTCTACCCAATAACAGACATTATTGTTATTAATTAGAAATTGACATCTCCATGCGAAATATTTAACCAATCAGAGAAAAATAAACCTTATTTTTCTTGGCCCTACTTTCGGAAAAAAAAATTTCTTATAAAAAACCCACTGATTTCGACTTTTAACGAGCAGCGATGGTACTGTTTCTGGGCCGTTCGAACACAAAAGACGTGGATACATTACTTTTTTTTTTTATCCCCACCAGCGCGTGTGCAGGCGACTTCAATGAACCATCTCAAACAACAACATGAACGGCTACGTACGCGGCAAATCCAAATGAATCATTTCCAACACCAAACACCCAAAACGGTCAGTGAATCTTCGCTAACGATAAAAGTTTTTTTAGCAACCACAGATTTTTTTCTTTGAACCAGCTATTTAAAAATCTCTTTTCTAAACTACCCAAAGACTTTAATTCAACTAAAGACTATTTTTAACTCCTTTTTTACTCTTTTGAATTCATGTACATATGTTTGTAAATACGAATGATTTATTTAACAGGCATCATCTTGTTTTCTTTATTTTTATTTTATTATTGTTTGGAATTCGGACGGTCGAATTTTAATAGAAAAAATCATGAACGACTGAATTTCCTACAACAGTTTAAATTTTATTTAAAAATAATGAGCTTTTTGTATTAAAAGTTTTCACTGTTGGTAGATATTTCTTAAAGAATTAAATCGTATTTTTTCCTAAATATTCCCTTAAGATTTTATTTATGAATTCCTTCCATTACATTTAAGAAGCAAGTCAACACAAATTTATACCGAGAAAAGAAGCCATCAACTGCTGAAACTCGTTTAAAAAAAATGAAAATATAAGACAATTTTTTTTTTACTAAAAAGAATACAAATTATCATTGATTGTGAGTTTAAAAAATATGCTATGGCCTTGATGTAACAACCACCATTTTAGGAAACGATAAGACTGTTTTTTTTATTTTTTTGTTTTTTTGGATGGGGAAAATTCGGTCAAGCTAAAAATGAGTTGAAAAAGTATAGCACATATCAGACCTAAGAGATTAAACAGCTTAAATTTTCTTTTGTCAGTTGAAAATTTAGACACGTATTTTTCAGTTTGTAATTATATTTCTAAAAATGTGTACATAAAAATGTGTTTGCTTCAGATCGTTTTTACTTGTTTACATTTTTTATTAAATGACTTGCCTTGTGATTTGGCAGTTTTACATTATCGAGTAGCATTCATTGCGCGCAATCTTGTCAGTATCAGATGGAACGAGCGGGGCTTGTTCTGATTTTAAAAAAATTCCAATATGATACCTCGTTCTCTTCCCACTTAAAATGTTGCTACATTATTGATTTTCCCAGAGTTCACTGAGTACAGCCCGGATCCTGGGAATACCTTTAGTTTTGGTTAAAAACTTAAAATCCAACCGAATTTTAAAATATCAATTACTGAATCCTGAATAATTCGAATAAATATTTTAAAAATCAGTTTCGTTTTAAGCATCAAGAAATTGAAATTTTTATTATATTGTATACATGCTTTTTCTCCCAAATAACACAGACTTTTCGACGACCCATCATCTCTACTTGCTCTGTATTTTTCCGATTTAGATTGTGTCTTCATTTCATGTTTGTTATTTATATAATGCTTGTAAGCTTTGTTTTATTTATTCATTTTTTTTTCCAACGAAAACATTTCTCCGGCTTTTAACATTCCATATTTTCCTATCGATAATCGATATTAAAGTCGATAACTTTACCAAAATTCAGACGAATTTGATATTCGTCTGACTTTATTTTTTTTATTTTTTTTTCGAATGTTGTTAAAGATTCATCTCACGATTCTATAAAGAAGATTGAAAACTTATTTCCTTTTTTAGATGTAACTCGCTTGATATTTTATTTTATTCGAAAATGTTCCAGTTTAGTTTCTAAAGTAGCATGTATAGTTTGTGAAGAAAAACTTTAAAAATCAATATAATTAAGACTTGTACAGATTCGAATTTAACTAGACATTCATTTTTAGAATAATCTGTTTCCGACAAAATAAAAAAAACTCTCTTTATTGAAATAAGATACGATATCCATACTAAGAGAATACCGTATTAAAATAAGAATTAATTAAGTTATAATTTATGGAAAAAAAATTTATACAGCATTTAAAATTTCAAATTGTTAAAATGTAAAGTTTCAGCTTTTAAGCATGTATATAGTTACTATGTTATTAAAAAGTTTACACACCTTTCAAATAACATACATTCAAATAGAGCTGAGCATTTTTCTGTTAAGTATTCGCGTATATTTTTGTGTCTACTACAATGTCCGCGCTCCAGATATAAAGAGGCAACATATCAAGTTGAAGTGAGAGTCTCAGTTGAAGTAGTAAGAGGAATCATTAAGAAATATTCCTATTTCCTGTCGCACGAAAAAAAAAAAACCTCGTGAAAATAAATGGACTATAAAAAATTGTAAAACATCTCAACAAATGGAATTATAGATTTAAACTTTATCTGCTTTTCCTTTTACTTTTCTTTCTCTTTGCGAACGAGTTGAATATTTTACAAGGCCAAATCTTCACCCCTTCAACCTTCCACAGGCCTTTACAAAATTGCAATTAATAAGAAGGGGAGAATGAACGTATATCCAATTATTGTTGATGTCGTTGAATTCAACTATTTACACGCCCGAAAGTCTGAAGCAACCAGTGAGAATCGAACTTACTAAAAAGTTGCAGATTTGTCAAGCTTCCAAACTACGCCAGAGAGATTCCATATGATAATTATATAGCTAAAATTTAAAGTTAAAATGAATTTAATGCTGAAATGTACACTAATTGTAAGCCCCAATCTTAGGGATCTTAATAAAGTGATCACTTACGGCATGAAGAAATAGAATCACTTTAGTCTCTTCTCCACTAAACCAGTCTATATTGAAACTCAAGTATAAAAATTTTATTATTTAAAAAGAAACAATATCTATGTTAAAATTCCCCCAAGAAAATAAGATGTATGTTCCTTACAGTATAAAAGTGTTTTTTAAAATTATATTTTCTACAGTAAATAAAAAGAAAAGAAAAAATATTAGCTTCATATACTGGACAAGCAATAACCAGTTTTTGTTATGCAATCTGATCTTACATCAATAAACCTTCCCAAAAATACATTCTTAAATATTTGTTAATAGCCACAAATTGGAAAGAATAATAATGTAAATAATACACTATCCAGTGAATGCTGAAAAATACTATATTACTTGCATAACAGCAGAAATATTATCCGAATAAAGCTAGCAACATGGCTAAAACTGTTTCGGATCACTTTAAAACGATCCCCACCCCGTTCGAATATCATCCCCACTAAGTCAGGATTTAAACTTCCTTCTTCTAAACCAGTTTAAATAAAAGGATATTTAATTGCAAGCCATCATAATTTAGACAAAATTAAGGAATCTAGTAAAAAATAGGATTTTTTTATTAATAAAGTTAAAAATATTGTTCAATCGCTAAGTGACTATATAATTTTGAAAATGGATTATCGCTATCAAACCGCAAAAATTCTTTTAGATATTCTTTGCAAAGAAGGTTAGAGAGTTGAACTTTAAAAATCTGTTTTGTTGCAAACTAGACCTTCATAAATAGAGGGAATAATACCGGATTGGAATACGTTGTTAGCGATTATTGATGCTAATGTTCACTAATTGTAAAAGCCCCAATCAAAGGGATTTTAATAAAGTGATCCCTTATGGCATGAAGAAATAGAATCACTCTTCTCTAATAAACCAGTCCAAGAGAGAACATATTAATGCGATCTCATATGGTATGAAGAACTGCCATCACTTTAAGCCTCTTTAGTAAACTAGTCTAATGGAGAGGATATTAAAGTGATCCAATTTTCTTTAATAGAATTACTGTCTGGTGCCTCACAAAATTTAACATTGATTAAAATAAAAATGTTACACATAAAAAGATGCAGTAATCTCGTTTTACAGCTGCGTAGAGAGTCCCATTGGTATTTTTTTTTTAGATATTCTCTAATCTATCATTAATCGGAGGTACATTCTTTCTATTTCAGAAGTAGAAAAAAGAGAAAAGTTAAAATGTACGTATCGCTAGACTAGATGGTTTGAATTGAGGATCATATTGGCAATCGCTGGCCCAACGTCTTCTAACTTAGCCAGTCGCTATATGCGTTGATCTAAAAATGTATTCCATTATAATTATGTATTTACTCTGAATTTCATTTCCACATAATGTACACTAAAAAGACTTATTGTCTGTTATTTTTATTGTGTTTATATTCTACCATTTAAATGATGATTATCTTCCTCTTATAATTCCGGTAAGGATAGTCGTTTTGGTTAAAAGTTTATAAATCCTTCGGGTTGGTACCGATCGGAAAAACGTTGTGTATCAAATTGGTACATGTAGAATAGAATAATGCTAAAAACTAAAAAGTGATTGTTAAAGCGAATCTACAGACGCCAACATTAAATTCGCTCGCTTTGGCACGATATTTATACTTTACAGTACACTCGACATGTTCAATTCACTGGAAAGATAGAGATTTCTTTGATCTTCAAACTGTAACAAATTATATACCTCCTGGCTAAATAATTTATACATCTAACACGTTAGCTAGTGTTGTCTGATGTTAGGGATTATAACCAAAAATTTGAATAGATTAGAAAAGCAAAGGGCTTTTGAAAATAACTTTTTAAAAGAATATTTCGTCAGGCGACGGATATAGACGCTCTAAGTGTCAAAACCGTTAGATGATGACACTCTAGATAATGAGGGTAAATGTGAAGAGTTCTAATTCTATTGCAAAGGCTTTTTTTTTCTCTGGAGCTTAACTTGAATTCTCAATCTGTCATTTATTTAGCGAATTTTTCGCAAGTGTCGGTGACTGAAATGTCTTCCTACTTTCAAATTGCTAGACAACTTTTCCAACGTACAAAATGCTCTACTTATCAGTAAAAAAAAAAAAAAGCTACTCCTAATTAGCCGTTATCACTTTTACATAGTCGTGAAACTTTCATTCACCTTTCATTGACAAGTTCAGTAAAGTCGACCCTTTTCTCTCTAGCCTGATCATCACTATCGGCTTATAAATAGACGAGGAGAGAAAAAAATTCCTTCCCTCTTGCTGTACATATCACAACCCATTGCTACTAATATGGTCTGTTCGTCCAAATGAAGGGACAAGGCAGAGCAACCAATTAATGTGTCCAACCCTAACTCGAGTTACACAGTTAATCTTAGCCCTTCTTATTGTCTCTTACAATCTATTTTTTTCCTCGTCATTGGAAACATCGTCGGTATAGTGATCTCACTGATAGCATCCATTTCTCAGACTGCTTGAGGGATCTGCGTACACAAAACTGATTTATTAGTCAAGAAACACTTTTAGAACGTTTATCAAAATATGATGAGATAAGAAAAAAATACAGCTTCTGCAGAATGTGTTCTATTGATGCTGAATCACAGTCGCTTACAATTTAATGCGTTTCTTGTAAACAGCAGATATATACACTGAGGTTCATTTGAATGAATTTCACATTTTAAGGTTCAGACCTCAACTCTCAGAAAATTCAAATTTACTAAATTAACATTTTAATTTATTGGTCTTGAATATCGAAAAAAATATGCCAAGAGAAGTGAAAACTCCGATGGTGGGTCCTATAGATTAGTGTCCCATTTATTATTTTAAAAAAAATTTACTTTTATTTTTATTTATTTTGTTTTATTTATTTATTATTTGAGCAAGGAGATTATTTTTGTAGATGTAGCTCTAAAGAGGAACGGATACAAGAAAATATGGTTACCCCCCCCCGCCTCTGACAGAATTTTTTTCAATTTTCAGATTGGAGTGTACGAACAATATTGGAAATGAGAATTTGACCTTATTTGCCTCTTACTCCAAGTCTACGTGTATCCTGATCATTTCTTGTTTGCTGTGGGGTAAATTCGTGAGATTCTCCACGCTTCTCTACCTCACTTCAATATATAGAAAATTGAACCGGGTCCTTTGTTCATTCAGTATTTTAAGTTGTAGGCTTTCATTTTTGATCGTGTCCGGATTGATACGGCAGATATCAACCAAATTCTATTTTTTTTCTCTTTTTATTTCTTTTTATTTTTACTGGCCTCTCATCGTCGGATTTGCCGACCAAAAGGCAACTCTGTCGTCGGAGATAATGGTGATGAATTTTTACTTTGTGTTTTTTTTTTTAGTGAGAGTGGAGGTTAGAAAGTGGTTGTTACTGATTCATTGTGTCAGTTCATTGTGTATGTGGGTGGTAATTTTTGTTAAAATCCTTTCTTTTTGGGGGGTATTTGGGTGTGTGATGGGGAAAACTGGAACATTCAAGGACAATGACCCTTCCAGGGGTCAGATTTCTGGCTTTACTCTGTTCTTTGTTTCATTCAGGTTTAAGCACAGGTTCTTTTGCCAAATATCTCATTTTCTCTCTCTCTCTTTCTCTGTTTGTCTTTCTGTCTGTCTCCCTCTCTAGCGCGCACTGACTGCTAATATGCCACAGCTTTTCAGCTTTTGCCCTTGTATTTAGGGCTTTCTCTAAGAACTGTTCGTTCCTCCTCCCGAATTAAGCCTATTCGAGGACTTTTATTATGTCCGACTACTACTCTCGGTCTTCTCTTCAGAGACAAAAAAACAAAAAAAACAAGATCCTTCGACAATGTTTTCAACCTTTGTATCCGCAAAAACAACGTGTCAAAAGGACGGTTACCCCCTTGACACTGCTATTACTGTATACACTTTTGACTTCCTCGGCCATGTTTATTGTTTTAAAAAGCGATAATCAGAATTATTAAACAAAGTATATTTATACATTTTCTTTTATTCTTGAGAATTGACAACATATTAAACACCATTTATATTTATTTATCAGATTGAATAAAAACTTGTCATAGTTTTAAAATGTTAAATAATAAATATTGTAGGTTTACATATTTTGATTATTTTGTAATTTTTAATAAATTTAAAAAAAAAAAAAGATTTCTTTTCAAATTTTTTTATTTATTAAATGATAAATCTTTATAAACGTTAAATAATAAAATTATAGTCTCGTAAATAAACATTGCCGATGGAGTCAAGTAAATAAACGTCTTTTTGACAGTTGTTTTTTTGTTTTTTTGTTTTTTCAGGATACGAATGTT
Organism: Acanthosepion pharaonis; assembly: GCA_903632075.3. NCBI lineage: Eukaryota > Metazoa > Mollusca > Cephalopoda > Sepiida > Sepiidae > Acanthosepion > Acanthosepion pharaonis. Next base: position 123,125 of record CAHIKZ030000396.1, on the reverse strand, counting down.
AAAAATTGCCAAAAATCTTTTGAAAAAGGTAAACAAGGAGTAAATGAATCCGACGATTGGGATATATGCGTGGGACAGTTGTGACAAGTTGGATACTGACAACAAATTTGTCAGTAGAGTTAATCTGTTGTTTTTTTTTCTATCTGCTAATATTGCGATCCAAAAGTTCGGAATAGTTGTGAGGGATCGTATTGATCATTAGATCAAATTGATATCTCCCCAAAATATGATCAGATAGCGACAATAACGCCAAGCTGAAGGAAATAATCATTTTTAATTTTTCCGCTAAACACGTAACCAAGCAGTTCATACATTACCACACTAGACTAGACCTTCTTTAGATCTATCTAAGTATTCTATATTCAAGGTATTTTTTTAATTTCCAAATTCTTCATTGTCAAAGTCATGCAGTTTTCTTCCGGGTAGCAGCATATCCCACCTGGAATAACTCGTTCATTTAACAATTCATTTGATTAAATTTGGTATGCGATTTAATTAGACTGTCTTTTACCGTTTTCAGAATTTTAATTTCTCAGTCGGTGACAAAAACTTACACATTTTAATATTCAGAGATTCTTAGCTCAGTCAAATGATGAATCCACTCAACAAAATATTTACCAAGTCGATGAAGTTTTTACATTCGTCATATTTCTTTCTTGATAGGGATGTTCAAAATATTAAGAAATTTTTATTTTTTATTGTTTACCCAACTTGGCTTTTCTAAAAACGCGTCAGAGGGTGCTATTGAAGTCTATATATTCCCTCTCTTTCTCTTTTTAACTCTTGCTTTCAAATGTAGTCATACGTGGGTAAAGAAAAATAAATTATAAAAAATACCAGCGCAAATTTGTGATTCCAGAAAAGATTTTTTCAAGCTTGACTAGAAAAGTTGACGGATATATTGAAAAGTAGTAAAGTGTCTCCAATTTGGACACATTCATTTTCATGGTCCTCCCTTATCTGAACTCACGCACAGGTGTCTATCACACACATGCACATTCTCATAGCTAGTTTCAATGTCTTTTCCTTTCATTTCAATTGTGCACACACATAATTCCTTCTGTTCATAACATGCATTGTCGTTTGTTTTATATTCATTATATTGTGTTTGTGGTGGTAGCATCTGTTAGGGTCCCAGCTATGGGCAAATAGTTTACCCCAAAACTGGGGTCAAAACACTATGTAAGTGTAAAAATAGGTTTTAATACCAGAAATACTTTGTAAAAAAAAATTATTACCAGCAATACATTTTTGAAAAAAAAAAAAAAAAAAAAAATATTTCTAGCTATACATTTTTGAAGGAAAAATATTACCAGCAATAAAAATTGTCGGCATTTAAATAACCCATTGAGTTTGATATGCTGTAAAACAAATCAAACCAAACCCGCAACAACTCTTTCCGCCCTGCTCCACCTTTTCAGCAATCTTTAAAAGTTCAAAGTCCGAGTTTTTGTACCCAGACTTTAAAGAAAGAAAAAAAAGTGATGGTGGCTTATTTCATACTACCTGAAGTCTCTGGAAAACTCATGACTAGTTTTACAATCACCTTCCAATATATTTTTTTTTTTTTAAGCGAAGGTTTGTGATGAATATTTGAGCCACCTCAATGTTTTTGGGTGATTGTCTCTGTGGTTTCAGGATGACAAATATTTAGCATTTATATTCAGAGAAAAATGTGGCAGCTTTGTTGAAATGATTCTTTCCCTAAAGAACAAATCGAACATGCTGACACTTTACTACTTTTCAATATATCCGTCAACTTTTCTAGTCAAGCTTGAAAAAATCTTTTCTGGAATCACAAATTTGCGCTGGTATTTTTTATATTTATTTTTCTTCGGAAAATAATCTAGGAACATTTGACATAGATATTTACACGTCACTCTCAAGCTAAACCTCTACAAACAGATGCTGTCGCAAGATTTCAATGACATTTTCTCTCAAGAAAATTCTTGGAAAACCTGGAAGAGCTTTCATTTGAATAAGAGTGAATGAGTTGAATGTCGCCAAACGAGTATTCGTTCTACTACAAAGCTTTTTTGAAATTCAGGCTTTTAGCAACATCACCGAGATAGAAGGCCTGTAAATGTGACGTCACCACAAGTAGTATAAGCGAAGTTGCTGAAAATGAGTGACTGTAGTTTTTTTATAAAAAATATAGAATACTTTTTAAATTACAATTAAAAAAAGGAAACCAGCGTTCGAAATTCATCTTAGAACTTAGAACTTCAATATTAATTTATAAAAATAAAAAAAAAACAATCAAGCAAAATTATTAAAAACTTTTTATTCCGTAAAGTTTCGATACTGACAATTGAAATTTACAGAACAATTTTTCATATTAGTAGACGAAGAAAAGCAAACAAAGATTCGATTTCTATCTTACATCTTTTAAAAAAATAAAGAAACAAAAAAACAATAGATTAAAATTTAAAATCCGTTTTTATTTTAATGATTATTCCACAGAATTACTATATTAACATAGAATATTTTTATATTACAAATACATTAGAAAAACCAAGCTTCGAATTTTACCTTAGAATAAACTTTATTTTCTAAAGGAAAATTATTTAAAGTTTTACACTTATTTCTATGTTAAAGTGAACAGTGTACATTTTATAATTTAATTTAAAGACTAAAATTCCTTTTCAATATTTTAATTGTGTAAAATTATTTGAAAACTATTTTTTTTTTACAATAAAAAAATCGACATGTTTTAATTTCCATGTTTTATTTTATTTTAATCATTCTGTAGTAGTAAAGTTACAATATTGACATTTTTGTTGTGTAGAAAATAAAAGACTAATTTTAAATAATTGTATAAAAAGTGTTACATATGTGACACTATTTAGCTATGGTAATTGGCTAACTAATTAACCAAAGAAATTAAAAACGGGAAATACTTAAGGCGAGAAAGAGCTATATCGAAAGATAGACTGAGCGACATTAAAAAGAAGAATTTATTTTATTTACAAAAGGAAGATACTTTTCGCAAAAGACAGAAAATCAGTAAGAAGGAGCGAGACTGTGATTCTGTCAAATTAATTAATGTCACGATAAGGGAGTCGCGTCAAACGAAACAGAATCCTAAAAGATAAACAAAGCCGGCCGACGCATGCGACCGTGGAGGAAATTTGGCTTGGGACCACCTTGGAGAGTGGCCATTGATTATCTTTCAGAGATATCATTTGACTTTAATTCCTGATTCCAGCGATGGAAGCCATCTGGTCTATGTACGAATCTTGACATGAAAAAAAAGAGAGTCGAAAAGGGGATCATTATTATTGCTTATTCAAACTGTTGACTCGAAAATGAGCATCTAGTGATAAGAGAATTTTAAGGCATGAGAAAAAATAAAGAATTTAATTGTCAGGTGGGCACGGCCACCCAGTTGAAGGTTGACCAGCGGAGAAGCCAAATGTCGAGTGTCGACAATGATTAATGAGTCAGTAGAGGTCCGAGCTAAAGTGGATTTGGGATGTGATAAAGAATTAATTGGCAATCTGGGAATTGTAAATGTTTTGCCCGAAGGAAAAGGAAAAAGTAAAGAAAAAGGATTTTGTAAAGAAAATTTTCGATAATAATTCTAAGAGGGCCAGTTTAGCCACGCCCGCACTGCCGAGAGATCATTGTCTAACTGATAGCATGGGTGAAAGGTGGAGGTGAATGTATGAGAAAGACGGAGAAGTTGTTAGCACCCATTGAGGGGATTGGTATTAGATACCAATGTAAGAGAGGAAGAGTCTAGGAGGATAACTCTCCTCCGACCTTCCCTCACGGACGAGAGAGGAACCCCGAAGTGGAAAGTGATTAATCTTCCAATCACCTTTACCCAGTATTCAGCTTGCACTACGGCCCGACCCCTGATTGATTTCGTCTACCTAAGACCAAAATCACAACGCGGGTAGGTTAGACTTGAGATCAAAGTAGTTACTACGATAAGTTGGTATCGAACCGGGAACGACCAGATCGACCGGGACACAGGCTGGTGGCAGCGACAATGAGTCAACCCCAAACGCTGGTGGAAGAAACCTTACAGCTTCGCGCCGCAACCAAGATTTGAAGAGCTCCAGACAAGCATTCTTTCTAATTTTTCAATACTTTGACAGTCCACATGAAAAAGATGATCATTATCTGCCAAAACATTCAACATTATATGCATGGCTAATTTCTCATGATTTCCTGAGTGAAGAAAATAATTTTTTGTCAATTTATTAATAACTATATAATTATAGAGAACATCATTTGTAGTAGTATCGTTAGAATATAGCAGAAAACCTCTATTAATCACCTGAAAATAACTTCAACAGTTTCGACCAATCAAATCGCCTGCACGCGACCAATCTGTTTTTCCCGCGTTCTCCGTTTGAGCCTCCCACGTGGTACACGACCATTATATAAACCGAACACGTGTGAACTCTCTGAGTAGTTTTTCTTTTCATTCATCTCTCTCGCACGTCTCATTCCTTGCTACCAAGTGCCAATATGAAACCTTCAGGAACTCCCGTCTTAGTCATTGCTGGCCAGACGTTAAAGACACCAATATTCACGAACTCTGAAATCACTCCTGATCTTTTTCCAACTTTACAACTCACAATTCCAAACTTTCTTAATATGAACTCCGGTACAACTAATACCTAATCAAAAGGACACGACTATGTCCTACCTTTTCAGTTCGCATGCATGTACATCAAACATTAATAAATCTAATTGTTATGTTTTGAAATCATTCAGTTCAGTTTTGTATTTTATTTTATGTGCTATTTACGTTAAGTATAAATTGCATTGCTTTCACGCATTGTCCTTAATCTCATCTTTCCTAGCCCAAGTTAAATATTGGTAACTCAATCACTACAATAATGATGACCCCGACGTTCGTCGTTCGACGTTCACAACAACAATGGTAATATAACCGCTACATATTTGGTGATCCCGTCGGAAATAAACAATGGTAACACATATCGCTACATATTCTTTTTGTATCAGTGGACCGCTATTCTCTTTCTAAAGAAATTTAGTGCAGAGATATGTTTTTTTTAGAAAAGTAATAAAAAAGAATGTTAAAATACGTATAATTTTATAATAGTCTACATAATTACAAAAAAAAAAAATGGCTCATAAGTGTTGTGTTCGCCGATCGACACATAAACAACGTGGAGTAAATAAGGTTTACAGTCAACAAAGAAGTAAAATGATTCGGTCTTACCGTGCAGGTATTTGTTCTTGGTAAAATGGAGATGAGATGAGTTGGCGATGATTTCTCGCTGCACTTAGAAAAGAGAGATGAAGATTGGAGTGCGAGAACATACATTTATTTCCTTAAGGCATTTTACAGGAAGTCGCTCTACAGCGGAAGTCCTAGTTCCCTTTCTGTCCGCAGTTAATATACATGTGTATGTGTATATACACACACATGTATGTATACATATAACATCCCCCCTCCCAAGTTCTTTATTATTGAGGATACAATTTCTTTACTTTGTAAAATCCTGCATCCATCGAGGTTGATGTATTAGTCGTCCTGATCTGGTTCGGACTCCTGATTCTGAAACGGCTGGACATGGTTCTCGTGAATTAGGTAGATGAGGTTGTCTGGTTGCGCTGAATATTGTATCAGGATATGATTGTGATGCTAGCGTCTTTGAACAGGGTACTTGCAGTATATATCGACGGTTTTGGCGTATACTTCTACCATTCTCCGTCAGCACTATGTATGATTTGGGTCGGGAGCAACGTTCAGTCACTACTCCTTTCCTGGACCAAGTTTTGCCATCATGAACACGGACCTGGTCACCAATCTTAAGAGGAGTTAGCTCCCGTTGATGGCTATCACATTGTACTGTCTGTCTGTGATTTGGATTTGCCTTTTGATGATCATGATTATTTTTTCTCATGATTGGTAGCAGTGTTCTCAGTTGGCGATTCATTAGCCTAGCTGCCGGTGAAGGAGAGTTGTCTTTGCCAGGTGTCGTACGCAACGTTAGTAGTGCAAGGTATGGATCATCTCCTGTCTGGAAACATTTATGCAATGTTTTTTTCACTGTTTGGATAGTCCTCTCTACTAGACCATTGGACTGTGGATATTCTGGGCTGGTAGTTACATGGGAAAATCCCATTCAGTGGCAAATTTTTTATATTCACTTGACTTAAATTGAGGGCCATTGTCAGAGATTATTAGTTTGGGAATCCCATGTTTAGCGAAGATGTTTTTTGTCCGATTAATCACCGTCAGTGCTGTTGTATTATGGAGTAGACTTATTTCAAAAAATTTCGAGTAGTACTTCCCTTGCAGTCTGAAGAGGTCTGTGCCAACCTTATGCCAGGGTTGGTCTGGTATGTCATGTGGAATCTGTGGCTCTGTACTTTGTCGGTAGCTATATCGTTGACATGAATCACAATTTTTTACCATATCTTCGATTTCTTTGTTCATGTTCGGCCAAAAAAGAGCCTTCCTGGCATTAGATTTAGTTTTTTCAATTCCTAAATGCGCCTGATGCAGAATTCTGCGCATTTCTGCACGCATACTGAGTGGTACAACAATTTGTGAACCCTTCATTACCAGCCCCTTATAGCGCGTTAAGTCATTTTGGCAATTGAAATAAGGGTGAAGACAAGGGTGCAGGTTGTGTCGATGTTGTGGCCATTCAATCATAATTTGATGTTGCAGTTGTTGTAACGTTTGGTCATTCGCTGTTTCAGTTGTGAGCTGTTGTTGACGTTTGTCACTGATGGGTATGGAGGACATTATGGAATGGACAAAAAAGTTCATTTCTTTGTCAGAGATTTCTGGTGTGTTCTTTTTCTGTGCTGCACGGCTGAGTGTATCAACAACATGCACTAGTTTGCCTTGAGTGTATGCAATTTCAAAGTCATACTTCTGTAGACGCATTAAGAAACGTTGTATTCTAGGGGGTGCTTTCGCAATGGGTTTTGTGACAATGGATTTTAGAGGTTTGTGATCATTGTTTACTATGAAACGTTGTCCATACAAGAATTCGTGGAAATGTTCACAGGCAAATACTATGGACAGCATTTCAAGTTCAAGGGAGCAATAGTTGGCTTCAGCAGGTGTGAGAGAGCGGCAAGCAAATGCTATTGGAGCCCAATTATCATTGTGTTTTTGTTCTAACATTGCTCCAAATCCAAGTTTTGAAGCATCAGAAGATACTTTAATTGGAAGTACCGAGTATTTCAATGTTGGACTCTACGTAACTAAGTTTTTGAGTCGTTGAATTGCTTCTTTCTGTTGTTTGTCAAAAGACCAAATGTTGTCTTTTTCCAATAAGAGACGAAGAGGTGCAGTTTCATTTGACAAATTTGGAATGAACTTGCCTAAGTAATTTATCATGCCTAAGAAACGTTGGAGTTCTGTTTCAGTTGATGGGTCTGGCATGTCTCTTATCGCTTTGCATTTTCTTTCATCAGGCTCGACTCTCTGACTGGAAATTTTGTGCCCTAGAAATGTCAACTCGGTTATGTTGAACTGGCACTTTGACTGATTTAATTTCATGCCTGATTTTCTTATAGCATTCAAAACCGCAATGGTTCTATTTTTTAGTATTTCTGGAGTGTCTGCCCAAATAATGATATCATCCTGTGAGTTTCTGCATACTTTAATCTGTTCAATAATGGATGCTATTTTCGCATGACATATCTCACTAGCGCTATGAATGCCGCATGGAAGACATGTGAATCTAAATCATCCATAGAGTGAGTTGAAGGTGAGAAGTTTGGAGCTTTTCTCATCAACTTTAATTTGCCAAAATGCATTGGATGCATCTAACTTGGTGAAAAATTTTGCACCTGCCATTTCGTGGATTATGTCCGATGCAGTTGGTAGTCTGTGGTGTTCACTTTTGATGGTCTTGTTGAGATTCCGTGGATCGAGACATATACGGGGAGAGCCATTGGGTTTTTCCACCACTACTAGTGATGATACCCATTCTGTTGGTTCCATCACTGATGTAATGACGCCTAATTCAGTCATTCGTTTGAGTTCTTGTTTTAGTTTTTTTTTTCAGTGCAAAGGGAATGTTCCTAGGAGGGTTTATGACCGGCTTGATATCGGGATCCATAGTAATGTGATGAACACCCGGGAGTGTTCCGAGTTCACCAAAACAGTCCTTAAATTCGGAGAGAAAATCAATCTTGTTAGTATTGATTTTGCAGATCCTCTTGATAAGGTTGAGATTAGAGCAGGTTTTCAGTCCAAGTATGGGAGATGCATCTATGTCAGCCACAATGAACATCGCATGATGCTTCAAATTGTTTTTTATGATCTGCGCAATACATTTGCCTTGAACTGGTATGGATGTGTTATTGTACACAGATAGTGTTATACCAGTTGATTTTAGGTTTGGACGTTTTGCTTGTCTTTCGTAATCCTTTGTGGGAAGAATATTTACTTGACTACCTGAATCTATTTTAAATACTATGTCTGTCCCGTTCACTTCCAGATTGACGTTCCAGTCTTCAGATGAGGCATTAATTTTGTAGTTATTTATATCTTTTTTGTTAGTAGCAGAGGATTTAGAGGAGATACAATCTACAAACATTTTGGATTTATCATCATCCGTGGAGGAAAAATCACTATCTTCATGGTCCACTCTGTGTACTGATCTATTTGTAGGACATCTGCTGGCAAAATGGTTCCGTTTTTTGCATTTGTTGCAGGTCTGTCCATATGCAGGGCAGTTTTCACGATAATGGGAGAATGAACAAAATCTACCGTTTTGTATTTTGTCATTAGTGTTGCCTGAAGAGTTTTGTGTTCCACTTCTTCCAGGTCTTTGTTGCTGCAGTTGTTCCATGTTTTTCTTATTTGATGAGCTTTTCTTTGTGTAGTTGACCGATTTTGTCTCTCTTTGTAAGATTCCAAGTCTTTGTGTGGTGAGTTCGGCAGTTCGGCCAGCTTTCACAGCTCTTTCCAGAGTTAAATCTGATTCAGCCAACAGTTTTTCTTGTAGGCGTAAGTTATTAGTGCCTATGATAATAACATCTCTAACCAGGCTGTCACATAATTCGCCTAGTTCGCATTCTTGGCTAAGTGATTTTATCCTAGTGACAAATTCGTCAAAGGATTCTGCCTCCTCCTGACGAGCAGTGAGAAACTGAAATCGAGAGAGTGTAACATTTTTTCGTGGGTTGCAGTACTCTTCAAATTTTCCTAAAACTGTTGCATATGTGAGACTGTCCTCTTCAGTTTGAAATTTGAAATTCCTAAAGATTTTGCGACCTTGTTTTCCTAAGCATTGCAAGAGAATGCTTGTTTTTATTTCGTCGCTTTTACCGAGTTTCTCCGTAGCCGTAAGATATATTTTTAAATCCTCTTTAAAAATTTTCCAATCTTCAGAAAGATTATCCGATGAAAAGTCCGGTGGTGCAGGTGGAGTAAAAGAAGAATCCATATTCAAAAGAGATTTTTAGGGATTAACCGAGGAGGCACGTGGGTTCTATAATTCTGACACCATGTTGTATTCGCCGATCGACACATAAACAACGTGGAGTAAATAAGGTTTACAGTCAACAAAGAAGTAAAATGATTCGGTCTTACCTTGCAGGTATTTGTTCTTGGTAAAATGGAGTTGAGATGAGTCGGCGATGATTTCTCGCTGCACTTAGAAAAGAGAGATGAAGATTGGAGTGCGAGAACATACATTTATTTCCTTAAGGCATTTTACAGGAAGTCGTCCCACAGCGGAAGTCCTAGTTCCCTTTCTCTCCGCAGTTAATATACATGTGTATATACACACACATGTATGTATACATATAACAATAAGCAGGTTCTTTGGTTATCATAAAACTTTTCTAAATGAGATGAACATCAGAAAATTAAAAGAAACTCCACTGTTGAATAATAAAACACATTGGTGAGTTTAATTGGAGGATGACACTTATTCTATTGAATCCCTGCTATACCAATCTCTTCATGTGATAATATTTCTTTCTTTCATGGCTCAGCAGTTTGTCTCGGTCGGAAACGATCATCAAGTTTCTTTTCATTTCCGGTTGGTAAAGTAGTCCCATTTTTTTTTCAAATCTACAGCAAATAGCACATTCAGCTATAACATAACTTACATCAGCAAGTCTGTACCATTACTTAGACTTTGAATCATGTTTTCTCTGACTCTACACTTCTGTAGAAAGGTAGGTCAGATTTCATTTACATCTCTCCGTAATCCCTCTCTAAGTTTTCTTTTGGGTTTAGTTTTACTCATCAGCTTGTAGTCGTCACTACATCAACTTAAAGGCCACCAAAAATAAAACGGTAAATTCAAATTAATAGGAATGCATTTATTGTTCAATGAATAAAAAACATTTAAACCAGCTTACAAAAAACAAAGAGAAAAAGGTACCTTACTTCTTTTCTAACCATTGAAATGCAAGATAGAAACCCGTTTCCTTGGAGTCTATGTGCTGAACTGTTCAGCTATATAAAGTAACCGTTTCTTAGCATGTAAAGTCAATTATCATTTGGCGAATCTAGAGTCAGTTGCAGAAGATCGGGTAAGGACGTCGACTAACAAGCAAGAGCAGTAGACTACAGTGGAGTAAAGTAGAGTAGCAGTAGCAGTAGTAAAAAGGAACAGCACATACATACCATTATCGCTCCGTGAAAAATCGACAGTTAATGGTCTCAGAGGGTACCCTTAACAAGGAAATTCTCGGAACAAGCAAAAACAAGTAAGCACAAACTTTTAAAGAAACAAAAGAGACAATAACACTGAGAACATTTTTAACACACACAATACCAATATTGTAATTAACATCACGAAAAGAAAAATACACATTCTTATCATTAATGTCAACACGTTTCTAAAAGTTTTATTGTTGTATGTTTTATTCAATTCATTTTCATTAAATAAACGAGAAAAGGAATTCTCTATCAACTGCTAATGCATATAACAACGGGACAATTACTTTAACAATCACAACTTCACATCCAACCCGTTAAAATCCCTAAGAAACAAACAAAAAAAAAGGCAGAGAAAAATAGACAATCATTAATAAGGATGCAAGAACTCACGTCAAAAAAGGGGTGTATTGCTTAATTACATCACCTCGCAGGGTCTTCTTTCAGATAAGCAATACGGCTTTCGCTTCTCTAGGTCAACTGCCGATACATTAACGATTATCGTTGAAAGTCTACCAAGCTTTAGATAAGAATGGTGAATCTCAAGCTGTTGCTTTAGACATTTCGAATGCATTTGATAGGGTTTTGCATACCGGTCTTCTTAACAAGTTGAAAGGTTATGGTATTTCTGGATAAAGTTTTGAACTGATTCAATATTTCTAATCAAATCACGAAATGAACGTTATCTTGAACGGCCAGTTTTCTAGATCTTTTTACATTAATGCAGGTGTCCGTAAGGGCTCTATACTTGAAACGACATTGTTTCTAATTTTCATCAACAACCTGATCTCAAAAGTGACCTAAATTCTGCTACTAACTGCCAGGGAGTGACTCGTGGCTCATTCTCGAGCTAACATTTTCCGCTGACATGAAGTGGAAAGATTATATTGAATCAATTGCTAGATCTGCTGCTAGGAAAGCCACTGTGTCGTGCTAGACAATTTTTCTTTCCGGAATCTATATTACATATTTATATGCCTACAATTAGTCCTTGGTTTGAATATTGTTGATACGTCGGGTATGGTGCTCCTGCTATATATTTAGAGATAAAATCCAAAGAATAATCTACAATGTTATTTGTCTTGACTTCAACCATTTTCCAATCGCTGTAATATAGATTCACTGTGCCTTTTTCTATAAATACTTTCATGATATTTGTTCTGATGAACTTTTCTCTATGTTACGTAGACGTTATAAATTTATGCGCAGTACTAGATTGGCAACATGATATCATCATTTTACAATTGAAATGGCTAGATGTAACCGTGAGTTCTTTGCTAACAGTTTCTTTTCTCGCACTTCTTGACTGTTGAACTCTCTTCTGGCTTCTTGCTGTCCAGCTAATTTTGATCTTCAGAATTTAAATGTAATGTTAACCATCATCGTTTGTCTTCTTTGATTACTTTTCTTTTATTCTTCTCGTTCTTTAATGTTTTTCTTTTTCTTTTCTTTCAAACTCAATAATCCCATGTATCTTAGTGGCTTTGTTGCCTTGCTTGGGATGAAATGATAAATAAACTCTTGAGAAATAAATAAAATTTTAAGCATTTACATGGATATACAGATTTAGTTTTATTTTTAGGTATTTTTACCTGTGCCTGGTCATACTTAGTAAATTCTCAAATTTCAACCTTATTTCAAACTTTATTTCAGGCTTAAAATATAACTACAATGGGAGTTAGAAATTTAATTTTTCCCGTAATTTGCGTTAAAAAAATCTAAGCTTTACATCATGCTTATAATATCCTTAATTTTTACATTAATCTTGACTGACAGATCATTGAATCTAATGATATTTTTAAAATGATAGAATTAGAATTTCTTTTAAAGGTTCGACACCTGATTTATTTCAATGCAGGCGTTTGATCCCAGTATATAGGTTTCCCTCTCGCATCATGAAAAAAGCTCTTTACATTTTTACGAAGTTTTTGTATGTAAAGTTAGGTTTTGTGGGTATATCTACCAGTCTTGTTTAAAATGTTCTCGGCTTTAGACGACTTCGGCATCGACAAGATCACAGAAGTAATAAACGAAATATACAATGACCACATACCTCACTAAATCCATCTTCATAACATTTTCTAAGTAACCAGATGAAATTGAACGCTAGCTTCATCGAACAATCAGTTTAATAAGGTACATAACTAAACTAATGATGCGAATCCTGATGAATAGAGCGCGAAGCAGGACTAGATTGGAAATAGGAACGGACATTGCAACTTTTTCAAGGGCACTAGAATGCAATATTTATTATCAGAAGATCAATAGAAATGCAGAGGTATGTGTACTTACGTTTTAGAGATTATACAAAAGCATTTGACAAGTTACAACACAAGGATCTATTTGAACTGCTCGGAAAACTCGATCTACTTAGAAAATATATTAGAATAATCAAGAACTTATACCGGGATCAAACCGCCTGCATTGGTTTAAAACAAGGATGTGTCTTCTCAGGTTTATTTAACTTGTACAACGGAAGGAAGCGGGAGACCCTACCAGGATTTATTTTTGGTTGGCGTAATCTTAACAATATAAGCTACGGAGATGGCATTGTGTACACGACTGGCTTGGAATGAAAACTACCGACCTCCTCGATAAAGTAGTAAAAGAAAGCGAGTAAAAAAAAGGATTAACCATCAATTACAGGAAGACAGAATGTGTGAACATCATCAAGAGAAAAATCCCAAGATGCGAGTTAGAAATTGGAGATGTCAACATGAAGCAAGTACAGAAGGTTAAATATCTGGAAGGTGTTTGAAAAGAAGCTGGAAAATGCGAAAAGGCAACAAATTCTCGATTTCTGAAATGTAAACAAAAACTGGATCTGTCTTGAGCGAAGAGAAAATAATTTTGAGCCACCTGAACTATTGCTTGTGAGAATTTTATTATTTATGTTGTTTGTCCAGCACCTTTGCCATTTTCGTTTAATGTAACTATAGAATTGTCCATATTTCATACTCACCTCCAAGATAAAATAAACTCTTCCATCAGAATCAGTTTTAACCAACATTAACCTCACATTGCGAATCTTGACGTTCTATTGGTCGAGACATGTAACAATTGTCAAAAAACTATTTTCGCGACCAGTTCGCTGGAGCCTATTTTGGTTTCCAGAAACAAATAAAAAGGACCATCTCGACCCAATTCACCAATCAGTCACTAAACTTCAGAGAGATGCCACACAAATCCACGCGTGTCACTACTTTGACTTAAGATACTTTTCGCGCGTCAACTGCTGACTCAAACATCAACATAATCTCCTCTCACATCCCACTTACAACTTTCTAAGAAAAGTGTTCTTACACACTACTAAAATAGAAATTGTATTTTAAACAAAGACAAACACAGAACAATCTAAGGTAAACAACTCTGGAGAATTTAGACAATTAAATCCTACTTTATTCACGCATACAAACTCCTACTTTATTCACGCATACAAACTACACAAATTTCTGTATAAATAATATTTTCCACTTAACTCTGACCAGTTCTTAAACACTTGAACAATTTTGAACGAATAAGAAACCCAATTTATCAACGGTCAATAATTTGCATTATCAAACTACAAGTTTTCAAATTGTATATTAATTGTACATAAATGCATGTTGTTTTATTGAAATCTCATAATCTCAATTGCCTTGTGATTCGTTTTTGAATGTCTATATTCTATATTGTTGTGGATTAATATGGTGAACATGCCCGTAAACTAAACATCTTAATATAAAAACCTTCTGATAACAAATTCAAACTCATAGCAATCCCAACAAAATTGATGACCCCGACGTTTATAACAACAAAAAGATTGGTTACCACAACGTTTCCAACAAAACAAAATGGTGATACCGACGTTTATAACAACAACAACAAAATTGATCACTTCGACGTTCAAGTTAACAGCAACTACAAAATTAATCACTCCGAAACAGCAAACCGTCCCAACTTTTGCGAAAAATGATCACGCTGCTCGGCGATAACACTATATCCGAGACAGTGTTGAAACAAATGTGGCTGGAGAAATTGCAGCCTGATATAGTACAGATATTAGCCGTCTTGACTGAGGAAGGTCGATGTTCGCAAGCTAGCCTCGATCGCTGATAAAATAGTGGACACAAAACCAACTCACCAAATTTCCTCTGTCGTGCCATCAGATGACCCGATTCCTGATGTTAACCAGCAACTCCAATTCTTGACCACAGAGCTAAGGAAGCTTTCCTTAGGTCTCGACAATATCCAAAGTATACCCAGAAGGAGTCGCAGTAATTCAACTACGGCACAACGCTAACCGACGACAATCAGTGTAAAGACAACCTCGTGACAGCCAGAGAGGTTATTGCTGGTACCATGAAGTGTTTGGCGCCCGCGCTAAGAAATGTCAGTCACCATGTGCTTATCAAAGCGCGGGGAAACGGCCAGCCTGGCAACCATTGAAGGCGTTGGCTGCCAGGGCAGATAATGGAAATCGCCTGTTCCACGTATTCGACAGTAAGAGCAGGTTAAAATTTCTAGTCGACACAGGAGCTCAGATCAGCATTATACCGCTGAGCTATTGTAACAAGTTATCAACGATATCCAAACAAACTCGTCTAAAATTACTGGCTGCGAACAGCACATTTATAAACACGTATGGCGAGCGTGTTATGTCTCTAAGCATCGGCCTACGGAGAGAATTCACATGGACCTTCACGATAGCCGATGTCGAGATACCCATTTTAGGGGCAGACTTCCTTGCACAGTTCGATTTGTCTGTTGAATTATCGTCTCATACACTTACAGATATGCGCACGCATATACGATGAGGCGGAGTATTATCCAGACTTTCTACAGTTGGACTAAATGCACTTATACCTAGCGCAAATGGTTACGAAGACTTGTTTAAGCAGTACAAATTTCTCTTATCACCTTTCACGCATGCGGAACCCGTGAAACACAATACAACACATGCAATCAAAACAACCGGATCCCCAGTCCACGCGTCACCCCGTCGTTTACACCAAACTAAGCTCCGGGTGGCTAAGGATGAGTTTGAGAATATGTCAAGCTGGGCATAATAAGACCATCTTCTAGTTCTTATGCCACAACGTTACATATGGTCCCCAAGAACGATGCTAGTTAGCGACTGTGTGGAGACTACAGACTTCTAAACGCTCAGACCGTGCCAGACAAGTATCCAATCGCCCATATCAGGGACTTTGCTTTATCTCTGGAAGGCGCTACTGTCTTCACTAAGCTAGACCTGAGAAAAGCCTTTTATCAGATACCTATCGAACCGTCTGATATCAATAAGACAGCGATAACGACACCATTCGGTTTATACGAATTTACCCGAATGCCTATAACAAAAATATAAAAATAATATACATAAACAACAACAAAAAAATTCAAATTCAAATAAGGCATTTGCGATTTCCTTTAAAATTCCTTATCTCTACCCCCCCTCTCTCTCTCTAAACTTCTCTTTCTATACTTCTCTCAACTTACGAGAAGGCAACCTTCAAATAAAAAAAGGAAGAAGAAAAGACTGTACCCGGCCAAAAACACCGGAAGTTTACAGGAGCACATTTACTTATTCGTGACTGAAAAATACTAAAAATTAGGGAGGCTCTACGCATAATTTCCGTTATAAAAAATGAAAAAGAAAGAAACGCCGTAAAATGAAATAATTTGTCTAATGAAGAAAATAACATGAAGAGAATTTTTGATTTTCGCGCCAAATTTTTGAGCCTATTCAAAAGGGTAAAAACCTGACACCTCTAGGCCAAAGGACCAGAACGACACCAAGGAGGGGAGTGAACAAAAGAACGCTACCGCATAGAAACCAGCTGTGCATGACATGTGAAGAAGCAGTTAAAAGGTTATCGGCTACTGACATTCCCGCCTGTTTCTGGGCCGAAAAAACTACAGTAGATTGACACTGATCTAATTTTTTGCATTACTACTACCCCTATAATGGTCTTACTTCTAAATGACTATTAACGGACATTTATCCAGACTGCTACCAATATCTGCCTTATTAACGAGCTTTTTGCTACATCAACTACCAAGGGACTCACTCATCATTCTAAAGAAAATAATTAAAATCATTATTTATTTTAAACCATTTCAGTTCCTTTTCTTCCCAAAATTTCCGATAAAAATAATTAACCTCCAAACTGGCAACATTCTGAAATGAACGCATATGACACAGGACTAAACAGACAGTACTAAATCCACGGATCACTAAAGGTTGCAGTTTTTGGCCGTGTGTTGTGAGGTGTTCGAAAATCTTGACTCAGGACTACAACTGAGCAACATCCAGGAAGTATCTCCAAGCGTACTGTTGTTTTAATGGACAGTGATGGTGTTTGACCACAGCCGGATGAATATAGCTACCAAATTTACCACTATCAAGTTCAGCCATCTCTAATCCATTTATAGAAACTTTTACAATAGCTTTTAACTATGAAGCCGGAGGCACGGCTGAAAATACCGTGGCTGTAATATTATCTGTATCTGTTGCCGATGCATTCACTGAGGCGCAAGAACGGAACACCCATACATAATGACCCATCTTCTTACATAACTTACACGCAGCTTCGCGTGAAGGGCAAAAATATCGTGGGTGTATTGTACCTCTACCAAAGAAACAATTATTTTAAAAGGGGCAGATACATTTACAGACTTAATCTAGGCTCTTTTTCGACCCCAGGATTAGATGTAGCAGCACACAATGACTAGAGAGGTTGTATTAGGAATGTACAAATCTGGTCGAACATGGTGGCCAAGTAAATTATTTTTTTTGCAATAATGGCTGGCGAACCAAGGTGACTGCAATTGTATAAAGGCATCTCTCATGATTTGTATATACCGCTTTAAAATTACTATTTTTACTTAAAGCATTCACAGCCTGGAAATATTAATCTGTAGTTTCTTCTGTTTGTTGGACAGTGTCGCACAAAACTTCATTTGTCGGTGTCACATAAAACGATTGTAATACGTTGATGGCATTTTCATAATATATATATATATATATATATATATATATATATATATATATATATATATATATATATTGCATTCATATATATATATATATATATATATATATATATATATATATATATATATATTTATTTTAGGATATTACATCGAAAACATGTCAAAATCGATACAGAATTGCAGTCGTGTTTCGGTGCGTATCAACGTATCACATCAGGCGATTGTAAATTACTGGCGAGTGAACGATTTATTCAGATTTAGAAGTAAAATACAGCCTCTTTTTAAGAAAAAAGATAAAAAGAAAAGCGGGGATGGTTATAAGATTTGTGGGCTTTACTCAGATCAACCAACTGAATATGAGTACATTAAATTTAAACTAAGAGAAGAAGCAAAAATTAAGAAATTATTTTCATAAACGTAGATTTGAAATCAATAGACGTAACAGACGTTAAACAGGCTCGGATGTAAATGGATACATATTGTACATGAGACAATGTCATTTCCTAAGAAAAATTAAGTGGTAATTTAACAAAATGATAGACAAGTTATATGCTTTGTGAGTTTACCACATAAAAAAAACACATTTTTATAGTTGATAAATAAATAGCTTCTTTAAGAAACCAGTAAATATTTTAAACGTATAGACTTACTTGCAGCTGTTGACTAAAGATTCTTTATGTAAGGTGCTAACAATAACCAAACAATGCTAAATATCAAAATACCAACTAATTACCAATACATCCGTACAAGATGTTACTAACACTACCAGGAGATTAATACAAAATTATACTAAATTTATCGACGAAAATATTGTGAAATTAATTCAAAAAGGGATAAAAGAGGACCTAAAATGTCCTTTTTATTTAATCTAATATCCTTTTTGTGACTGCCCGGAGATACTTATTTCATTAACGACGCGTCGTGAATTATTATGGCGACGGCGCTCAGTAGTTCTTCGAACATGCGCAGTGCGAACGGAAGAGCATGTGGGCCAAAACGTTTTAAAGAAACAACAAAAAGTGTTGTTTAATTCTGTTTTCCCTCGGTTGAGGCCAGATTGAAAATTATACCATATTAATGTTTTAAGATGTATTCCTGGGATGCTAAACTCAGCGTTTCTTTGTAAAATGATAGCAATGACATTTTTCTCCTCGCCTCAATTACTTGATCAGAGCATTTCAATGAATATATAAATGATTTTTAGATATAATGATCTTATTGTAATTCAGTGTCGGTTATATCGTGTCGTATATTCCCATATACAGGGTTTTGATGCGAAAATTATTCACGAGTTTTATGGTACAATTTTGGTTATTGTTAACGATGGCAAAAGCTTTGCAGGGTATTTTTGTAGCCTTCGTTGCAATAATAATTTTATTATTATTATATGTTTATACTACGCTAAGAAACTCATTGAATGTTTTTGAAGTTTATTACGGAAAATCATGCAGTCCTGCTGAGAATAGGAAAAATGCTTTATTGGAACGTATATTCGGCTGTTAAGTTAGGATAGATTCTGATATTGACCCCTTTTGTTTATTTCAGTGTTCACGGTGGTGTTGTTGACACAGTGTTATTTACGGTGGAACGGTGTCACGGTCTTATGGCATTATCGCGCTAAGGCTCCATGCTGCTGTCGTTCGGTTGACAATAAACACCCATATGAGACAAAGTAGTCCCACGATCTTTATATAACTGAGTGGAACAACAATACTTTTATTTCAGGCAGAAATTTTAGAATGGAGCGACCTGGGCAACAAAAGAAGAAAGAATCTGGTGCGGAAGGAAGAAATCGTAGGAAAAGAACGCGAAGTTCTACAGAAAATCAGTCAAGTTATGAAGAAGTTTTTAAAAATGACACGCGTTGTTTCCCCGTTTCTTTTTGCCACTGGCTCTGGTTAAACAGACACAACACCAAGGTCAGTGGATTGTTGCCAATCTGATGAAAATGCAAAATATAATGAAAGTAAATATGCAGTATTAACAAAGAAAGATGTAAATTGCTTAAATTTTTAATTGCGATAAACTACAAATTTCTGATGATCTACGCGTACAAATGATGAAGATGGCTGCTAAAGCTTTTCAGAACAAAGGCGGTCCTTTTCAAAATTACAAAAGATTGGGAAGTTATTGAGAGCCGACGTGTGGAAGAAGAGATAAGTGAAACGGGCACAAAAGACGTGGGTGTCAACCAGTGGCCCAGCTAAGGGGAGGGCCAGCACAGAAGGGGTGACCCAATGTCACCCCCAACAAAATTTTTCAACCAGGCTAAGGTGCCAAAAATAGTCTGAAAACAGTGGTGGAGACACAGGGTTTCGCAGGCGGGCATATGACCCCACCAGAAATAATTTATGACCCCCCAGTTTTGTCCCCTCGTCAGAAATTTTCTAATAAATTGTCAGGGAATTTGTGAGTAGAAAAAATAGCAATGTTTTCAGCTTTCATGTGCTTCAGTTGCTACAATCTTGGTTACTAACAAGAGACATTGTTGTAACATTTTATCGGATGTTATGGTGTTTTAACTCTGCATCATTAATAACAACAAAGCGAAATACGAAGCCAAAAGTGCAACAATTTCAGTCTTGCCTGTGTATCAATTCGCTGAGATACAATTTTCCATTGAGTGAGCGATATACTTTTGAATATATCTACTAGTGTTGGGACGATTAATCGGAATCGAGAATCTGAAAAATCGGAACTTTTTGGGGTATCGGAAACGGTATCGGAATCGGAAAAAATTGTGCCGATTTTCCGATTCCAAAAACGATTCTTTTAAATTTTTAACTTAATTTTCCATTATTAGTACTAATGATAAATATTTATTTTTTTTAAATTATCACTAAAACTAAAATCATAATAACATCAAAATACGATGTAAATTTATTTTACTTGTATAAAGAAAAACAAAAAATAAACTTTGCATAAATTCTCTAGGTAACCTTTAAAAGAATGCAGTTGATTTACAATGTTCCGAAAAATGTTTAAAAATTAAATAGAACATTTTTGTCAAGAAAAATACTTTCAAACATCATTGATAATTAAATGGTACCCAGAAAATGAGGCAATGGAAAATTGGACACCGGAAAATTAGCAACAGAAAATTACGACGTCAACCAATGGCCAGTCGGATCTGGCTGTGCTGTCCATTGAAAACGAGCTTACAAGACAAACAGATTTTGACGATGTCATTGACCAGTTTGCCACATTCATTCTAAGACCATAGTATCGAATGTCATTCTTTTGTGTATTGCCGTGTTTTGTATTTAGTTGTTCTGAAAGTGAACAGTTGCATTTTAAAAATCTTTTGATTTGAACTGATTATTTTGTGGTATTGGTTTTTGTCTTGGATCATACATGTAAACAGTAACGTACCGGTCAGTAGAGTAAAGTAGAGGTAGAGCATGTATGAAAATTTAGCTACAGCTAACCATTCAGCATAGGGTGAATCGGGGTCATTGGGGTGACATTTGAGCGGACCTCCCTGGGTGACGTTTACTGTAGCTACGCCACTGGTGTCAACGGCAACTTCACGAATTACTGGTTTCAAAGAATACTACAGAACGGGTCTACGATTCCGCGTTATTGGTTGTTGTACTCTATTAAAAAATAATGCAGCGTGTTGTTTTTGCTGTTTATTATTTTCAACCGCCCCAGTCAACTAAAGCACGGTATTCGAAAGATCTTGTGGATTTCGAAAATGGGAAAATATGCAATGAAACATGAACAAGGACACTCATCACCGTGCGTCATTTCTTACATGGAAAGACTTTGAGAGACGCTTATCAGATGATACAGTAATACTGAAGCATATGGAGGAACAGAAGTAATTGTGAAAGGATCTGCTCATGAGTTTTGTGGATTGTATCAAGTTTTTGGCGACTCAACATCTGGCATTTCGCGTACGCCGACAATTCATTGCATCCCGGTAATTTTCTTGCACTCGTTAAGCTACTTAGCCGGCACGGCCCTCTGTTGCAGCGTCACTTGATTCAATTGCAAAAGGGTAGGAAAAATGCTTAGAATGGAATATTGACATTGGTCAACAAAGAAGGGTGCGTCGAAAAAAAAAGAATGGCTGGAGAGGAGACAAAAGATGTGTCTCTAATTAGTGAGAAAAAAAAAAGATTTTTATCTTGAAGGTAAGCACTGGACAGGTTGAATACAGATCTGAAAGATCGATTTGACAAGGTTGGGTCAGTTTCAATTGGGTTCCTCTTAGATATTGAAAGACTCATTGAATCGAACGAAGACACGTTAAAAAATGCGAAGTAGCTACTGCAGTGTACGAGGGTGATTTTGATGCAATAGAAATACAATATAGGTCACGAAATTACTGACTTTCGAATTTTAATACAAAAAAGAAAAGACAGTGCCTTCGTTAAAGCAAAAACCCCAGTCGAGCTTTTCAACTTCACATTATCTTACGGCGAGGATGTGTTCCCCAATTTGAAAATAGCATTAAGAATCGAAAATGAAGAATTTGGACATATAAATGTAGATGGTATTAATGACAAATTTTTGACCGCCATTACGAATTCAAATAGATAAAATGAATTGCTCTAGTGTTGACATCTTTTAATTCAGGTTTTGTCAATGCTCATTGCTTGTTGGTAGTGGCGGATCAGATATTATTATTGTTTAAATACTTTTTCAGAGCATTTGTATTTATGTGAAAAAGCATTTATATTTAGATTTTTGCTTAGTTTCAGAAGTATTTGTTTTTGTATTTTTGGAATCTCGAAGAAAATTATTTGTATTTATATTTGTATTAAAAAATTATATTCGATCCATCCCGTTTGTTGGCCACTGGTTGTGATATGGAGCACTGAGTCGAGCTCTCCACACCCCTGTAACAAGACCTCGGCACACCACTTCAATGATACTATTATTAGTAATCAGTGGCGTGCCGAGGTCTTGGTACAGAGCGATGCAAGAGCTCGTCTCGGTGCCCCAATACCACAATCAGTGGCCAACAAACAGGATGGATCAAATAATCATTTTTTTTAAAATTCAAATACAAATAATATCGAAAGCAGAGTGGTTCAACTATAATGGCGTGGTGCTTAGGAGTTAAAAATAAAAGCTGATTTATCCACGTCAAGAAGATTAATGGAGGGTGATAATGAGGAATCACGCGGGTAATTATAACAAAAGATAAGAATTTTATTCATGAATTTACGCGCTTGAAGTCAGTAGCTCGTTTCAGAAAAATAAACCAGAATTTTTTAAATCCGTAGATTTAACGAAATGTCATGAATAAGAAATGTTCATACAACAAATTAAATGATCTGACACAAAATAATAATAAAAAATGTTTAAAACAAAGGTAAGAGAGATCGTTGCTCACCGAAGTGATATAGTGTTTAGACGTTCAAAAATAGACGAAGAGAGATTGTTCGAAATACTTAGCTTTCTTGAATCATTGAGTGAAAATTGTTTGAAGTGCCGTGAACTTGGTTAAAAGTTGAAAATTAGAGAATAATTTTACATTGGTAAGAAATTAAACGCTGAACCTTCTATCCATAATGGCGTGAGAAGATGTGTAAGTTTTCGTTTCTGATATTGATATTTTTATAAAATTATGAATAAAAAATTGTTTTCATAGTTATTCATAAAATGGTAAATAATAAATATTGCATTGTAGTTGGTTTACGTATTTTGAAAATTTTGTAATTTTTTATAAATTTTAGAATAAAAATATTTCCTTTCAAATTTATTTCTTTATAAAGTGGTAAATAATAAATATTTATAAAATGCAAATAATATATATCGAATTGTAGTTGGTTCACACATCTTTGAAATCTTGTAAATAAACATTACCGAGGGAGTCAAAAGTGTACAGTAATAGCGGGTGTCAAATGAATAACCGTACTTTTGATACACAGTTTATTTGTCTTTTGCGGACACGAATGTTAAACTTTGTCAACAAAGTTTTATCGTCAAAATATTTGTAAGAGGAAAGATCAAAAAATCTTTTATGCAAAATCCTTTTTAGAATTTTCGAAATTTTGGATAAAAATCTTGGTTTTCTGACGCCGACGTTGAGGCCATAAATTAGTACACGAAATCCGAGCGTCTTTTTGCAATAAAAAGTAGATCGATTTGGAAATTCTAAAAAAAACTCAAATAGTCGGATTTTAATGAAACCTTCAGGACTTATTCACGAATTAAATTATTTTTGAAACGTATCTTTTTTTTTTAGAAAATCTTGGTAAAAATATTTTTCTTGCATCTATTTTAACCTATTTAATTTTATGAAATTTTGTGAAAGTCTTTTTTGTAGCACTTTGTTACTTTTACTAACGACAAGTTATCTGAGAAATTTTATCATTTAAATTATTTTTGTGGACCCCCTCCAATCACAAAAAATCTGCTCTGAATCGTAAAATAAAAAATAAAACTAAGAACATTATTTACTTAGAAAACCTTTTAACTGCTTTTATGAATAAGATTATGGACAATGATTGTCTTACGAAAATATTTTCCGATGAATAATAGATAATACAAGAACTGTTTTCGTTTTTTAAAAATTTTAATTAGAATAATTTATAAACTTTTAAAATTCTGTATTAATTTGTAGCGGCCAAATGATATTATTAAATTAAAATTATATTTACTAATCATAAATGGAAAAGCTTGTAGGAGTTACCTCCGCCTTAGTTCTCTAATTCTTCACCAGGGGACTCTCTCCTCATGCTATAAATACCGGGCAATCTCTTCCCTCGATCCTTTTTTCCCTCAGGCGCCAGGATCAACCGCGATAATTCTGTTGGCTTGCGGTTGGGTGCGTGAAAGGGAGTTTCTCTTCCCGGACCTTTCCTCTGGACGGATGAGCCGGTCAAGATTCTCGGCGTCTGGTTCGGTCCTGATCTCCAGTTGGATATGAATTGGTCGGAGGTGCAAGGGAAGGCTGAGATCGCAATTAATTTGTGGTCTCGGAGGTATCTTTCCTTAAATGGGAGGGCGGAAGTATGTGTTTCACACATCTACCCGATTCTCCTTTAACGACTCTCTGTGCTTCCACTTCCGTGTGACACTTTACTGGCGTGAATGAAGCTCTTGTTCTCCTTCTTGTGGGGAGGCAAGGCTGCCAGAGTCTCTCGGGAGATCTGTTGCCTTCATCCATCTGAAGGCAGTCTAGGTATGCCTAGCATTGAGATTCGTCAACATATACTTCGCATCGGGTTCCTGGATCGAATGTGTCGCGAACCGAATGAGGTGGGCGCCTTCTGGAAGGAAGACGCCCGTAAGAACTTCCCATCCTTGAGAAGTGTGTACTCGGCCGAGGATGAGGCTCACCGTTTACCCAAAGCCGAATGCTCCTTCTACCGTGAATGTTGTGCTCTGAAACGACTCTTAAGGGCGTTGAATGGCCTCTCCAACGCCCAGGAAGGGGGGCCGTTCATGATGATTTGATTGACGAGCTCGGTCTTACGAAGCGGGAGGTTCGCTCGATATGGCCTTGGGCGCCCTGGTTGAAATGTCTCAATAACAATGAGGCATCACTCACCTGGTTGGTGATGCGTGGGGCCCTCTGGGTCGCCAAAAGACTTTGCACAGCGGGCTTGGAGAAATATCCAAACTGCCGCCGCTGTAGTGGGGAGGTCGAGACCATTGGTCACGCCTTCTTTCATTGCTCGGTGGTAGCACCGCTGTGCAAGTATGTTGAAGACCTCATGATTAACATGCTGTCTGGAAAGTTCTTTGTCCTTGAGGCCGCTCCTGTTTGTAGCAATGTGGCTCCGCCGTTGACGAGGGCTGAACATTATGTGTTCTTATGCTTACAAGGTGTTATGATAGTCGTGATTTGGACGACACGTCAGAAGGGATTCTATGGAGGCGAGAAGTTTACCTCTTCCCAGCTGATCTTGTACTTCAAGCATCAGCTTAAGGTCAAGATTAGGTCGGAAAGGCGGCGACTCACTTCATCTGAATTCGGCAAAAGGTGGGTGAATCTTGCGCGTTTGTGTCATGTGAAAGGGGCTGACTTGGAGTGGCACTTTGATGCCGGTTAAGCATCAGGATATTGCTTTAGCTGGGTTGAACACGGTCAACCCACCCCAAAATTTAGGTTAGCTTAGGTTTAGTTTTTTGATTCTTTAGTTTCCTTTTTCAGTGAACTTAGCTAGGGTATGTATGCTCATTGGCCCCTTTTATTTCTGTCCCTATCTTTCTTTAAGTTTAATTCCCCATCCCCTCCCTCGTCAGTGACGTCAGTTCTCTGGTGGATGCGGGGCGTTTTTTCGTTTCGGGTGTGAATTTCGTATCTGTTCTTGTGTCTGAATGATTGCATGTCTGTGCGAGTGCTTGGAATGAATGAATGTTTTTAATTTCTTATAGTCCCGCATTAATTTCGTCTAATTAACTGATGTTTCTGCCATATTTAGTGATTGTGGGGGTTTTATTACTAACACGATTTTGTTAAGTTTCTTGTAAATAGTTATTTGTTTCATACTGTAAATACTCATTGGGGTTACTTTTTAAAAAAATTTATATTGTTGTTTTAATCCCCTCCCACCACAGACCACGAATTTTACATATGGGGTCTAGTTAGTATTTTCATGGAGTCATTGAGGCATTATGGTGGGTATGGTGAGAAAGGTAAGTAAGAGTGTGTTGTTTTGGTGCAAGAAATATTGTTAGTATGATTGGGTCAGCGTTTGTGGCTAGCTAAGTTTAGAAGTTAAGACAGAAGACCGACCACTTCCCCATTCCCCACTTCGGTCTTGTGCCACATTTTCTGTTATGGCACAGAAATAAATAACCTTTTTTTCCTCAGGCCGTCTGGTTTGGTCCTGATCTCCAGTTGGAAAGGAATTGGTCGGAGGTGCAAGGGAAGGCCGAGATCGCAATTAATTTGTGGTCTCGGAGGAATCTTTCCTTAAAGGGGAGGGCGGAAGTATGTGTTTCACACATTTACCCGATTCCCCTTTACCGACTCTCTGTGCTTCCACTTCCGTATGACACTTTAATGGCATTAGTAAGGCTCTTGTTCTCCTTCTTGTGGGGAGGCAAGGCTGCCAGAGTCTCTCGGGAGATCTGTTGCCTTCATCCATCTGAAGGCGGTTTAGGTATGCCTAGCATTGAGATTCGTCAACATATGCTTCGCATCGGGTTCCTGGATCGAATGTGTCGCAAATCGGATGAGGTGGGCGCCTTCTGGAAGGAAAACACCCGTAAGAACTTCCCATCCGTGAGAAGTGTGTACTCGTGCCAGGAGGAGGCCCACCGTTTACCCCGAGTCGAGTGCTCCTTCTACAGTGAACGTCGTCGTGCGCTGAAACGCCTCTTAGGGGCGTCGGGTGGCCTTTCCAACGTCCAGTCGTTGTCTCGTAAGGGGTGCCGTTCGTGATGGACTGATTGACGAGCTCGGTCTTACGAAGCAGGAGGCTCGCTCAATATGGCCTTGGGCGCCCTGGTTGAAATGTCTCAATAACAATGAGGCATCACTCAACTGGCTGGTGATGCGTGGGGCCCTCTGGGTCGCCAAAAGACTTTGCACAGCGGGCTTGGAGAAATATCCAAACTGCCGCCGCTGTAGTGGGGAAGTCGAGACCATTGGTCACGCCTTCTTTCATTGCAGGGTGGTAGTGCCGTTGTGCAGGTATGTTGAAGACCTCATGTAAGTTCTTTGTCCTTGAGGCCGCTTCTGTTTGTAGCAATGTGGCTCCGCCGCTGACGAAGGCTGAACATTATGTGTTCTTATGCTTACTAGGTGTTATGATAGTCGTGATTTGGACGACACGTCAGAAGGGATTCTATGAAGGCGAGAAGTTCACTTCTTCCCAGCTGATCTTGTACTTTAAGCATCAGCTTATGGTCAAGATTAGAACGGAAAGGCGGCGACTCACTTCATCTGAATTCGGCAAAAGGTGGGTGAATCTTGCGCGTTTGTGTCGTGGAGCTGACTTGGAGTGGCACTTTGATGCCGGTTAGGCATCATGATATTGCTTTAGCTGGGTTGAACACGGTCAACCCACCCCAAAATTTAGGTTAGCTTAGGTTTAGTTTTTTGATTCTTTGGTTTCCTGTTTCAGTAAACTTAGCTAGGGTATGTATGCTCATTGGCCCCTTTTATTTCTGTCCCTATTTTTTTTTTAAGTTTAATTCCCCATCCCCTCCCTCGTTAGGTCGTCAGTGATATCAGTTCGCTGGTGGATGCGAGGCGACTTTCTTTTCGTGTGTGATTTTTCGTATTTGTTGTTGTGTCTGAATGAGTGAGTGTCTGCGTGAGTGCTTGGGATGAACGAATGTTTTATATTATTATAGTCCCACATTAATTTCGTCCGGTTAACTGATGTTTCTGCCACATTTAGTGATTGTGTTTTTTTATTTTTTTTATTACTAACATGATTTTGTTTAGTTTCCTGTAAATAGTTTTTATTTCATATCGTAAATACTCATTGGGGTTAGTTTTTAAATTTTTCAAATTGTTGTTTTTTCCCCCACCCCACCCAACAGACGATAAATTGTACATATGGAGACTAGTTAGTATTTTCATGGAGGCAATGAGGTATTATGGTGGATGTGGTGAGAAGGGTATGTAAGAATGTGTTGTTTTGGTGCAAGGAATATTGTTAGTATGATTGGGTCAGCGTTTGTGGCTAGCTAAGTTTCAAGTTTCAAGACAGAAGACCGACCTTTTCCCCCTTCCGTTTTTCGGCCTTGTTCTGTTATCACAGAATTAAATAAACTTTTTCCCTCGGGCCTCGTGTCGCATTCCATCTCGCGTGGAGGTGAGGTAAATCTCTTTTTCTTCTTCATTTCAGTGACAAGATATAAGCTCTTAGAAGTCCAGAGTTTCCCATTTCTGAAAAACGCTATGAACATTACAAACATTCATCAAAATAACATTCACCTAAGAACACGCACAATGTTATGTCGATGTACCTTGTAATTTCTTTATATATATATATATATATATATATATATATATATATATATATATATATATATATATATTTGTTTGTCTTCTTTCATCTTCTGATGGACAAATTAAGTCTGCCAATTTTCATGTAGTTGGATCTTTTAATATTCTACCAAGAGTTACACACATGTTTCTAATACAACAACACGTAAATACACACACGGTCTTCTACAAGCTTATTACACCTCAGCGACTCTCATAATTTAAAAAGAATTTTGAATTTTTTTATAAACGCGCCGATTTTTGTAAATATGGACAATGGACATTATCAGAAAATAAGTGCGGTGACTATAGTTACTATATTATAATTTTAATTATTCTATAAATAGTATAGTAAAATTAAAATTTCTTGGTAATTTTCTAAGCTTTTCTCAACAAGCTTCGTAAGTAAGAAAGCCAATGTAGCTAAAATTTAATAAAATATTAGAATGTTTAAAAAATATTTTAAATTTTTAGTTTTACTGGTTAGTTAAAAATTATATATATATATATATATATATATATATATATATATTTCGATAAACGTGCAATCAATTTACAAATTCATGAATTATTCACACAAAAACAAATGCAAAGGTTAATGATTTAATTGGCGAGAAATCCATCGTCGCAAACAATTCAAATAATATACAAAAACCTCCGAATCCGTTATGAATGAAAAGATCCTTGTTTCTATAAATTTCTGCCGCTTTAGTTCTTATTTTTTACTACAAGCTTTCGTCTGTTCCTACAGACATCTTCAGGTATGGAATAGATGTTGTTCTTGTTTTTTCTCCTAGTAATAAGAGGACAACGAAAATATATGTATTGTTGTATCCGAAAATGCTATTGGAAATGAGTTATTGTTTTTGGAGCGTGCAGTAGCAACGCTGAGTTTGATTTTAAATTTTTTACAGTTGTGCGTTCATGTACAAATCCGTTATGAATGAAACAA
The DNA here is from genome assembly GCA_903632075.3 of Acanthosepion pharaonis. Taxonomy (NCBI): domain Eukaryota; kingdom Metazoa; phylum Mollusca; class Cephalopoda; order Sepiida; family Sepiidae; genus Acanthosepion; species Acanthosepion pharaonis. The sequence continues at coordinate 93,659 of CAHIKZ030000396.1, read as the reverse complement.
GGATCTTTTCATTCATAACGGATTCGGAGGTTTTTGTATATTATTTGAATTGTTTGCGACGATGGATTTCTCGCCAATTAAATCATTAACCTTTGCATTTGTTTTTGTGTGAATAATTCATGAATTTGTAAATTGATTGCACGTTTATCGAAATTAAAATAACTGATCCAAGTGCGACTTTTGAATAATAAGTGCGACATTACTGTAATTATTGAACAATATAGTTCATGCCACTTTGACAGAAAATTTACCAGTAAAAAATTCGTTTATCACCATATTTGTACATGAACGCACAACTGTAAAAAATTTAAAATCAAACTCAGCGTTGCTACTGCACGCTCCAAAAACAATAACTCATTTCCAATAGCATTTTCGGATACAACAATACATATATTTTCGTTGTCCTCTTATTACTAAGAGAAAAAACAAGAGCAACATCTATTCCATACCTGAAGATGTCTGCAGGAACAGACGAAATCATGTAGTAAAAATAAGAACTAATGCGGCAGAAATTTATAGAAACAAGGATCTTTTCATTCATAACGGATTCGGAGGTTTTTGTATATTATTTGAATTGTTTGCGACGATGGATTTCTCGCCAATTAAATCATTAACCTTTGCATTTGTTTTTGTGTGAATAATTCATGAATTTGTAAATATATATATATATATATATATATATAAAATTCTAAAGTTGTGAACGTATTTTTTTATGGATTATCATCTTTCAAATGAACTCAAAATTTAACTCCAAAGAAAAAATGTTTTTTTTTTTATTTTTTATTTTTTAGAAAAACACTCAGTGTAAGTACATAAAAATGGGCCAACAAATTTAAAATCAAGGACACTTTATTGCTGGCTAATCTTGTCTCTAAAGTCACTAACCTGGATTATAATTAAATATTTGGACTTGATATAAAGTGACGCAAGTTTATTTGCCAATTACAACAATAAACCTGAGGGATATTTAACGCTTCTTTGACATTGTATAATCTTCGACATAAATAAATGTGCTTTTTACAAATCGTTCAATCTGACTGCGTCCTCTCAGCATATGTAATAACACATAGGATAGGGGAGATAACTCCTTTCTCGTTTAAATCAGATTAAATATTTAAAAGAACATTAGTAAAATATTTAGAGGTTTTTCTTTAAAGAATTTCCTTATCTCTATTAAGGGAAAATGTAATGCACATTTTAAAATATATATCTTTAGGTTAAATCACAAATAATTTTATTGTAAAGTCCATACTATATATTATTTGGCTTCAACCATAAATAAAAATAATAAAATAATAAAAATGTACAAAATTCCAATTAATATCAATAAATATGTTGTTTTTTTATGTTGTAGGTTTAAAAGCATTTATATTTCTTTGATCTTTATTTATATATTTCAAAATATTTCAAATATTTCAAAAGCTTGAATAACAAGTAAAAACACTGAAATTTTTAAACATATTACTCATAATATTTGTCCTTCAATGGTAGAACAGTAATTAATTATTGCTTCAACCCATAGTTTTTGTTCTAAAATTTCTTCATCGACCTGTTTTTGTTGTCTTTGGCTCCATTTAAATTTTTAAAGGTGTAACAGAAACAAATAATTTATTGACAAATTACAGTTGCTAGCTTTAGTATTAAACACATGAGGATTGTGTACCATTTTCACTGTTGGATTTTATTTACTACAGGCCAATATTGACAAGTTAAATTTCAAGGAAATGTTAATCAATTTACTCTCAACCAATATTTTTCCTGGCACATTTGTTTTCATATCAAATCATGTTAAGAAACTTGATTATAAGTATTTTACTTCTCCATGATGTCTTTTATATGCTAAGTATTCATAAAGTCATTGTAGATAAACATTGATAATATGAGAATGTAAACCTCATATAAAACTAATCAATAAAAAAGGTTTTAAAAATATACGATTTCTTTTAATTTATAATTCTTTTTAAATATAAAAAATAATTAATTCTTTATACAAAATTTACTAATCTTTTCTTTAAAACAATCTAAGATTTCTAAAAACAAATTAACTTTAAAAAATTATATATTTCCAGATATAAAAAGCTAAACGTAAAGTTTATAGAATTTACAAATTTTACATTTACATTAATTAAATGATTATTACTTCTTTTCTTATTACTTCTTTTCACCATGCTTCCTATTAAGCTTGTAATTTTGTAGATTCTTAATTTCTATAAATATAATCATAATATCAGAACAATGAACTATATCTTGTTTGCTAATCAAATATTGATCTCATAAAAGAATGTTTTTCAGAGTTAATGTCATCTTTTGTATTCCTGAAATATATTATATATATTGCAGTTTAATAACTACATTTTATTCTATAACAATAACTACCTGACATTCATTAATATTTATATATATATATATATATATATAGAGAGAGAGAGAGAAATTTTACACTTATAGTATCTTTAACTTTAAAAAACATTTACAAGTTGAATATAAAGTTAGATTTAATCTTATTTTATTTCTGACAAAAAGCCAAAACAAGGAAATATCTTTGAATGATGAGTATTTTCAGTAAAAATAAAATGAATTACAAATTACATATTTGTATTTACAAGTTAAAATTAGAAAATGTCTCATAAAAATTTTAGGTCAAATTTCATGTCTTTTTAATCCAGTATTACTAATGACAGATTCAGAAAGAAAATTGAAAGAACTACTAGTTAAGGTAGTTAAAAATGCCAGAAGAAAGTTCTGGCCATTAACTGTAAGAAGACAGAATTTATGGTTGCCAGCAAAAAAGACAGTAAGTTGGAAGCTATGTACTGAGGATGTGAAAATCAAGCAGAATTTTAACCATTGTGTAGGTGTGTAGTAAGAGATGATGAAAAGTGTGACACAGAAATATAAAGGCATCAGGGCTAACCAAAGTATTATGAGATGATAAAATGTCTTTTTAAATCAAAGAAAATCATGCTGAATTGCCTTCTAATCTATACTAGACACTATCCTCACAAATGAAGAAAAAGTTTGAAGTGAGAGAGAGATGTGGATCTACCAAAAATGCTTAAAATATCACTGATCATGCATATGAGAAACGAGGAAGTTTTATAGAGAAAAGAAGTTACAAAGAAACTGCTACTAACAATCAGAAAGAGACAGAGGAAATTTATGGAACACTTAATCAAGAAAGAAGGCTTAAAGAATTTGACACTCACAGAATATATTACAAAGCAAGAAAACCCAAGTAGGGAGAAGCAAATAACTTACTTAATGAGTGTGAGTAAATAGACGGTAGTACAATGATAAAGAGGGATAGTAAATGGGACAGAAGTTACTTTTAGCAACAAAAGACAGGAAGTTGTGGAGGACCATGAAAAACTGGCATATGTGAGATCTTATTAATGATAAATATCAAGGGAGGTAAGAAAAAGATTTTATATTGAATAACTTTTTTAGTTACCTCCCTTATATATATAACTGAATCCAAGTTGGAGATATTTATAATACAGAAAATGCTGTATACCAAGCTACCATCTTTCCAAATAAAATATTAATGATAAAAAAGTATACATCGGGATCTCCGATCGTATCTGCTCCCGAAACGCATCTTAACTTAAACAATGACAATATACAATGAAATGGACTCTATCCGACAATTATTTATTTTCTGTTTACGTTATTTTAAATAGAAAATTTTTTATTTAAGTAAATGCTGTGTTATTATTATTATTATTATTATTATTATTATTATTATTTTAATTAAGCAATAATTATATTTACCAGTCTGAAAGTCCTAGAAATTTCGTAGAAAATATGCGTTTTCCAACAGGAATTGATTAAGTTTCGTGACCGGATATGATCGATCGATAAAAATCGTCGGAGATTGTGTGTTTAAAAACACTAATTTGGAATTTGCTAACTGTTAACCAGACAGGCTTCTCTATAGCTAAGTAGTATAGCGCGTCAGATCAAATGACGTTTCCGTGTAGGGCACAGTTTCAATTCCTGTTAGAGAATGCATATTTTCTACAAAATTTCTCGAACATTCAGGCCGGTAAATCATAAATGTAATTAATACTGTTTAAAAGAGAGCATAAAATAAATTAATTTAGCATCCTGCTACCACTTTCTTATCATTGTTGAATTTTGTACAAATCTGTGCAAAAAGAGGATCAAAAGCGTACCCAGCTTCATACAGATTTTCAGGAAATATCAGCTTCTAATTGGTCGATAAACACACAAGTGAGCGTTGCAACCCCAACCACGTACAAATATTTTTCCAGCGTGTAACCAAGTCAAGTTTCCCGCCATTTTCCTGGGAGCCTGTCACGTGATTACATTAATTATAAATAGCAGATATGTGCTTGTTCATTCTCTTTTTCTCTCTTCTCTTTTCCTGCGAAGATGTAATCTTAAAGGATCCCGTCTCGACCATGTGCGATCAGACGTTAAAAATATATTCACGCATGCACGTACGTACGAAATTTTCCAAACTACATTACAAACATACAATCAATTCCAAACAAGCAACAAGAACTTTTCTCTTTGAAATACTTTTCTAAAGTTAAAAGTTTATTCAGCATTTCTCAGCTTTATAATTCATTCAACTTTTGTAAGCTCAGATAAAAATATTTCAATTTCATTAGTAAAACTTTAATTCAGTCAAAGGGACATAAACACCAGCAAAATAGTAACCTCTACGCATGTACATCATTACACAAAAATAAATATAAATTCTGTTGTTATAAGACCGTTTTTGTTCCTACTTGTGTTTCATATTTTGTAGTATTTTGCATTAAATATAAATTGTGTGGTCATGTTAATGAACAGACCTCTACAAATGGTTATATATATTAATATACCACTACAATAACGTATAAACAGAAAATATATTAAATAATTGTCGGACTTAGTAGTTCATTTATATATATATATATATATATATATATATATATATATATATATATATATATATATATATAGTTTATGAAAATCCGTATGGGTAAACCTAAGGAGGATAAAATCCAGAGAGCTCACTGTAAATCCAGAGCAAATAATTTAAATAAAAACAGACCACTTTAAGGTTCCATGTAATAAATTATTTCACCACAGCCCTTTTAAAGGACTGCGGATCATCAGACTTTACTTCCAAACAAAAATGAAAAAAAAAATTTACACATTTTTGACGGGCCGTATTAAACATATGTAAATTAACGAAATGAGGGGGGAGAGAGAAGACATGAGTGAGTTAGCAGATATTGACACATTTAAACGGTTAACTTAACGGAAGTTATATATTGATATCGAAGGGGTAGAGAAGAAAAAAACCCATAGAGAGAAAAAGAGAGAAGGAAGTTATGAGAGGTGTCACTAATTTTCTTTGAAAAAAAGGCTAGAAACAGACGCTGTTATTTTGTTTTACTTTGAAAGTGTTATTTTTGGGGGTTCATAAAGAGTATAATGTTTGATATAAATTTGAATGTCTCTAAACTGTCTACAAATAATTTAATTTGATGTTTAGTGTTTTAAATTTTTTTTTAATTTTGGAGATTTTCTATAAGAAAAATATTCATAGAATTAAAATTAAAAGAATAAAATTTTATCTTAAAATATAAATTTACTTCTAGTAATCTTTTTTTAATCTCTTTAAAAAGTTTTATTATTGATTATTAAGTTGACATCTCTATCCGTTTGAATTTTGTTCATGAATTTAACTCGTGACTATTTCTCGATAGGTAATCTCTTTTACTTAAATTTTAGTTAAGTTAATATGGGGTAATATTTGAAGGTAATATTAAAGATCTTGCTCTGTCATATACTGTATACACACCCATGCAAATATCACATATACACACGTTCCCTTACATGTTCAATCACTCATATAGGTACCCATGTGCTGATATACACAGGTAACTTCATGTATTAACATCTACCTAAATATCAAAAACTTTTCGGATTTAAATATTTTATCATCAATAATGATTATTAAAGGGTAATATATTTCAATTTAAACTAAATTATCAATTTAAAAAATTTTCCTCCATATTATAAAGAATTTTAAACTCACACTTCCAATTGGAGAATATTAAATGAGAAAATGAGATAGGACACTAATAACAGGAATGTAAGTCCTCCTTTTATAATATTCTATGTATCCATAAATATACACATACGCACATACATATACATACATATCCATATACATATATTCACATATACACACACACATATATACTCATACATACACACATACACATGTAGATATACACACACATACATACATACATCTTTACATATACACACACATATACCCACATATATACACATATATATATACACATACACATATACACACACATACACATATACACACACATATATATATATATACATATACACATATACACACACATATACTTATACACATATACCCACATATACCCACATATACACATACACACAAATATAACATATACATATATACACCCACATGTGCGTGCATGCAAAAAACATATCAAAATTCATACTTAATTACCTTATTATATCTATATTCTACCATATATATATGAACTCACAACTTCTTATATTTATACATACATACATACATACACTATCTATGGAACGACATACATGTACTCATCTATATATACATCTATATACACACCCACACTCACACATACATATATTGAAATTATAAAAAATTGTATACATACACATCCACACATATACATGTACCCATATACCCACACATACACATATATACACCCATATAGACATATAACTACATATATTAAAAAAAAAACAAAAACAGATCACCTATATACATACAAGTATATATACATACACATCCATAACCATACCCACCCACTCCAAAAATGTGCCCACAATACACAAAAATTAACACATACATGCCTATCTTTCCATGTAAACGCATATCAAAAGACGTATCAATGTTCAAATTCAATTACATAGTTATATACATACAGTTATGTGTTCGCACTTATGTGTGCATAGCAACATTTCCAAAAACAAAAAACCAAGGTCATGTAATATTAGTTTTCCTATATAGTTATTCCTAAATATATTTAGTTAGATTTAGATTGTTCTTATGTCGGCATTTAAAATTAGTTCATTATGTTTGTTTAGTAATAAATCCGGATCTTTATGTTTTATTATCTTTTTATTTTATTATTGAACCTTAAAGTGGTCTGTTTTTATTTAATATATATATATATATATATATATATATATATATATATATATATATATATATATATATAGGAACAACACGTAAGGTAAATAATCCGAAATTCTTAAGATTTTTTTGTTTTTATATTTAAAAACAGTGCTCAATACAAAAGTAGTTGCCGACATCAAAAAATTTTTGCATTAAATAATTAGCTTTAAAAAAAATTAAAATTTCATAGTCTATTAAAACGTCATAAGATAAAAAATAAAAATAAAAAACCTTTATGAAGTCGTCAAAAAACAAATTGTTCAATACGACGCATTTATATGCAAACAACCCTTTTGGAGAAAAAAAATCTTTAGACATTTAACGGCGTAACAATAATGCCAATAACTCTCTGTCGCTGAAACAGACTATGATATGCGTCTAGTGAATGTCATCATTCGCTTTAACATAGACACCCCGGACCCTTATCTTGACTTGACCTTTTTCCGAAAGTAACTAATATGTTGATACAAATTGTTAACGCTTACGCCCCTTACTGAAATAATTGCGTCAGTTGTTTCCATAGTAATTAATTTTACGAATGAATATGCTTATAAGCTGGTTAAATTTCAAGATTAGTTACTCCAAAAATTTCACTTGAGGATGAAACAGAGCTTGATACTTTAATTCAATTTAAATTCAATAATTATATTGAAGTTTTTGACTCCTGTTTTTGAAACATGAGAAATCTTATGTAGAAGGAATCATATTTTTAAAAAAATAATATATATATATATATATATATATATATATATATATATATATATATATCATTTAAGCATTAATATCAATTATTTATGAAAAAACGAAATACAACTTTTCTAACTCTGAGATTAAACGAAAGCATGTCTAGAGAACTTGATAATTGGCCACAAATCGCTAACATTGAAAGGAAAAAAAGAGGAAAACCTAAGGAGTGACCATAAAGTCTGTGATATATATATAATATATAATATAACATACCTTAAAACTATATTTCTTCATATATATATATATATATATATATATATATATATATATATATATAAACGTTATTATATATATATGTGGGTGTGTGCGTAAAATTCAGACACAACTAAAAATATATCTGTAAAAAAGACAAGGAAAAGTTTTCCTTTTGTTTTATTCACACACACACACACACGTGCATAAACCCAATCTTCAGGCCACAATATATATATATATATATATATATATATGTGGCCTATTAGATTGTGTTTATATGTGTGTGTGTGTGTGTGTGTGTGTGTGTGTGTGTGTGAATAAAACAAAAGGAAAACTTTTCCTTCTGTCTTTTTACAGATATATATAAACAAACATAATTGCCAATTTATACAACTAGACATAAAAGAATTCTACTCTTCTATAACAGAACCAATGTCAGATAAGGCCATCACCTTATCTAAAGAATAAATAAGAATAAAGACAAACGAAATCAATATCATTAAACACTCCAGTAAATCACTACTATTCGACAATGAAGACGCATGGATAAAGAAAGAAGGGATTTCTGACACTACAGTGGGAAGCTTTGACGACACTCTCCATAAAATATTCAACAAAAACACCGTAAAATTCAGCTGCAGTTGCACCGAGAACATGACACAAATAATAAAAATGCCCAACAGGAAAACTATCAACAAACCACCCGAACAAATTAAACCCACGTGTAACTGCAGAATTAAACAGTAATTGCTTACAAAACGATGTGATATACCAAGTCACGGTAAAATCATCAGATAACAAAGAAAAAATATACATAAGAGTAACTGAAGTACCCTGGAAACAAAGAAATTACGCACACAAAACACCTTTCACAAATAGTAAATACGCAAACAGCACAGTGCTTTCCAAGTATATCTGGGAAATTAAAAACAAAAAGCAAGTCACACCAAAAATATCATGGAAAATAAGGAAAAGAACATTAGCCTACAACCATCAATGCAAAAACTGCAAACTCTGCTTGAAGGAAAAATAGCTATAATTACCTTCCCAGACCAAAGCAAACTACTAAATAAACGATCAGAACTCATCTCAAAATGCAGACGCAAAAATAAATTTTTTAATGAAATGGTGAAAGTTTCTTTACAAAAGCTAAGCAAAGTGCTAGGAAATAAGAAAATTTCGTTAGAAACAAAGAAAAGAATACTAAACTGTTATGTAATATTGATCATCCAATATGCTAATGACTGCTGGACAATCTCATCACAGATTAAGAAAAAAACTTGAAGCAGACATAAATGTGATTCTACAGAAGGATGCTGAACATACCATTGACTGGAAATGTGAATAAAGAGGAAGTTTTAGAGAAAATAGATAAAAAAACGACACATACTTAGAACCAGAAGAGACAATCGAAATTCCTAGTGCACATAGAGGAAAGAGGGCTTTGAAAATTTGACATTTACAGGACATATTGAAAGCAAGAGAGACAAAGGAAAGCAGTGAATAACCCACATGAAGAGCTTGTGTAAATGGTTCGCAAAAAAGTTTAGGAGAAATAACAAAAAGACAAGAACTACAAAGGGCAGGAAGTTGTGAAGAAGCATGATCGACCCCGCGCTGAAGAGACAGAAGAAGTGTATTTTTATTTTATAGTTATACAATCAGTCACGTGAAAGATATTTCATAGATAATACTAGAATAGTATATAGCACTCCCTCAATGAATGACTCACTCAAGGAATGACGCAAAATGATAGAAATTATTATGATACCACAGATACAAGCCATATTAAATAAAATATCTTCCACCAATTGAGATGATATTTTAAAGTTCGTAATGACTGAGACAGTTGAAAGTATTTGAACAAAACATCAACTTTGGACTGTTTATCCATAATTTTGATCCCGATGTGCAGCATCTTTGAAGATTGAAAAAATGCAATAAATAATTAAACAAATACAACTGCTGGTTGAGTTTGATAAAATTTATTGGATGAATTCTTAACGCCAAAATGTAGCTTACATATCAGATGAAATTGTAAAAGATGAAATGCATCACATGAAAATTTTTCCCACTTTGTTGTAGTTTTTTACCCCTAAAATTGGTTTGATATGTAAAAGTTTATCTATCAATAGCCAAGGTACCCGGCGTTGCCCCGGTGTACACATGGTTGCAGTTGTATAACGGCACTCCCTGTATACCCGCACCCCGTGTCTAGAAATGTCTGCCTGCGTTCCCGCTTGCATGCATCATCCGTTGGTATACTAAGCTACTCCCCATCCCTCATTTTTTACGTTATGTCCTTCGCAAGTGTTTGGTTGTTCTTAATAAAGGAATTCCACGGATAAAACCTTCTTGTGTGGTCGCTGCTCTGGGTTAAATTGTTTCAATGTTTTAGATATTCAATAAATTTCCTATGACTGTAATAACTTTTAAATAGTATGGCATTGTTCACAAATCTAATAATCAAACAAAAACAGGGATGAAGCGTCAGAGCTTGATTCAACTGCAAGTACAAACGCATGGACGCTCCTTTCGTCTTCGCATGTCAACTGTAAAGCTGGGGTTAACGAAATGTTTTTCGGAAATATTTTCCTTTTAACGCTTCAATAATCCTTCTTAAAAATCTTTGCATCAAAGGTTGTTCGAATGCCAATTCAGGAGGGAATCATATGAAGAAACTGATGGCTAAATGGCAAAAGTCGATTTTAGACCTAGTTTGTTGCAGATTTCGTTCACTTAACTGAAATAATCCATACCAAACATTCACACAATACAATTTGTTTGTCATATGTAATTTACATGGCAAATTTGGAAATCATAGGATGAAAAACCAAGGAGTTATGGCCGAAAAAAAACGGGGTTTTTGAACAATTTTTCGTGGTTTTTAGTTATACTTGGGGAAGCGAGCAGGGCTAAAATCACACTATTTTTTTCTTGCATGATGGTAATTTTTTTCCATATCTTTGAAGAAAATCGAATAAAAAAATGAGGAAGTTATTCAAGTTTTTGTTTTAATAATTACGAAAAACCCGATTTTTTCACAGGTTTTTGCAATTTTTTGTGTGAAGTCAATGTCGAAGGAAAAATATCAAACATCATAACATAAGCTGTTTTGCATTAAATGCAAAGAACATCAGCACATCCGGTAAAAATTTTGTTCGCGCGTAACTTTGCCTTGGTTTTTGTAAAAATCCTTACACATCTTCAACTTTATCGATTTTTCTGCCAAACCCGGGGGCCTGGAGATTGAAATGTTGGTCAAAACTGGTAAATTTGCAACATGTTTGTACAATTTCATCGAAATCGGTCGAGAAATGTGGACGCGTGCATAAATAGCACACACACAAACAGGCGTAAGACATAAATTTTCCCAAATATATATATATATATATATATATAAATAAATAAAAATAGAAAAAATACATACATATTGCAAAATATATATAAAAAAAGCCCACCCTTGTATATTTTCAGAAAAAATTTTTCAAGAGGAAGGATCCAGGTAGAACTCAATGTCTAGGACAGAACCGGATATAATAAAAAATGACCTGGTTCCAAATATTCCATGGTCATAATTTATTCCATTGGAATCGTAAATTCCAAATCATCAGACCTGCTGCGATTCAAAATGAAAACCCTACTAAGAAAAAAAATTTTGGCCATCAAAACAACAATTTAGAGAAAGTGTACGTATCCTCCTGGAGGGACCTGAAACCTTAACAGAGAGAATTTTAGGAGATGTCTTTGGGGACAGCAAAAAAAGGAAAAAAAGAAAGTCGACGGATGTCCAATGGCAGAAAGATACATTTCGCTGTGACATATACGTCCCATTCAAATAGGATAGGGAGGATTGAAAAAAAAAAAGGAAGAGAAGAGGGGGTTGAGATGGGACGAAGGAAAATAAAATTGTGTTTACCAACGGACCGCCTTGTAATTGCTGTGGAAATTAGTACACTACAGGTTAGAAATCAAATATAAATATATGAAGATGAATATAACGATTGTCTAATTTAGCAAGGACCTCTATTTCTATGTTCAAAAACACATAATATCACACACAAAAAAGTTATTTTCTTGGCTTGATCATTTTTATGTATATGTATGTTCGCTCACACACACATTCTTTCATACGTGTACATACACATTGTTACACATATATATATATATATATATAAAACTAAAAATATATTCACATATCCACACATACACATATTTATCTATATTCATATACACACAATTTTTAAAAACATATGTTGGCATTCTTTTCCCCATGCATATAAACATACATTCATACATTCATGATTATACATACACATAAACGTGTATACAGATACATTTCCATTGGTACATACATTACATATATATATATCACATATATATATATATATCTGTTTTTATAACGCCATCATCCCAGAATTCCTTTCCACATACACACATCTTTATAACACATATACACAGCTACACATATATATATATATATACACATGATGGTCTCACCTTGCGTTCACATATATATATACACATGCAAAACATACACAATCTTCCACATGTACATATACACATGCACACACATTCCACACACACATTCGGGTTTGGCATTATTCTGTAAACACTACACCTATAATATACATAATAAACACCTCCATACGTACATATATATCCACACTTTTAGTACACACATAAACGTCGTACATACATATTTTACAAATTTTTCACACATATATTTTCACACATACATATAAATACACACATAGAGGATCGTTATTTGTCATATATATAAAAATGTTAAAACTATAAATAAGTGACGATTCAAATAAATCTGTATAAAAAAAAAATCATATATATATTGATATATATACATGTATATCATACAATACACATAAGTATACATATTATACATACATGCACAAGATGCAAACATATATCATATATAAAACATAGTGCATCATTAAATTTGGTTTGAATACGTCCACGAATAAATATTGAAATGATGAAATCAATCATTTGCTTTATTTTAAGAATTTATTAAGAAAAAAGCGTTTGAAAATTAAAATAAAAATACATTTTGAAAGTTCTTTTTTAATAGAACATTTAAATGCTCTCCTTGTTCTATATTCTTCAAAAAGTGGATCACCGGCAACGTTTTGTGTTTTTACCTAAAACGAATATTAATAATAAAATCGTTTGACTTAAAAAATACCGGAGTGACGTCTGACAAAATTATGAAAAAATCATAGACAGAGCGAGCTCTTTTGTTTTTTTTTTTTTCAATTCCCTGTCGGTGGCATTCTTGAACAAAAACTTGACAAATTTTAGTCAAGGATAAAACGAAAAAAATATTTACAAATAAAATGCGTAACGGACCGTTCGTTACCCCGGTCAAAAAAGGCCGTGTCTTTCTCCAGAGAGAAACCATTCTGGGATCCTAATTAGAAGAATTCCTTGAAAACAAAAAAGGGATTGCCTACACTGAAGGGAAAAAACCAAGCAAAATTTAATGAGCGTAAATTTAATTGACCAATGGAAAAATAACTCGGTTTATAAATGTCAAAAAATTAACAAGCTTCCGAAAAAATTCTTTTTGATATAAAAAGTTCAATAAATATTGAATCAAGGCACATTATTAATAGAAAGAAAATTGGAAAACAGAAGTAAATAATGCAACAGCTGTAGCAGCTACTGGAAAACTTAATGTAAGACAAAGAAAAGATCAAACAACAGAGAAAAAATAATTGGAAGTCAAAATTAAAATAAGAAATTGAGGAAATCAGATGTGAATTATCGATACTAGATGAAATTCAAATGTTTCCACATGAAAAAGAAGGAAAATCAAACGGAAATATAAAATTAAAGTAGTAAATGAAATTTCACCAATCAAGGAAATATTTAAACAGAAACTTCTTGTAATTCATCGAAACAAGAACAATAAAAGATTTGGTTCGTTTTATCCTGAAAAATATCGCAAAAATTTGGGGAAATATTTGGAAATAAAAAGAATATAATCCCAATTCAGATAAAAAGTTAAATACAAAGAATGAATTTAAACCTCATTAATAATGGAAAGATATAACCAAAAAAAATGTTCCATATTTTCAATTGCTAACAAAAATTTAAAATGTTGCACCTCAAATCATAAATGATCAATCTTGTTTCAAAAATAGTCTGTAATCAATCCATTCAACCTTTTTCAAAACTTTAGCATTACTAATTAATAAACCCGATAAAATTCAAGAATGGGTTATTCAAAATTTAGTTGCTTTCTAAAAAAAAATGTTTAAATAGACGATCCAAAAATTATAGTCCAATAACATGTCTGTCCACCACATTATAAATTTTAATCACGGAAGTCTGATAATTGTCCAGTTGTTTTAACTGATAAACTATTTCCACGGTCACAAAAAACTAGATCAGAAAAAGATGCATTTCACTCAATTTGGTTGAAAAGACAACGATAAATAAATAACATTAAATCATTGAAAATCATTTTTAAGATTTTTGATCAAGAGTAAATTTGGATAGATTATCGTTTGTTTGGTCTAGTGATACTTCTCTATTGGATCCCAAACAAACAGTACAAAGTCTCCTCGATGATTATCAAACTTTCCTGAAATATAATCATGGGACTATTTTTGGCAGATTAATTCCCCTAATCAATTAGAAAGACAGTGCCAATATAATCGTTTGAAAAAAACGATGACAAAACTTTTTCAATGATAATCAACATCTCTTCTGTTTTGTCTGTCTTTAATGGACACCTTTCGTAGCTAAATATACGGCTGTAATATCGTGGATATAAAAAAAACAACAAATAAAGAGTCAGTTATTTTAGTTCGATCACCTCAAGGTTTTTGAAAATTCTTGACGTGAAAATTCAGTATATTTCCGCGTCATAGATGACATCAGGTAAAAAAAAATTCAAATTTTCATAAATTTATCAAATAACATTCGATAAATGACTGGTATTCTGATATACACTGAATAGTTATTTCGATTCTGTCAAAAAGATTAGATGAACAAGAATAAGCCTGTTTTAATAACAACATATTGACTCATTTTTACTGATGAAATAACTTGCTCCCTAATGAACGTTTTGTGTTTTTTACACTAAAATGGTGATGATTATAGACGTGATGTTATTAGGTATGTTCTTACCGATCGTTAAAAATTCAAAAAGCAGAAATATTACAAAAACACTTCTATATCCCGATTTCCTATACAATATATTTTCAAAATTCAAACCATTGCTTTGTTTAAGTTTCAAATACATGAAAACTTACGAATACTTATTTCTCTTTTTTTTTTCATGCAAGCATCCTAATGCCATGTTGATCGTCTGTATGGGTCTAGATCCGAAAGAGGCAGAGGATTAGTTCAAGAGAACTGGATGAAGAAATACAATAGTCTCCAGAGTTACTGGAAATGTCAATTGTTACTACATTTGAATAGTTGGAGATGATAGGAAACAAGGTGGGGAAGGGAATTTCACAAAAGGTTGCAGAGAGTGGTAGGTGTAGAAGAGGCTTGATACATTTAAAGTTTCGAAGTGAAAACGGGGAACAGATCAAGGTATCTGGAGATGTCGTTTAAATTCATGCAGTTTGGGAACGTAGTCAAAAATTACCATGTCGTGAATGTATTTGTCGAAAATTATGGATGGAGGTGACGGTACGTCTGTGACAGAGTGACTGTAAACGAAATGCCAGATCAGGACCAACCACATTGCATATCCATCTCTGGATTTTGTCGAGGACCATAAGACAAACAGCGGGGTCTCTAGATCATATATGACAGCAGTATTCCAAACAAGGGAAAATGGTTGATTTATAGATTTGAAGGATGGATTCGGGCGAGAAAACATTTTCTGGCGCGACACAGAAAACCAACTTTCCTTGCGGTAGATGAAGCTATTGATTCAATGTAATTGTTCTATCTCAAGTCATCGAACAGTGTAAAACAAAGCAGTCGCAAGAGGTGCTCTCGTGGAGTTGAGCATCAGACATTCTAATGTGAAGCAGGGAGGGTTCTCTGTAGTGGGTAACAGAGAGCAATTTTGTTTTTGAGGCATTCAAGTTAACCAGCCATTTCCTGTCCCAGTTAACAACCGATTGGAGGTCCTTTTCGGGACCAACGGCCAGGTTAGTTTTGTCAGCGATACCAGATTTGCTTTTGAAGCAGGAGTAAATACTAGTGTCGTCTGCATAGATGCCTACTTGCGAACTGATGACATCGGGAAGATCGTTAATGAAGATAAGGGACAGAGTAGGACCCAGGATAGAGCCTTAGGGAACACCTGCGTTCGTGAGAAAGGAACTGGAGGAGAATCCGTTAAGGACGATTTTCATTACACAGTTTAACAGGAATGATTATATTAAGTCAAATAATCGTCCTGAGATACCATATCGCTGAAGCTTAGGGAGGAGGCCGGCATGCCCTATCAAACGCTTTAGAGATATCTAGAGCCACGGCACGAGCTTCTTCGTTATTGTGAAGTGCTTGGCAAACAAATTCATTTATGGCCGTAAGCACATCAGCTGTAGATTGGGCAAAGCAGAAATATTGCTTGTCAGAGCAAATCATGGCGTTGATTAAAGCTTCAAAGACTTTGCTGAAGAGTGGTAGGAGACTGATAGGAGTTAGATGGGTCAGAAGGGTCTCCAGAATTCATAAAGACAGGAACAATAGATGAAGACTTCCAAACAATGGAAAAGTCATTGAGGCAGTAGTTATATAATTTGGAGAGGGCAGGGGCCAGTTCAGGAGCACATTTCTTCAGTACAATGGCTGGTATCCAGTCACCACCGCTAGCTTTATGGGAGTCTAATTTAGAGATGATGCCCAATTGGTTATGTTGCAACTCGCTCAATAGAGTCTCAGTTCTAGTGGGTGGGTACACCGGACGAGTCGAGCGTTGAATTGAATGGGAATTTATGTGCAAGGCACTCGGCCTTGTCAGCTGAGGAAGTCAGGACCTCAAATTGGTTGAATAAAGGAGGTATTGTGGATTTGCTGTTGTTTAGTACGCCCTTGCAGAGACGCCAATAATCTTCGGAGCCGAATCTGCGAGATGCAATACGTTGTTTCATTCTATCGGCAAAAAGTGACTTTGCTTCATTGAGGACACGCTTGCACTCGTTACAGGCTGAGACAAAGAGACGTCTGCTGCAATCTGACATGTCACTACGGTAGAGGCGGAAGAAGTGATTCCTATGGGCAATGGCAGCTGAGCAAGCAGTAAAGAACCAAAGGGATGAAGGCGATTTAAGCTTATATTTCGTTGCAGGGATGAAATCTCGATTCCAGCTTTTACCAAGGAGAAGAGCTCGGAAGCGCATTCTTGAACAGGGAGATTAAAGACCACATTCCAGGGGTCATCGCGAAGGAAATCCTGGAACGTGTCCCAATCTTGATAACAGAAAGATGTTCTGTTGGTAGGAGGTTCTTTGCTGGAAGTGGAGTAAAAAGAGATGTTGACAGACACTACAGCATGATCAGAGTTGCCAAGAAGGCAGAGCTGCGTGGCTCGACGAGACTCGGGGATGGAAGTGAAACAGAGACTGAGAAGAGAAGCCTTACCGCCGAGGTTATTGGGGAAACGTGTGGGAAAGTCGACTATTTGCGGGAATGATTGAGTAATTGAAAATTTAAGGGTTCGTATGCCAGCAAGGTCAGTTATAGAGTTTTTAAGCCACTTGGTATGGTGGGCATTAAAGACACCGCACACGAATATATGAACAAACGGATGAAGAGAGATAGCCTTGTCTATATTATCGGAAATGCCTTCGAGTACACCACAGTCTTGGGAGGATGGAGAACGATAGAGGAAGAGGTAGTTTATAGCATTGAGGAGAGATAGACGGAGACACATGTATGAAGAAACAAGGAGTGAGAGAAGGGGGAGGAGTATTGACCGAGCGATAAGAAAGCCTACCTACTCTTATTGGCCTACCTACACTTGTGTCAAAGAACATGAAAGAAGTAAGAAACCTTATTCCGTGATAATGGAAGCCAAAAATTCAAAAGGGGATTTCAAGTGAATGAAGAAGAGCAAGTAAAGTCTAATGCACCTATTGCAGCGATAAAAACCTAAAGAGAAGGCAAATGTAAATGCAATGGACCAAATGCAGAAATGATAGCAAGATAAACTTCTTGATGGCCAATACTCTGCCCGTACCAAACGATTTTATGTAGACAAACACCATACACATTACTATTTACGTAGTGCAGGGTTAAAAGCGGAAACCGAAAGTTTTTTATTCTTGCTGCACAGGTCCAATTCTTGCTAACTAGAAATTACCAAATAAACATACTGAAAAATTGTTTTTCACCCGAAATGCTGATTCTGTGATGAATATCTAGAAACAATTGACCATATTGTATCAAGTTGTACGGTGTTAGCTCCCAACTGAATATAAAACTCGACATGACAGGGTGGTCCAATATCTGCACTGATAAATCTGTATCATTTACAAGAAGGAAACTGCAAGAAACTGGTACGAACACCACCGAGACCCGATTACAGACATAGGATTTGTAACAATTTTATGAGACTTTACAATGCAGTCAAAACAATCAAAGCTAATCACCCACAATCAAAGACCACAAAAAAGAATGTGCTTTCTCATTGACAAGACAAATCCAGCAGACTGTAATTTATATTTCAAGATCTTACCAAATATCAAAATACAAAAATCTTAAAGTGGAAATCTCAAAAATGTGGCACATGATGATATCAATAATTCCAGTTGGAGTTGGAGTTCACACTTTATGAAAGGCTTTATGAATGTAAAATGTATGTGATATTTAAAAAATATTCAGTGAAAATATCATGAAGCTGTTTCTGACCTTAAATCTCTGGCTGGGACCCGGAAAGAAATGGGCATACAACATATATAAAAGGAAATAATAATAATAATAATAATAACAGACTACCGTAAAGTCTTTGATAGTGTGCCACACTCTTGGATCCTTAAGGCTTAGGAAAGTCTCCTCGGTGATAATAAATTTCCTTAAACACAGCATAGGAATGTGGAAAACCACATTACACCTAAATCACACCAGATGCACTGCCACCTCCAGGCGTCTGAATATCTGACGCAGAATCTTTCAAGGAGACTCCCTGCCATCCTCCCATTTTGCCTGGCTTTAATCCCCCTCAAGCATGAAATAAACAATAATAGCTATGGATACAAAGTAAACAAGAAAGTATTCAATCACCTACTCTACATGAATGGCCTCAAACTCTTTGCCAAAGATGACAATGAGTTGAAGGGTTTCCTCAAAACTGTAAAATTTTTCAGTGACGACATAGGTATGGATTTCGGATAAGATAAATATGCAAAAGTAACATTCAAGAAAGGGAGAATTACAGAAAGACACTCAATAGATCTAAATTTCGTCACAGAGATTAGGGAACTGGAACAAGAACAAACCTATAAGTACTTAGGAATTAGCGGAGGAGATGGAATACAACATATCCAAATAAAAGAGAAAGTAAGAACTACAGAAGTGTGTGTGTGGTATTGAATACCGAGTTGAATTCAAAAAACAATATCAGACATAAACACCTTGGCTGTCCGTCCCTGTGGTGCAATACAGTTTAACTGGCCATAGCTGACATCTCGCCAACACGAGAAATCTTTTTCATCGCTTGCATCATCCCAAGGCTGATGTTGATCGTCTCTATGTGCCCAGAACGGAAGGAGGCAGAGGATTAGTTCAACTAGAAGTGTCTTACAAAAATACAACAATCGGGCTTCAAAGATATCTGTAAACTACAAAAGACTGGATAATGATCGGTATCAAAAAACATGAAAGAAGTAAGAAACTTTATTCAGTAATAAACGAAGCCAACAAGTTCCAAGTTTCAAGTTCAAAATGGAAACCATAATAGTTTGGGAAAAAAAAAATCAAAGGTACATGCAATCGACCAGATATAGAAATGATGGCAAAAACCAATCGACCAGATACAGAAAATGATGGCAAGATAAACTGATACCCCAAAGGTACATGCAATCGACCAGATACAGAAAATGATGGCAAATAAACTGATAACCCCCAAAGGTTGCAATCGACCAGATACAGAAATGATGGCAAGATAAACTGATAAACCCAAAGGTACATGCAATCGACCAGATACAGAAATGATGGCAAGATAAACTGATAACCCCCCCGAAAGGTACATGCAATCGACCAGATACAGAAATGATGGCAAGATAAACTGATAACCCCCCAAGGTACATGCAATCGACCAGATACAGAAATGATGGCAAGATAAACTGATAAACCCCCCAAAAATGATAAGATAAACTGATAACCCCCCCAAAGGTACATGGCCAGATACAAAATGATGGCAAGATAAACTGATAAACCCCCAAAAAAATCGACCAGATACAGAAATGATGGCAAGATAAACTGATAAACCCCTCCAAAGGTACATGCAATCGACCAGATACAGAAATGATGGCAAGATAAACTGATAAACCCCCCAAAGGTAATGCAATCGACCAGATACAGAAATGATGGCAAGATAAACTGATAAACCCCCCAAAGGTACATGCAATCGACCAGATACAGAAATGATGGCAAGATAAACTGATAAACCCCCAAAGGTAAATCAGAAATGATGGCAGATACATACAGAAAAATGATGGCATAAACCCCCAAAGATAAACTGATGGCAAGATAAACCCCCCAAATCGGATACAGAAATGCAATCGACCAGATACACCAGAAAAATGATGGCAAGATAAACTGATAAACCCCCCAAAGGTACATGGACCAGATACAGAAATGATGGCAAGATAAACTGATAACAAAGGTGCAATCGACCAGATACCAGATATGATGGCAAGATAAACTGATAACCCCCCAAAGGTATAATCGACCAGATACACAAGATAAACCCCCCCCCAAAGGTACATGCAATCGACCAGATACAGAAATGATGGCAAGATAAACTGATAAACCCCCCCAAAGGTACATGCAATCGACCAGATAAGAAAATGATGGCAAGATAAACTGATAACCCCCCAAAGGTACATGCAATCGACCAGATACAGAAATGATGGCAAGATAAACTGATAAACCCCCCCCAAAGGTACATGCAATCGACCAGATACAGAAATGATGGCAAGATAAACTGAAAGGTAATGCCCCCCCAAAATGGTACATGCAATCGACCAGATACAGAAATGATGGCAAGATAAACTGATAAACCCCCCAAAGCTACATGCAAACCAGATACAGAAATGATGGCAAGATAAACCTGATAAACCCCCCAAAGGACCAGATAAATGATGGCAAGATAAACTGATAAACCAATCGACCAGAAATGATGGCAAGATAAACTGATAAACCCCCCCCCAAAGGTACATGGATACAAAATGATAAACTGATAAACCCCCCAAAGGTACATGCAATCGACCAGATACAGAAATGATGGCAAGATAAACTGAAAACCCCCAAAGGTACATGGCCAGATACAGAAATGAAAAACTGATAATGATGGCAAGATAAACCCCCCCAAAGGTACATGCAATCGACCAGATACAGAAATGATGGCAAGATAAACTGATAAAAGAAAACACAGAAATGATGGCAAGATAAACTGATAAACCCCCCAAAGGTACATGATGACCAGATACAGAAATGATGGCAAGATAAACTGATAAACCCCCCAAAGGTACATGCAAATCGACCAGATACATGCAATCGACCAGATACAGAAATGATGGCAAGATAAACTGATAAACCCCCCAAAGGTAACCCCCCAAAGGTACATGCAATCGACCAGATACAGAAATGATGGCAAGATAAACTGATAAACCCCAAAGGTACAAAAAAAATGATGGCAAGATAAACTGATAACCCCCCCAAAGGCGACCAGATACAGAAATGATGGCAAGATAAACTGATAAAACCCCCCCAAAGGTACATGCAATCGACCAGATACAGAAATGATGGCAAGATAAACCCCCAGATACAAAATGATGGCAAGATAAACATAACCCCCCAATAGTACATGCAATCGACCAGATACAGAAATGATGGCAAGATAAACTGATAAACCCCCCAAAGGTACATGCAATCGACCAGATACAGAAATGATGGCAAGATAAACTGATAAACCCCCCAAAGGTACATGCAATCGACCAGATACAGAAATGACCAAGATAAACTGACATGCAATCGACCAGATACAGAAATGACGCAAGATAAACTGATAAACCCCCCAAAGGTACATGATGGCAAGATAAACTGATAAACCCCCCAAAGGTACATACATGCAATCGACCAGATACAGAAATGATGGCAAGATAAACTGATAACCCCCCAAGGGTACATGCAATCGACCAGATACAGAAATGATGGCAAGATAAACTGATAAACCCCCCAAAGGTACATGCAATCGACCAGATACAGAAATGATGGCAAGATAAACTGATAACCCCCCCCCAAAGGTACATGCAATCGACCAGATACAGAAATGATGGCAAGATAAACTGATAAAAAAAAACAATGTGGCAAAGAGGTGAATAGTTGTGAACAGACAAACGCCAGCTAAGTCGAGTTGGACTGTGCCACCAACACGATACCAGCGACAAAATGAGTGACGCGCTAACGAGCGAAGAAGCAGCTAATTGGTTACCGCTGTTTAGAGCCGACGTCAGATACAGCTGATAAGGATCGAATCCGGTTGCACAAATAGGAGCTGAAACAATTTTATGGAACTTTAGAATACACACACGCAAGAAAAGTTGGTTTTCTGTGTCGCGCCAGAAAGTCTTTTCTCTTCCGAGTCCATCTTTCAAATCTATAAAATCAACCATTTGCCCTTGCATGGAATGTTGCTGTCATATATAGTCTGGAGCCCCCACTGTTCGTCTTAAGGTCCTCGACAAAACCCAGAGACCGATATGCAATGTGATTGGCTCTGATCCGAAATCTGGTTTACAGTCACTCTGTCTCAGACGTACCGTCGCCTCCATCTGTCTTTTCTACAAATACTTTCACGGTAACTGCTCCCACGAGCTATTTTCGCTAGTTCTCAAATTGCATGAATTTAAACGTGTCACTAGGTCGGCATCTCAGTTCCAACCTTTCACTGTCGAAACGGTTAAATGTAGTTGTCTCTTCTACTCCAATAGCTTTATGTTTCACACTTCTCGTCTGTGGAACCCCTTTCCTCTTACTTGATTCCCTGATAGCCATAATCTCCAAATATTCAAATCGACATTCAAACTATTCAATCGACATCTCCAGATGCCTTGACCTAATTCTCCGTCCTTCTCTTCATTTCCTCTGCCACGCCTCTTTACTCTTGCTCCCATTCCCTGTAACCCCTTGCGTGCTAGTGGTACTCCCGCCTTGCTTGGGTCAAATGTTTCCAAAAAGAAAAAAGACAGAACAATCAAAGCTAATCTCCTCATTAAATTTTTATTCGTGAAAAGCTATCAACAAGCAGTATGAGGATATTGTTTCAATCCTACTTAGGCAAAGTAGCAGATGAACTAACTAATGCGTTTATAAAAATTCCACCACCTTCGCTGTCAAATAAAAACAAATACAGTCACATTCACAAAAATATAGTAAAAGTACACAACATCCACAACAGAAAGGAACTGGTCACAATGAAAAAAAATACCAACAAGACTCAGATTATATTTTCAAGAAGAAAGACCTAATTTCTTTTTTACGCCGAAAAGGCAGGAATGCGTAAATCCTAGTGTAGATAGACTGAGAAGCAAAATAACATCCATATATTAAGCAGTTTCTGACCACCGTTCCAGGTTCCAATTTACGTACAAAACAAATTCGACTGACGGACACTCCACAACTACAACCTACTGAAATGAAAAATGTTATTTACATTAGTATTCATATTCTTATATCACCAATTTCTATAGGGAACAGAATTGTTTCAGACTGTTGATAGCACGAAAGAACAAACAAAACAAGTACCACTGGTGGGGGTGAAAGGAAAAGTAGGCAATAATTTTTGTGTGAAAGGGAGGCGGCTTTTGAAAGGAAGGTAGAGTTGGTAAGGCCTGGAGTTGTTACGTTTGTCGGGACGTCAACAGCTGGCTTGTTCTCCGTAATTTTGTCTTTGACGATACAGAAGATGCGAGTGGAAAGTCACTATGTGCGCGAGGTGTGGCGATTTGGAGGAGGCTTGGTCTCGAGGGGATATGTACGTCGGGCCAGTTGATCGAGGTCATGGTAGTTAAGTTGAGAGCATCTGCGCAGAGGACGACTTTTTTATTTTTCGTTTTGCTTTCTCAGCGTTCACATTCAGCGATATGTATTGTAGAGTGAATCAGAAAGAGATATAATTTGAAGTGGTATAAAGCAATACTCGATTCTTATATCAGTTTCATTCGTCAGTCAAAATAAAATATCAACGAAAAATGAATTTGGAAATTGAAATTTCTTGTTTAAAAAGATCTTCCTAATAGACTTTCGTGATTATTAATGTTATTAATCCTTTAGTGGGCTTTTTTAAAGCAACTTTTGTTCAACCATTATAAAAAATAAAACTATACAAGACAATATTGCAGAAAGGAAAATTAGTTAAAATGTAAATTCATTTTTGATGAATTTAATTGTTAATAATCTTCGTCGTCATCCATTTGTGATGGAATTAATGAGAAAATAACTAAGTGTTATGTCATATCATGGACAAACAAGTAGAAAATACTGTACTGTTTATAGCAGTTAACTGTTTATTCCACCAATACTGGTTTAGTTGCATAGTGCTATGAAAGTTTTAAAAAATGGTCTCATTATTTTCATAATGTAACAAATTGGAACTGAAGGAAAAATAATTAAAAAAGGTTAGTTTGGTTCAATAAGTGAATATGAATTCGAGACTCTAGGGAAATTGAACCCAAATTCCAGTCAGACTGCATATAACTGGCAAATTCCTCACCTACCCACTGCCCGCGCTGCTCGGGACAACGTGTATTTTGACAGGTGATTGATTTCGGGGGGAGGGAGAAACTCTGGCTAAACGGATGTTTTCCTAAGGATTTTTTTTCTTAAGAAGATTTTCAGGAGGGAATTCTCAAAAAAAAAAAAAAAAAGAAAAATAAAGAAAAAAGGTCAAGAAGAAAAATTAGGCGAAGCGTCCATATGTCTTTTAGAGGCACTTATAATCAAAGAAATTCTATCACCTTGCAAAATCCATAAAAAAGAAATCATTTTGAGTTGCAAGTAATTGGTAATTTGGATTCGGAAAAAAACCCACTGAACAGGCAGATGTAACAGGCACAATGACGTGACTAGAGCAAACATTACTAACACATACTGGTTCTGTTTCCCTTTCTCTCATAATACTAACGATAAAACTGTTATAATTCCGACCATTTGATTAAGCCAAAAAAATACTGAAAAGGAAAATATATTTAAATTTGTAGAAATGACGAACAAAGCTGACATTTTACAGAAAATATACAATCTGGTTTGGTCATTTGATACCCAACTCGAACCCAGGAAAGCAATCTTAACTGCAACTGTGTCCAATTATGTAACCCAGCTTTGAATTGCTGATATTTCAACTTCTCAATCGAAAATCTCTTCGAGATCAGGATAAGACAGCATGAGCTGGAGAGGAATTTAAACTAGGAATAATGCCCCCTGAAGTATCCAGTATCCAAAGTCCATCAAGCCATCTTTGAGACAACCACTTGCAGGCCAAATATAGGGATGTTGTCCTTTTTATTGCAATTCCAACTGAGTATCTTGACCCTGATATGTCCCATCTGTTGCTGTTTCAATTACTTGAAGTGTCGGCTATCGTGTCACATCGGATAATAATTCTCAGGTATTTTTTATGTATAACTTCTTATCATAGGCGTTTTATAACGAAAAAATATGTAATGTAGATGTTAAACTTTATTCATTACCTCATCACCATTGATCATTGGGTCAGCTATATAATTAGTTAAATCCAAATATTATTGGTCAAGTAGAATTAAATATGTAAAATATTTTATATAAAATGTGTGTCTTGCCAACAGCCAAAAATGAATAAACATACACTATTCAAAATTTTGAATTAGCTCCACCACATTTTCATACTATCAACTGATCTGACAATACCTATATATTGTCAGATCATTCATTTCAGTCTGTAATTATTCATGTTCATAATTAAAATAGAAGTATGTAACATTTTCCAACACAGATTCCAATTTCATTAGTGGTCCTTATCAATTCCAGCAGAACATACACCACTCCCAACCATTAGAAATTTACCACCAGCTTGCACGACATATTGTTGACTAGTTTGTTCTATAGATTCTTCTCTATACCCAAACTTAACCATCTACCCAAAAGAGTTCTAAATCTGATTCGTCTAAGTAACATCGGATACCAGCCTTCTACAGACCAATATTCTCTGGACCAGGTATGCTGCGGCAACTGATGCTGTGATATCAATAATGGCAGCCTTGTTGGTCAGCGATTACTAAACCCAATGAAATGCAATGTGTTGATTGATGGGTTGAATATTGGGTAGTGATTCGATACAATATTTTCCTACGTTGTGTAGTTATCTTTCTTACTGATCATTAATTGTCCCGTTTTTGCATCACCTGTGAGTATTGATAGTTTTTACGTGTTTCTGGTGCTTGTCTCAAATTCACGCATTCCAACTATGTCTTTACTACTGTGACCCAAGGAAAAAAAACAAAAAACAAACTCTAGAGCAGTTTCTCTCTCAGAGACAGAATGTCATCATTCTGGTCACAACAAATCAAATGGTTTTCAAACCTGTTCGTATCACATGGCTACCACAGCTACACTACCTCTTTACTTATTACGTCGCACATACATCAGCCGTCTGAATCTATAAAAATTGGCCATGTCTTCAGTTTGTAGATATTATTTTCTTGGGAAGAGATAATATGGTAAAATATTGAGTAAAAATATATCCGATTAAACAAGTTTGTTCAAAAATTAAATGACCTGTACATTGTCATAATGTCATAAATTTATTCACTTTAAAAAGATATGCTTAAACATTTAAAATCTATTTTCTGCCATTTTTAAAGCAAATAACTGCGTCTTTTGGTGTTAGTATGCAATTTTACTTTTTTTGTCATCAATCTCAATTACCATAAAGAAAAACGTTTTGCCGAAAATTAATTTCAAGTTAATTTCAATAATCCAAAATCCAAATATACTGAACTAGACATAAAGGTAAATTATGTGCTTTTATTTCTCGATAGCTATTTTAATTTTAAGTAAATTAAGAACCCAGCATTTGTTTATCTGACTGCAATTATAAGAGCAAGAAAATATTTCAAACTTTAAAACCATAACTTGTTAAACACCTTTGTTTGATAATGTTGTTAGATATCTGAAAACAACTTAATAGACCAGTCATTATATGGTAGGTTACAAAGTTAACAGTTTATCTTACGACAATATCCGTTCGCACCATATATCGGTATATAATTAACTAGCAGTAGAGGCCGGCGTTGCCCGGGGATATAACAGTAAGAGATAGATCAAGTATCCACCATCATAAAGACTGAAAAATAAAATTGACAAAGATTATTGTTTAAGGTTGACGGACACGCATGTCTTAATTAGTTTTTTTTTTTTTTACGAATTGGTCAAACCCAAACTCAAACAAAAACATTGTTTTCAATCGTTATGAGTCTACCGATTGAATAGAATTTTATAAACAATTGTCTTGTAAATGGAATTTTTAAAGCATTCTGAATGTAAAAATAAAGAAAAAAGTGTGCAAGACAATAAGAAACACTACATACCAAAAAAAAGTGAAGTTTTGTTGAAATCGGTTGAAAAATGTAGGTAGCCTTTCTTAATTAGTTTTTATTTTTTTATTTTTTACGAATTGGTCAAACCCAAACTCAAGCAAAAACATTGTTTTCAATCGCTATGAGTCTCCCGATTGAATTTTATTATAAATAATTGTCTTGTAAATGGAATTTTTAAAGCATTCTGAATGTTAAAAATAAAGAAAAAAGTGTGCAAGAGAATAAGAAACACTACCTGTCCCCTCAAAAAAAACAAAAACGGTGAAGTTTTGTTTTATCGGCTGAAAAATATACGAAATCCGCTCCCATATTTAAAGGAACCCACATACACACAAACAACCCGATGTGAGTTGTCCCCCTTCCATTTTCACGATGTCTCTTAATCGTGTTTTCAAATTGATTTTGTGCAAAAACAATTATATTTTTCCCATTTTTGGCGCTGTTAGAACCACCACAAGGTAATTTTATGTAGTCCTGTGAAGTTTTGATGAAATCGGTTGAAAAATGTAGGAAATCCGATCCGATATATAAACGTTACACACACACACACACACACACACACACACACACACACACACACACACACACACACACAATCTGCGTTTTATAATAAGTAAGATTTCGGTGTATATTGGCCTTGTTTAACAGTTAAAAGTAAATTTACAGAATATTGACAAATACAAAATAAATCTTTATATACAAAATAATAATAATACAGAAGGATAAGTTGGAAGTTGAATTTTAAAGAAGTCAAGTGCGTATAAATCCTGGCGCATAAGAGAGAAAGAGTTCGGGTGGAATATGAATATACAACTGAAATCACAGAAGATGTCCATCATCCGCTGAAATGTACTTGATACGTTCCGGCGTTTGAAAGACATGTAATTGTTCTCGAACAAATTAAACGGTGTTGCATTGTCTGTTTTACGTACATCGCCAGAGTGGACTGGCACTTGATGATAAGTCGGTGATAAATCAATGTTTGAAAATATTTTCTTATGCAGCTTTAGATGATAAAGAATTTATATGACACTTGGTACCGATCTACTTTTATTATTGAAGTTAGTTGCCTGTAAGTGTAATCCCCCTACCAGTCTGCATGTAGTCTGAATGACTTCGGTACCATGTGTAAGGCTGCAGTCCGTTTCCATTTTAAAGGGGATATTATTCCTGCTTTTTGGAGTTGCATAAATATCTCTTTCGCTATGTCAAATTTCTGTGCCGATGGTTGGGGGTTTAGAAAATGTGGGAGAATTGCTACCAGTTTCGATCCCATAAAAATACGTTTGGTTTGCTGCATTGGGGTGTAAGAGTAAGCGGAAGTGAACAGTATCAAATCAAAGGAGTGTCGTGCCTACTACACAAAACAGATGTTGACCGCTCGACGACTCAAAGCAGACAGCGTAAATACGTTTTCTACGCGTAGGTTCCACACATACACTCGCTTTAATAAAAAATAAAACGAACAATTTATTGACCAGTCAGAGTCACTCCCACTCCAAAAATCAAAATCTTAATTTGGATCCGAACAACGGATATGTATTCTCTAATTAAAACAAATTCAATATAGTCAACGACAGCAAGCCGTGATATGCGACACAAACCAGCCTTTATGTCAACATGAACGCGCTGAGAGGGAAACAACAACAGCTATCAGCAATATTTAATTTCACTATTCTCTCTGCCTGTTACCTTAGTAAAAACAATAGATAAAAGTTACTAGTTTTGTATGTATTTAAATAAATTATGCATTTATTTACCTATACTCAAATGTATTCTTTTTCCCTTGAATTTACGTTTGCTGAGGCAGCGAAGGAATTAACCTCCACAACAGTAACAACAACAAGGTGCTATCTTTCAGGTTACCCATTTCCGCCTCTGCAACAGGAGCAAATGACAAAATTAAACACACCACACAAGGGCGCAGCGAAGCCTTCTGCGTTTCATACATACTTCAAATTTTTAATTTATTAGAAATAAATATGCAATAAAATCAACCTCGCCAATAAATAAACACATTTGGAGCCTACACGAGGCCATAAAAAACATTCAGAAGGATTGACAGCAGTAAAGAAACACGAGTCCACCACGACGTGCTGTATTTCTCATCAAAGCAACAGCAGACTCCCTTTGATCTTGTCTCCCAATCCAACTTTCTTTCTTCTTCACTAAAAGACTATTCATGTTCATTTCTTTACAGTCAAAGACAAGAACTTTCCAACTTTCATTTCATAAGTAATTACACTTAAAATTTGTGTGTCTTACGTTTAAATAAATATTTTATTTGAACACTCAACAATCTTTTCTCTCATTTTTTGTATTCAACAAACGGTAATCCATGGAATCTTTCCCCAACAAGGGTTGCGATGAGGTGAAATTACGTTTGGATATTTTCCCATAATTCTTCGTACAGAAAATTATGGAAAAATAATTTTGATCCACTATGATATTCATAATCTCAGCAGTCAGCTTGGTGTTAGATTGTCTGTTATTTTTTTTATTTTTTTAAATTTCTTTAAACAATTCACCTCAAGCAAGGCGGGAGTGCCACTAGAACGCAAGGGGTTACAGAGGATCGACAACAACAGTAAAGAGGCGTGTTTGAGGAAAGGATACAGAGAAGGACGGGGAACATGATCAAGGTATTACACCTGAATATTTGAAGATTATAGTCATCGAGGAAGCAAGTAAGGGGAAGGGAATTCCACAGACGGGAAGTGCAAGAGCTTCTCTTGTTTGGGTAGAAAAAACGGTTACATTAACCGTTTCGACAGTGAAAGGGTGGAACTGAGATACCGGCTTAGTAGCTCGCTTAAATTTATGCAGTCTCGGAACCAGCGAAAGTAGCTCGTCGGAACAGTTGCCGTGAAAATACTTGTAGAAGAGACAAAGGGAAGCCACGAAGGGATAGCGATTGTACACTAGATGCCAGATCAGGACCTATCACATTGCATATTCGTCTCTGGATTTTGTCGAGGACAGCAACATTCCATACAAGGACGGGTGGTTGATTTATAGATTTGAAGGCTGAACTCAGACGAGAAAAACTTTCTAACACGACATAGAGAACCAACGGTAGATGAAGCTTTCAGCGGACAGCGTGAGACCAAGCAAGCGTAACGAGATGCTCTCGAGGAGTTGGGAATCAGCCATTCTGATGGAGGCATTAAAGTTTACAAGCCCCAGTCAACCACAGATTGGGGGGTCCTTTTCGAGATTAGCAGATTAGATTAGCTTTGTCAACGATACCAGATTTACTATTGAGGCAGGAGTAAATAGTGTCGTCCGCGTAGATGCCTACTTGGTCATTGATGAAGATCAGGAACAGTTGTTTCTGTAGAATCTCATATATTGAAAAATGTTCAACCATGAATATTTGAAGTGTGAAAAATTTATGCGTTGATTTGTAATTCCTATATTTTTCATCGTTATTTGTCACCTTTTTTTTTCAGTGTGTGTGTCTATGTGTCCGTCTGCGCGTGCTGAAGAAAAGACGCATCGTACTGTAAAAGGTTTCATGCATTTGGTGGCTATTATCCTCGTAGTAAGAATTAGATTTCTATATGTTCTCGCGATTTTGTACCTCATAAAAGTTGTCGATGTTATTAGAAAAGGTATTGCATTCCCAAATTTGGATTTAAAAAAAATTGTGGGTATGAACAATCCAAATGTCCCTGTATTTACATTGTCGTAAGTTACTATTTATGATAAACACACATTGGGCTGATATTCACAAGGTCTTTAACAGTTTAAAATTATTTATTATTATTTTCATGCACAAAGGTAAGTACAAAACAAAAAATACAAAATATGGGCATAAATAATAAAGCATGTACATAATAAAGAAACATATTTATTAACATATTTAAAAAGGTTATGTAGGGTAATGGTAATAGTAGCCGTTTCCTTACAATGAAATATTCGGTATTCATTGATCGAACAGCTTGTCGGTTGAAATTTATAAAACCTTTGTAGGTTTTCCAACTCCGTAGTTGTTATCGCTCTTTCAAGTATTGATGGGAGCTAACTTCTTTACCTTTTATTTGAAGTAGCGTGGAATGTCTTGATTATTGTTTTCTCTTCGAATTACATGTGCTATTTCAACCTTTGCTGCTATTGAAAGTCCTCAAGCGAAATTCTTTGTGATTCTGTAATGCCAGTCTATAAGGTTCTAAGAAGTGCGTTTTCACCAAGACCCATAGGCTTCACTCGGTCAAAGCCATGATCTTAGAAAGCCGTTCTATACAACTGACAGTTTAAATATTTCTGAATAGATTTGGCGCCATGCATGACATCCATATAAAAGTCTTGATGCACAAAAGAATGTTTAATGCAGATTGACCATCACCAATCCGACAATCAGTAATCCGGTTCAATCCGTAATCCAGCAGAAATTTCCACCAAATCAATTTCAGATTTTCCGGGTCGCCGCACGGATCTGTCCCTAATGTTTAGTTACACTAGCTGCTGCCCCAGTTCATGTTTTAGTACTTTCAAACACTGGTAAGGAATTTCTACTTGTCTTTTGTGCATTTTTATTATAACCTACTGACGATTAGCCCCAGTCATGGTTCCAGTGCACAAAGGTAGTGTAAAATACAAACATATGTTGTTCATAACCTTTAAGGTAGGACTTTTGGAGAAAAAAATCTTGAGAGCGGCGTGCATGTTAAAAATTGTTTGATTGATACAGCTTCGACTCATTTAAATTTCACTTGATTTTCATTTAATGTTTCAAGTGTCGACAATAAAGTTTTGTTTTTATAAGTCAACAGAATTACTGGTAACCTTTATTTTACCTGTGTTTCGATACAATTTCAGTTGATTTTCCTTTATTAACCAACATATACTGAGTTGCACGTATTTTAAAGGTAGGATGTAATGTCTAGCTGTTAGTTTAAATGCATTCTAACGTAATTATCAATAATCCGGCTTAAATAACTTATCCAGCGATACCGGATTAGTGATGGTTAGGAGAGTTTTCTCTATTATAAAATCCTTCCTAACAGGTAGATCCCTGAAGGTAGATATTAACGGCCAATTCTCTGAGGCCCTGGCGGTCAACGTAGGCGTCCCCCAGAGGTCACTTCTTCGACCAACCCTCTTTCGATCAAAGAATTTGATCGATTTGTAAACATCTATGCGGATGATACGACGATATAAGGGCGCATCTCTAAAAAGTCTTGACAATCTTTCAATCTAACATCAACCCTTCCCAGCGGGGAGAAAACTGGCTGCTACATTCAATGCTTTTAAAAACAAACCGGTTACTTTCCATCACCACTGATCAAGCCCCAAACTATCGCCAGCCACGATGAACGGATGTCCCCTCGAAGAGGCATTGTGCCTTGAGAAGAGATTGGACCTCAAATTCACACCTGACCTCAAATAGAATTCCTATATACGATCCATCGCTAAAGATGCAGGTAAAATGATCGGCTCCACGTACCGCTCCAGTAAGTACCTGACTCCTCATGCTATTTTCTACTTTTATAAGAGCCAGATCAGGCCGAAAATGGAGTACTATTGCCATTTTGGGATAGAAGCTACCAAGACCTCACTTTCCAGTCTTGATAGAGTTCAAAAGTGGAGTTGGGGTGTGGAAAATAATTCTTCTCCAACAAGGACTCAAAGAATTATTTTCCATCCTTCAACCTCTCTCTCACATGTGTGAGTGGCGAATCTCTCACTGCTCTATCACTACTACTATGGTAAGTGTTCAGACAAACTGCATATCCTTGATTCCACCAGGGTCAGATCTTCATGTCTAGGACTCGCTATGCCACTTACATAGTCGCAAACCATTAACATTCCGTATTCCATTGGCGAGAAATAAGTTCCACTCAAACAGCTTCTTCCCGTGAACCACTGCCCTATGGAAAAGACTCCTAGAGGATATTTCCCCGATCACTACAATCTCAACCTCTTCAAGTCTAGATTTAACCGTTATCTTCCCTTCCTATCCATATAAACTACCCCTTAACATACCCTCTACCTTGAGTTAAAAAAAAATCTTAGAGAACTTAATTTCTTATAATTGTGCGTCTAAAATACAATCAGGTATACGTGTTTGTTTTTTTTAATACTTTTTTGAAGAAATAGAAATTATGATTTTCAATTTCTGATTTCTTCTTTCCTATTGGTTGAAAATTCTCCCTTGGCTATCACGTGGTATGTTTTTTACTAGGTCCACAACCCAAATTGGAAAATATTAAGAATTAAGCAAATTGTGAGCGTGATCCGCATTTTGCACCAAATTTTGCCAATACGTCTTTCGTTTTTATGCTTAGATGCGAATTATTTTGGGGCGTAAAATGAGTTCTATGCATATACTAGTGTTACAAAAAAAAAAAGAAAAAGAAAAGAAAATTAGAGCATTGATGGTCTCAATTATATTTTTATATCATTTTCTTCTAGGCATAAAAACTTAAAAACGTTTAAAAGCTATGTCAGTACTCTTAAAAATATATCCGGTAACTGACATTACAAAAAAAACAAAAAACAAAGAAATCTTACCAGACATCTTGGTTTGGCCAAGACTGTCCCAGATTGAGGGAATAGTCCACTAGATAAGCTATCAATATTCGTTTTTTGTATGTCAACTCTGAGGTTTAAGGGATGTTGAGCCGTGTTTATATAAGAAAACTAATATAATAAAAATTGAAAACTGAAGTGTCTGAGTTTGAGGTTTGTAAATAATTGTTAAAAAAAAAAAAAAAAAAAAAAAGTCATGCGTCTCTGCTTAATCCGAAATCCGTGTAACTTGTCATTTAAAACAAGATGCATACTCCCCCTCCTTTTGTTGTTTTGTTTGTTTTACAATGCGATATTTGCTCTCAGCGCGCACAATACACATGAGAAATATAATTAACAACATTATATAATTTTATTTTCTTGTTTTTAAAGAGTTCTGAGTGAAAGAGATAGACAGGAAGACTGACTTGGGATATACTTGACATTGTGGCATTACCCGGGGATTACCCCACTTTGTCTGCCAGACTAAAAAAAATATAAGACAAACTTTTTTCTAAAAAAAAAAATCTGTTCAGTTGTTCATCATTTAGAAGTTTATCTTGTCTCAGGCATTCTCCCTTCTAGCTAGTTTGAGAAAGAAAGATTATTACATCGAGGGACGATAATGTTAGAATTTTCAGACGGCCCCACAGTAGCGATAGGGGAGGGAGTCAAAGTAGGGTGTTGGATGATGCCCTGATTGGGCTGACAGACCTATTACCAACTTATAGTAACCGCCATATGTAGAAGTTGAGGATCTATTTTTGCACATCACATTTTCCATTTTAAATTCTTTGCGATATGGTAAGTCAAGAATGTTTCTTACTTTCCTTTTACTGTTTAATTCTTTTTCTGTTGTCTTTTTAAGAATAAACTTCTTAAAGAGTTAACGATTTTTCTGTTTTTCCCTCTCTTTTTGTCCAGTTGAATAATGGTTTTTTCGTTTTTATTTTTATTTTGTTTGTTTATTTATTTTAGATGTCGAACATCTCAATTAGTTTGACAAAGTCAATACAAATTTTCTAATCTAAAAATCATTTTTTAAGAATCCAATTTTTTAAAAACCTTGCTTTTTAAAACTAAACGATTAAATGTTTCGTTTGAATTTTTATGGAATACTGTGAAATGTGAAAATATTAACTTGATTTGGAAAGAAAAACCAGTCTCAATTACATCATAAATCGAATTTTCATAACTGGTGAAGAATGAAGAAAAGAAGGTAGCTATATTTTTTGCAAGATCTGAGTATTACACACTGTATCCAAATAAAGAATCTCTTACACACACTGTGTAAGAAGACTTACAGTGAAATATTTTTTGTACTGTAGTTTCTGTTTAACGCAGTATAATTAGAACTGTGAAAGCTCAGTCTTTTATTCTTTGTACAAATTGATCAGAAAATCTTGTACAGACGAAAAATAACAACAAAGAAATAACTTAAAAACATTTTCGATTCTCTCTTTTTAATTTATATTTTCATTGTGAAAAGCGCATTTTTAAAATTATTAAAAAAAATATAAGTAATGGCACTTCTGATAAAACAGTTTTATTGAATTTGTCAACAAAGTATATTTTGCTTGTGAATTAAGTTTGCAAAATTAAAAATTCAACATTTTGTGGGCTTAGAAGAGTTAAGAGATCATTGCTGCTGATGATAAGTCGGGTGTTTCGCTATTTTTTAATAAGTAGGTTAAAAAAAAAAAGTAGGTTTCAAAGAAAAAGGAAAAGGTAAATAACTTAGTAGATTTAGAACAGAATTTCCAGATATTAAAAAACTAAACTTATTGACACATTTTGAAGGCTTATTAAAAATAAAATGCAAGGGAAAAAACAAAAACGTAATTTCTTTACTTTAACGAACCGATTCCCGTTAAGTTTTTTTTGCTTTTTTCTTCCTTTTTTTAGTTTTTACTTTTATTAAAGAACTGTTGTTTTTTTTTTTTGCGATTTTTTACTTTACTTAAAAAAAACTCACCATAAACAGAAAACTCAAACAAAACGGTTTTCTTTCTTTCTTAAATTTCTATAGCTACACGCGTTGACAATCACTATGTTTTAACTTTCAAAACAATTTATCATTTATGCTAGCTATAGGATAGTTATCTTTATTTTTTTAATACTAATTTTTACCCCAGAACAAGGCTCTAGAGCCACTCTAGGTAGAGAGTCACTGAATGAGGTTGTTGTATAAACGTAAAAGGAGGAGGTAAGAAGTGCAGATTATGAGGATATGTAGGAAAGATAATGGTTGACTCCAGACTTGAAGAGGTTATTGCAGTGATCGGGAAAGCATCCTCTTAGGAGTTTGTTTCACAAAGTAGTGGTTCGTGGGAAGAAGCTAAATGGAACTTTCTTCTTAGACTAAAAATAAAAATGGAATATGAAGGGAATAGGGATGATGATTGACCAGTGCACCGTCAACACCAATGAGTTTTATCTCGGTGGTATTGGTACAGTGGTGGTCAGAACTGGTGGAACTTGGTAGCTCATCAGAATATTTACTATGATAATAATAGCAATAGATTTAAGAATCTTGCAACGTTTTTTGGGGGGTTTTCTATGGGAAATTGTGCAATCAACTGAAACTATGTGTATTGTAGCTACCATCATGATTGACAAAAATCTTTTCACTTTTTTGGGTTTGGCTTTTTTTACCCATTATGAGCAATAAATGACCTATCTGAAACTTTCACTGTAGAAATTTTGATCTATGTGATTAATATTCACAACTAAATTAAAATTAAGTGTATTGACAGTGTAATGAATAAAAAGGATGTTGAAAAATATTTGTTAAGTAAATATTTTTTCTTTCTTAGGATACAAACGGCAGAAATCCAAAAATGGTTATTTTTCCAGGTGTGCTTGACTAAAGACAAATTTTAATCCCCCTAACAAATAATTTACGTTTTTGGTTAACTTTAAACAAATAAAAGTAAGATGGTATTGTAAAGAAATGATTTTCAAACATCAATCATCATAAATTAATTGAATATAAGATTACATTATTTGTTACTGTTACATTACATAACTTAAGATAATAAAATTCATGTTATCTTTCAGACAAATTAATTGAGATCTATAAACTTTCTCTTATTAATCATGTTCCACCTTACAGATTATTACCAAATGTTTTTAAAAATTAGCAAATTATATTCACGTTTTTTTTTTTATCTGAATCAGTAATATTGAGAATGTACTGAATTGAAATAAATAGGAATAAATATTATAGACAGGAATAAATATTATAGATTTGAAAACTGTCCAGATTTTTCATTTTTGTTGGCATGTATGATGATTGCAATACCCAATTTATATTCAAATTTATAATTCAGGGCCAACACAGAAAATTAATGAAACACATTGAAAGGTGTGAACATGATTGTTTAAATGCACATTTCACACATGTGCATATAACTTGTTTTTGAAAGTTATCAAAAATCAATTTTACATAAGTGTATAACCTTGTTATGAATTTTTTTCATCATAAAATTCACTGATACACCTTGCTTCATATACTGATGAAACCATTTTGCAAGACTTCCACTCAGCCTGCTCTCTGTAATAAGGCTAAAAAATTACTAGTTTGTACAGTACCCATTGCTTTGTTGACAGGAAGAGGATCAAATTCCAAATCTAAATTGTTTGTTCATTTAAAATGCTATATTTATTAGAAAATATATTCAGTTTAAATAGAGAAGCAGTCAGAAAATGACTCCAAATAAACACAAATTTTGGCTTAAGCTCTTTTCCTGTTAATAATCAGTGGTTGTTGTCAAACAGGAAAGAAATTAATCCATTTCAATTTCATTCAAATTGTGGGCTTGTGTTCATTTGCATAGGTGTTTGTATATTTTAATTTAATGACAGACCTAAAATTATTTCTATAAAATTTTGAAAAAATTATTTATTACCAAATAATTTCTGAAAGATTCAATAAAATTATCTGATTCTTTAAAAATTATCTGATTCTTTAAAAATTATCTGATTCTTTTAAATGTAAAAAATAATGATTTTTATGGCAAGAATTTAGTCATGCTATTTTCCTCACATTCCACTTCTGACATTTTTACTTGAATTCACATTAATTAAAAAAAAGTTTAACCTAAATTCACTTTATAAGTAAAAAACTGGATATTTATTTTGTGGTCATCTCTATGCAGTCATGTTCTAATACCAGTATATAGATATGAATAGTGACTGATATATGATAAATATAAATACAAAAAGGCAAAAGACAAACTATGATAAAAATCTTGTATAAAATCCTCTTTATGATTTTATAGTAGGGATAGAAATATGATGACAGCAATAAAACTTTTATTGCTATCAATTAAAAAAAGATCTTGACTTTAAAATAAGATGTTCTGACTTTAACTTTTGTTTGATTTTGACAAGGCAGATGTTAACAGAAAAAAAAATGAAAAAATTATCTTCTATGTATCACTATTTATTTGGAACACATACAAAAATAAAGTTCTTGGAGGTTCTATTTGTAAAACTAGTTTATCTATGCTGTCTAAAATTTGTAAAACTAGTTTATCTATGCTGTTCTATATACGAAACTGATATTTTGTTACATCCTTTTTCTTATTATTATTCAGAGGTTTTCATTTGTATGTCTTCAAATATATTTTGCCAATTGTACTCAGCTCTTCCATGGGGTATTTTTTTACCTCCCAACATCGTAAATATCTTGGCACAGTCTGAGATTAACATAACAAAGACACTGCCATATGGTGTCACCAGTGCAAGGGAGATAGCCCCATAACTCTAGTACAGAAAAAGATATTACAGACATACAAAAAATATACACACATGCACACAATATATATATATATTGAAAAAAATATACAAATTTTTATCTGCAATACAATCATTAACCAGCATAATTTCCCTCATCATCTGGCCTCTGGAGGGAAAACAAAGTTGCTGTTTTTTGTTAGTAGATTTGTCTGGATTATACAAATCTTTTTATTATCACAAAACATTTTGACTAAAAAGCAAATATCACAAATTCAAAATTACTTTTTCATTTTTCTAAATCAAGCAACAATAATAAGAGTGAGTTAACCTAACTGAAAAAGATTTGGTACAGTACTTTTTATGTGATTAAATTTCAGATTTTCTAACTTTTTTTTTTGAGTAAATTGAAGTTTTATCACAATTTTTTCCTAAAGCATCTCATTTTAAAATCCCATTATTTTTTTGTTTTATCTCATTTTTAATTTTCTTTGTTTTCTCATTTAGATGAGTGTTTTTTTTCTCTTCTCTCCAAATTTCAATTCCTAATTTTCCATTTTTCAATTTCTTTTAGATCTTCCAAATTATGTTCCTCATGTCTTCAGATGTTGTGTTTTCTATTGTTTTTTGACATCAGTGTCTGATGATAGCATCATATTTGTCTTAAGCTTTGCTAATATGTAACAATGTATAAATTGATAAATTTAGTTGATAATTTGTTTCATTTAAATTAAAAAAATTGCTGACCACTTATTAACTTAAAGGGTTTTTAAATATTAATAAACATTTTTATGTCTTTCTTGTTGCATTAAATATTAATATATTAGTGTTTTATGAGTGTTCATTTTTATCAATTTTTCAGTCCATTTAATATATTGAAAGAATTGAAAGCCAACTTATTTTAAAGAATTTTTTTAAAGATATCTTCACAACATCTATTAAACACTACTTTTGTAACTTAGTTTCTCTGAATTAAATTAAAATGAAAATTGGTGGGTTGAGTGATGGATTGAGTAAAATTCTTTTTAGTTTACACCATTCATAATAAAATTTTAATGTGAAAAATCTGATAATTTCACCTGCTATCAAAGTATTTTAATCACAATTTTATAAGTGTATCATCTGATTAAAAATTAATACCATAAAACTGTATTATATAATCTTTTAAATTTTCAAAATAATAGTCATTTTTATTCCAGCATACAACAGTTGCTGTAAATAAACAAAGTATCATCTGCCACTAAAAGAAACACAAGTAAAAAAAGCCATATTGTGTTGGCAACTTGAAAGTCATGGCTGTCTCTGTTCATGTGGGAGTTTCTTTTTTTGTATTAATTTTGGCCGCAGCTTGCTATGTGACAAGTCTGGTGATTGGTGTGTGGGTAGAAAGTGGTGGCGTGTTGACATTTGGCATCTGGAAGTTTTGCATCCAAGATATTTTGAAACAATCAAGTTGGGAATGTAAGGTGAACTTATCAGGTGAGGAAAATGTTGATTTTTGTTCTGTATCTGTGAAATTAAACCAAGAGATGAATAATTAATATATTTTTCAATTGACTGTTGTACTTGTCATAATTCTCAGTGAAATTTGCTGCTTTTAAAGTTTCATTTGAAAGCAGGTGGTTATTTATTTACAAAACATGGGGGAAAAACTCTTGATTGTTGCTATTTTTGGTAAACTTTACAAAAAAAAATGTTGTTTAACTCAACTCAGTATATAAAACAAAGAATCATGGGAAGAATCATTACTTTGGAAAACTGAACTGTGGTAATAAAATAAGTACATCTCATCTCCCCTCTTGCTTGTAACCATCCACTATAATAAAATAAACGTTTTCTGAGCAAAAGCTGAATGAGTTAAATAAAGCTTCATAAGCTTCCACTTAGAGTTGTTGCTATATTACATGAACCATAAATAATTATTTCATTGCATATCTTAAAAACAAAATATCATATTTTATTACATTTGCTCTTATTTTTCTATTTACTTTTTGCTTTCTTCTCAATATTAATACTTTCTTCTCAATATTAATACACTGCAGCAAAGTATTTACATAGCAATTAATGATGTTTCCAATAAATAAAAAATCTCAATTCATAAAAAGAAAACATGTTAGTATGGTGAAGTATTATTAATTTAGTTTTTCTTATTTTTGAAGATTTTATTTAAAAAAAAAAAGGAAACATTTTTAAGAAACTAATATTAATAAAACTACACCCAGAGCATTCCCAGGTTAAACCTAGTGTCATTCCTTTCTTAATTATTATAATTATATGTAAATATGATGTTTATTTGACGTTAGGCTTACTAACAGGATCTTTTCAGTATATTAGTATGTGCACAGTTTCATTCAATTATTTATGGTTGAACTTCATGCTGCAGCAAAAATGTGATAAAAACAACAAAAGATAGGATCCTTGTCTGAAAGAATTATTTCATAATAATTATCCTCTTTTGTAATGTCTGTTGATTTAGTGAAATCTTTGAACAGATATAAGCTTTATTCTGACACCTGGTCTGCCTTGAAAAATCTTCATATTAAGAATGTATATAAAATGTAAAATATTAATAGTAAAATTTCAATCATTTGAGATTGTTTTCTATATTATTTCTCAATTACTGAAATTTATTTTCATTCCAGATTTCAATATGGCAGCACAAACATTTTCCATTCTGGCAATCATGTGTTACATCTGTGGACTGTTTCTTTATATAGTTTATCTTAGTTGCCAGTCATTGCATAAATCTCGACCAATTACAATGGGTTTATGTCTTCTCAGCTTTTCAGTAGGTAAGGAATTACTTATTATTTATTTATAGTTCAAACTTTTACAATAATGTTACTTTTTTAAAACTATTTCTACTTCTATTGTTTCCTACCAAAAATAACAAAGAATAAAAAATTTCAAAAGAGAGCCTCATTTTGACATGATTTCTTTTTCTAATGTTCTATAATTTAACAAGAAAATGTTCAATTTATACTAAATGTTTGCTTTTCTCCCACTCATTTATTCTTACATATCTATTAACATCAAATATGTTTACTTTACATTTTATGTACTATTTTGTTTTAAATTTCACAATTTATAGAGCATTTTAAAATATTAATATACATTTTCATGTCTTTCTTGTTACATTAGATATAAATATAATAGTGTTTTCTGAAACTGATCATTTAATAATCTCTGTCTCAGAGCAATTTTACCTTTCCAAATGCCTCTACTTATTAAGATTTTGTCTCTAATTTGAAATAAAAGAAAAATATTTTCTATTCAGTCATTCTGCCAAATTATAAAAAGCTTGTAAGTCTTTTCAATGATCTTTTTATCATAAATAAGCAAACATTTTATGAATATATTGATTAAAATTAATAATCATAATTATTTTTTCAGTGATTTAAAAACAATAATTTTGTTAAGCATGACAAATTAATAATTCTTTCTCTTTTTCCAGTTACTCTTCAAATAATGACAATGGTTGTTTTTGGTGTGAAAGTACATCAGCAATTTGAAGAGATTGGAGATAAATATTTCACTGAGCCTCCAGCTCCTCTCAGAGTTTCCTGGTCATTTACAGCTGCTATAGTCTCAACTATTCTTGCAACTATTTCTGGTGTTTGTACATCCATCGAAATGCGAAATATCACAATTGATGAATTACAATGAAAGGAGCCACTTCATTCAAATTGCAATATTAACTTTAATAATAATTTCCTGAGATTCAATTTGAAATTTATTGTTCTTATCAAAATTTTGCCTTATTTGATAAAAAAAAAAAAAAAAAACTTTGGGGAAAAACTTATGAATTAAAAAAACTGAGAATTTCTTAAGACTCTAAATAAATGTTGTTGCTATTTATAAAAGAAAATAAAAGAACATTTGACATGTTTATGAAAAGGATAGAATAAAAAATAAGTTTTGTTTTAATAAAATTTATTGACATTATTATTTGTCAAAATTAAACATTTCCAATGTTTAATGTTAAGAAAAAAATCTAAAATTCTGTTTCCAAATAAGACATTGACTTTTATCCATTAAATGTTTCTTCTACAGGTGATTTATAATTTTAAAATATGTAAAAAAATGAAGGTAAGAATTACAAGAATTAGTTTCTCTGTCTCTTTCTCATATGTACACACACACGCGTGCATGGTTGCTACTTCATTGAGATTTTATTACCAATAATATTCTGAAGAAATACTCTATTTTAAATTATTAGTACTTTCTTTTTGCTAGATTCTTATTCTAAACACTTTCTGCTTTTGCTGTCTTACTGTTGATATCAGTTTTAGATGAATGTCTAAAAAACATATAAAAATAACATGACAATTGTTTATCTATAGGAATCAATGAATTAGTTTTATTCATTCTCAGTTAGTTTATTTTTTACATTTGATTTGAATATGAATGATGCATGGATTTTACATTTTATAAATATTTATTTATTAAAATATAAAATTTTCTTGAAGCTATTTTGACTGTCATTCATTTATACTTCTGCATCAGAGTAATTTTGTAGTCATTTTATAAACTTATTTAAATTTTATTTTTCTTATAATAATGTTCACCAAGGGCCACTCAAGATAGGGGGTTACAGAGTAAGAGTCACAGATTATTGGGATATGTGTGGAAAATAATGGTTAACCCTAGACATGAACAGGTTAAAATATTAATGATCAGGAAAAGTATTCTCTTGAGAGTCACTTTCACAAGGCAGCAGTTCATGGGAAGAAGTTGCTCGAGTGAAACTTACATCGCAAATAAACTATATAACTATATATATATATATAAACTATATAACTATATATATATATATATATATAACTATATATATATATATATATATATATATATATTGGATCAATGTCCCTGTTAAACTTACTATTAATAACTTATTTTTCAATATCCATCTACCAACATTCTATATTTTGAATTTATACCCCAATACTATATG
This sequence comes from Acanthosepion pharaonis, assembly GCA_903632075.3. Classification (NCBI taxonomy): domain Eukaryota; kingdom Metazoa; phylum Mollusca; class Cephalopoda; order Sepiida; family Sepiidae; genus Acanthosepion; species Acanthosepion pharaonis. The sequence continues at coordinate 49,492 of CAHIKZ030000396.1, read as the reverse complement.
ATATTTATAATAATCTTGAACTTTGAATCCACACACAATGTAGCATTGCTCCCATGAGACCCAGAAATGTAAAAAAACAAAAAAAAAAACAGTTCATAGCTTTTTGTACCTGATGATTGACAAAGCTATGAAACTGAGTCATACTGTAAACATAGGTGTATGGGTAATCATTAATATATACTTTATAGCTCTGTTTTACTACATTGAGCACTGTTTTGTCTACACCATTGACAAAGAGTTATTTGCTCACTTGTATGGTTGATAGTATCTCTTTATTTAGGTCTTATCAAGACATGCACACACACACACACATATATATATAAAGGTGTATTTAGGCAGCATGAATTTTTTCAAACATATTGAATAATATTGACATGTTCAGTCTTCAATTTTTAGTTTTTTATTAACATTTTCAAATTTCAAAATAGTTATTTTAAATAATTGGTAAATTTACCAAAGTTCATTTTTAGTTTCTGTTTTTTCATTGAGTATTTTCAAATGTTGCTACATTCATTTTCAAGGATTGTGATTTGTGCATGTTTGTGTAACTGTTTTTGTTTAAATCCAGCATTCCCTCTTTCATTGGAACCAATTAAAATCATTCAAAATGATGTCATTATTCAGGCAAACATGTTTGAAAATATATATACCAAATAAGGTATGCATACTGTAAAAGAAGTTTGCTTTTTTGTGAGCCGTGGGCACTACACTGTTCCTGCTCTTGTTTCTCCTATTTTAGCCTTGTTCTGTAAAAAGCTAAGTTTATTAAATATTAATGATTAGAATAATAATGGATACTAGTTTGTGATATACTTACTGCATTATTACCATAAAGTAATAAACTAGTTAACTAAGGATTAAAGAAAAGCTAAATTTCTATTTATATATTTATTTTCTCTTTACTTTATTTATACTAACACAATTATGAATGTATAGGTAGGTTGAAATTCCAACCTAGTCTGTTATGTTAATTTTGGCACTAATGGCTTTAAGAAAGGCATAAATCCATCTTTTCTTCCCCTAACTACAGAGTAGACTAGCTCTCAAGACTTGGGTGTCAGCCAGTATTAGAGAAAGACTACTCTGAATTCAAATCCTTGGAAAAGGTAATGTGAAATGACTCCAATATCTTTCCCAAGAAATCATAGCAATTCACACATGATAAAGAAAAGGAATCTGTGGAGAGCTATGACCACCTATGTCCTGAAGTGACATAACATGCACATATACATAATTATTGAAAATATATGATTCATCTTACCCATAATTTAAAGCTTGATATGATTATGATTCAGAAAAATGATTTAAAATGTATTTTAGTTATCTTCTGAATTGAATGAATTTCAAAAGCCTGTATGGTCACGTTCCATAGAATAGTTTAGTAAGCTCATCTCACAGACCAGTTTACTATTGCAAGTGAATCGAATCCTCACTATTGTGCCAGACAAAACTTTGTAAATAACTAACACAATTTGTCCAAAGAAGCCTTCATTCATTAAAAGAAGGAATGTTTCACTAGTTCAGTTGGTTAACTAGCTAGTCTCACTGGCCATTACTACTGTAACGATTTTGGTCCTCACTGGGTGTCTCTAAGTTAAACTTAAATGCCTATACTCTTATCACATATCATCTTCTTTATGTGACTTACAATTTTAAAATACATCAAATGGAAAATAATCTAATGTCTCTAAAAATAATTTATTGTGAAATATTGTAGATTTTTTTTCACAGAAAACTTTAAAAAAATAACATTCTTTATCATTTCAAATTTATTGTTTATTAAATCAGAAATGTTTTAATTTGGGCTTACAAAAATGTGTTGGCCACTAAAATGATAGGAACAGAAACAAACTTGAAATTCTTCAATTGCAAATAGAATATTCTGTTATGAAAATTAGTAAAAGGAAAGTTTATTCATATATTTAAAAAAAAATTATAAAAAAATCATTCATAACAAATGAAGGCACAACACTGATATCATAAAACACTAATTAAGTCAGTTAAGTGCCATACATGATACATGCTTGGGCAATCATCTCTCTTTCAAACCATGACTGACTAGGTAGAAGATTTTTCTACAGTAGGTTGCCATTTATTTCTTTGGTAGACTGGTTGCTAATCAAGGCTATAAAAGACAATATGGCCTGCTATTCAACCCATAGCTGGAGGGGAAAGAGATGGATTCATACCTTTCTCAAGGGTATTTGCACATAAGTGAATGCTATGAACTTGACTGTAATTTGAACTTGGCTCTCTGATTTCTCATTCTGGGCCACTATCCATTACACCACAACATACATCCTTAAACAAACTCTATGAAAGAAATGTTATACCATAAGTAAATTCTAATCACAAATTAGTCTAGTAATAAAGAAACAAAATGATAGTGAAAAAAGAGGCAAAATAGCAAATCAGCCTATTTCAGAAAAAAAAACTAACATAGTTATCTTCATTACAGCTGATATTTTCACAGATTTATCATTTTATTTCTGGAGCAGTTTTTTTTTTCTTACTTTACTTTTGCACTTTTCTTCATAAGTAATTTTTTCAGATAACTGGTTGAGATTATTGAAATCTACATTGTTTCAATATGTTGTTAGGAATTATTGTAATTTATAAGTTTTTGCAGAGTAATTAAATTCTTATTTTTTAACACTAACCATCTTTCTTTCTTTACTGCCAATCTCTATTACTGGCTTGGCTAATATATTAACTTTATGTATGCCATTGGATGCTTGGTCAATGAATTACAAATGTTTCCTTATAAGGAAACAGCTAATTTTTCTGTTACTATTACCATTGTTAGATGGCACCAGGAGCATTTTTTTTAACTTTATTATTTAAAAATCATTGTAAAATATATCCTGACACCTGAAAAAATGTGAAAAGTACTTTTGTTTATTGATTTCAACACTGAATATGCACTTTAGCAATATTCATCCAATACAAAATCCAAGAAGCACTCAAGGTAAAGGGTTACTGTATGATGTTGTGTTAACAGAGGTCAAGGAGTGCAGTTTATGAGGATATGTAGGAAAGATGATGTTTAACCCGGGTCTTGAAGAGGTTAAGATTGTAGTGACCAGGAAAACATCCTGTTGAAAACCTGTTCCACAAAGTAATGGTACTTGAGAAGAAGATGTCCTAGCTTATTAATGGAATACAAAGAGAATGAGGATGATTCATTCTTGTGTATGTGGTATGGTGGGTCCCAACTACAAAGGACCAAGAAATGTAACTCATCAGAACGCTTGTTCATTGAAATAGCAATAGAGTAGCAAAAGGCTTGTGCTGCTTAATCTGTAGGAAAGGGGTTGTAAGGTGGAAAATAATTCATCACCCACAAGGCTCTATCAAAACAGGCAAGTGAAGACTGGGCATCTCTAACCCAGATATGGCAGCAATACTCCATTTTTGGTCTTGTAAAATATAGTAGAGGGGGATCAGATAATTACTGAATCATTACAAGGAACTAACCATTTTTCCAGCATCTTTAGTAATAGATTGTATTCCATTTGAGGTCTTGGGTGAGCTTGAGTCCTAATAGGCACTCAAAGCAAGGAGAGAACATTCATCCATCATGATAGGGGAAAGTTCGGGCCTGTTTGGTGGTGGTGGAACATTACATTTGTTCTTGGATGTATTAAATTTACAAGCCAGTTCATTGAACCACCAAAGCTAGGTCAGTGGCAAGATCAGTTGCCATGTTTGGTCATCCAGATTTTTTAAATTACACATATTAACTGTTGTATCATCTGTATAGATATTCACTAAAGATCTGAGTATGTTCTTAGGCAGATCATTAATATAGAGCAGAAAGAGAGTAGGACTGAGAAGAGAACTCCGAGAAACACCAGCATTGATCTCATGGGCTTCCAATGACTGGCTATTAACAATGACCTTTGTGAAGCTACCTGTTAAGAAAGAATGTATAACTGAAAAAACCCTTTCAGAGATTCCATAGCTGGAGAGTTTATGCAGTAACCCCCAATGCCACACTTTGTCAAAGGCCTTTGAAATATCTAAGGTGATGGTCTTTGTGATGAATTTAATATTTAGTGACTGATTCTCTGAGAAATGACAGTTAAGATATCAGCAGTGGACCATACTGGTTATTGCTTAGAAGGTTGTTCCTGTTGCAATGTTCAATAACTTTCTTGTAGATTATAGAATTGAAGAGTTTGCTGATATTAAGGAAACTAATGGGTCGATATTGTAACCGTGATGGGCGCACACCCACATTTTTAAAATAGGGCATAGTTAAGACTTTCCATTGATTTGGAATGCATCTCTCCTTCAGGCAGATTTTAATCAGTTTTGCCAAAATTGGGGATAATTCTGGATTGATGCTCTTAAAAACAAACATTGGGATTTTTTCTGAACCAGTAGCTTTCTTAGAATCAAGGCTTTTGATAAGTCTTGAAACTTCCCATGATAGAGATATTACAAATTTGTGTTCTGTGAGAAGTGGGAAGTCAGGTAAGGAGTGGTCCTTATCAACTATTGTAGAATTAGAGGCAAAATTAATTGCAAAGAGCCTTGCCTTGTCATATGAGTAAGAAATAACCCCAGGGCTATTTATACTAGTTAGCACTGATGCTTTGCCTGTATTGAGAATTTTATTCAAGATTTTTCAGAACTCACATGGAAACAACAAAACAAGTATTATTTATTATCTGGTTGTTATGTGGTGTTGGAGAACATGACATAGTAATACTTAGTAAAATTGTAAGTTTGGGGTCAAATATAGATTGGAATCCTTCAGAAGGATAAGATAAAGAATAAGAAAATGTATACAGTCTTTCTCATATGTTTTTTTTATGAGTGTAATGTGTGTTCAGATAATTTAGTTGCAAAAATACAAGAAGTGTCTGAGGTTTTCTTACCTCAAATTTTTGTTGAGTTCTAAGGGTAAATTATGACCTGAAAAGGAGACAAAATTTTCATTGATGCATGTGTTAATGACCTGTCCTTGTGAAGTGCCTCTCTGATAGTGAGATAATTACAATGATATAATGATAATTATAATTGTTATATTATTTTATTATATTTTTTCACTATAATTAATTTTTATTTATTTTTTATAGACACGACAAAGCTGCTGCCAGATCATTAGAAATTTATTTCTAGTGATATTTAAAAATAATGCTTTAACATCTAAAGTATGTTTTATAATATTGCGGCCAATGTACTTTCAGACCTTATTAGAATATTCTTCTTTGTTGCTTCTGATGGAATTTCATCTGATTTACTGGATGTTTGTTAATCTGTCTTTTTTGGAGGTATTAAGTGTGAATGATCATGTTTTTTAGTTTGTTGTAAGAACTGCCTTTTGACATAAGCTGCTTTATTGATAGCAATATTTTTTTTTTTTTTCCTTTTTTTTTTGATGGTGTATTACTTGTCCATTTTGCTGATAACTTGATATGGGCCTATGTAGTTTAGACTCAAAGGTTTTTTACAACGTCATTTCTTATTTTCGTGTAGGTGTAAAAGGAAATGTTGACATTCTGTTTTTTTAAATCCTGTACAAATGTTGTTGTGGGTAAAATCTCTGACTCGTCTTCACAATTTTTGTTGAGTGCTACAGATAAATATTACTATTGCCTAAAAAGGAAAAGGAGACAAAATTTTCGTTGACGCACGTGTTAACGGCGTATCCATGTGAACTGCTTGTGCGATAGTGAGAATGCCACGTGTTTGTGTGCGTAGACGAGTAAAGTGGGGTCGATTCTCATTGGTTTAGAATGAATGAATTAATGATAATTATAATTGTTATAATTATTTTATTATAATTTTTTTCGTACTATAATTAATTTTTATTAATTTTTTATGAACACGTTCAGAGCGACACATGTAACATAGACGATTTCATATTTTATACGTGGCCTTGTCTATGTATGGACAGTAGTTAGAGATTTAATTGAACATATGTCAGGATGTTTTATATGAAAATCGTTTGACAGTAGCATCTGAAGCGATAATATATTTTGAAAATTTTAAACAGTCAAGAAAACTGAGACGGATTCCCCGTTTAAATAAAACTAATGTTAATCACGGATTTTTTTTTTTTTTAAAGACTTTTGAAACAATATGTTTAAATAACTTAGTCACTTTCAGACTCAACATGTTATCTGTAATATGTAGGTATATTCCATTACACACAGTCTTTTGTATTATTGGTTCAAAGCAACGACTAGTCCATATTAACATAACAGGTCATCTGTTTTTCAATGTTAAATTAAACATTTGAAATTATTATAATTTATGAGCCCAATAAATGACTGCGCTTTTTGTAATATTTATAGGTGCTCGTATATTTTGTATGGCCTTTTTTCTGTATCTAGAAGTCATTTATTAACATCTATAATTGTACCTAGATATTTAATGCTGACCAGAAAAAAATCATTTTTATCTATTTAGGTGAATATTTCTTGTGAGCCCATTCTTGTGTTATTTGATATGTTACTTATAATATCGTTGCTTATAATATCGTCCATATAAGCGAGAACAACTCGAAAACATGTAAAATTGAAAAGTTAACGACGCGCACTTCTCAATCACACTTCTTGCGGTGCACCGGATAGTTACGTGGGGGGGGAGGTTAATGGATTAAATTATATTGATGAAAAATTGTTGAGTAAATTAGGCTGCGTGATGAAATTAACAATTTCCTCTCACATTTCAGTATTCAACAAACATAGAATAAGGACAACATGAGAAACAACAGTTTTTGCACAACAATGAATAAAATATTTATATAACAAAGAGGTACAAACAACTGGAGTAAAAAGGTAGTTTTAAAAAGTTCAAACGTCCTTTTATGTTTAAGTGGAAAGTTATCAAAGTTCTGGTTTGATAGATTATAATTTGTTGAATGGTCTGTACAATAATGAGAAAGTGTGTCTTGGTATTATAGTAATTTAAGAAAAAAATAAACAGTTCAAGTTTGTATTTGAGATAGAGACATATTGTTTTACTTTAAGGTTTACGGAATTGTCGCTCTTTGATTTGTTTTCACTTGATCGAAGAGAATATTCTAGTAAGTGTTTTTTAAGAAGCTGTGTTTATGTTAATTGCAATAATTAACGTTGAGCTTGAAAGCGTATGAAAAAGATCCGCGTATTAAGTTGAATGTGGAAAACTTGAGTTGATTGTTCGTCATAAAATATTGCTGTGTGAATGAGTGTTCTCTCAGGCTGGAATCACGTTAAGGAACTTTAACGTAAAGCCTGGAACTGTGTGACGAGTTCAAAGGATTCCGATCGGCGCACTTTGGTCACGTGATAGGCTCACAGAAGCTTGATAGATTTTGGCGGAATTACTTTTTGGTCAGGTCAAGAACTAGGTCGATGTTATTAAATATTAAGTGATCAATTAGAAGTTGAGATTTTCTGAAAATATTTACTAAGCTGAATAAGCTCTGTGATACACTTTTTGTACAAAAATTGATTTTGATAAAAAAAGGTGGTAGCGGGATGCTAAAGTTATATCAGTGATGTTTATACATGGGTTTCGAACCTCTAAAACATCAGACTAAAAGTCAATTTATTGTATTGTCTCAGGTTTCAAAGTTCGTCATTCTGATAGGTTGAAAATAATCTTAAAGCGTTCTCTTCACAAGATGTTTTTCCCAGTATATTCCTTTTTTTTTCACCTGACCTAATATCGCTATAATCAAACACTGAAGCAAGGCTTATCAAAACAGACCCATTCAAACACCTCATTGATGGGAAATGTTTTCGCTTTAGGTAGTAGAAAAAAGACAGAGGTCTTATTTTTTTCACTTAAAATTTTATACCTTGGTATACTTTCGCGAAGTAATCTCGAAAATCACTGCACTTGACCTCGTTTTTAGTCAGTTGTCCATCGGATGATGTGTGTTTTTTGTTGTTGTCGCCCCATGCATGATTCCGGTACTGTTTGTTACCCCAAGAAACATTTTCATCCTAACCCTCTCATATCACAAATCCATCCTAACTTGGTTGAATCGTTTGCTAAAATCGATCATAACTTAATCTTTTGAATTGTTTTCAATCGCTTCCACCATTTATTCCTAATCACGACTCCAATGATTCTATCTTTCTAACAAAGACATGTTTAACTTCCAATAGCCAAACATTCTACGTCCAGCACTACCTCGCCTTATTTGAAACCGAACAAGTCTGTGTTCTGAATACACTATAAAATGAAAACGTGAAAATTTAAACAAGCCGAGGCTAAAATATATGCGACTGATATAAATAAAATAGTGTGAAGAACTACATTGTCCATTACCAGATAAGAGCTGAGGAAAATATACAATTTATCGAACCCGTTAATGACGTTCTGAAATGCACTGACATCCACTGACTTTCCACTGTTTAATCAGGATGAAGAACGGCATTGCAATCACTGCTAAAAATGAATCACCTTCATACTGTCATAGAAATGCTCGATCCACCGGAAAAGCCACGCCGCTGGGATCACTGGGAACATAAATTACAATGAAAGAGAAATAATTACATTTACTGTGCACAGGTTGCCTACCGGATCTGTGAACACAATGGCATACATTGCCGACAAACTAATAAATCAAACATCACTTTGACAGAAGAGTTTCAATGTCGCTCAGAGGAATCTCTTGCACATATCAAATATGTACGCTACGCTAGATTTAAACAATCTAACTCGATTGCTTCGGGTTAGGATGCCGGTTATTTGATTTAGAAAACTATGTCCAGTTTGAATTCTTATTCTCCTATCTGTGTTCAGATGAGCCACCGCTTCGATGTCTAAAGGCTGTCATGTACAGTAAACGAAGGATTATCTGCATTTTGATTTTATTTTTATGTTTTTTAATATGTGGAAGACTGAGAGAAATCGACATGTCAATGTCATACGAAAGACAAAAGTGCTTTCTAACATACCCCGGGTCAGCCTTGATGACTTTCAAAAGGCGTGGGACATCCGAGAAGACATAAACGCCCTTATTGTACATATGTTTGTCCTTGGGGAGAAAGAAAGAGAGAGGGGGGCGGGAGAGAGAAAGAGAGAGATATGTTTTGATTCCCAAAGTAAGTAATAGTTTGTAATTGAGGAAAATGTGGTTTTACTGTAGGAGTGGTATTGTTCCAAAATGGAAGTTTTTAATTTTTAAACGTTACGGCAGCGGATCAGACCGACACTTTCGATTGACGGCGTATTCTATACTGTTCTTTATTTTTCAGCTTTTCCTTGCTGTTACTGATTTCTTTCCTCAGAACTAGAAGTATTCGTATTTATTTTCTTCAATTTACGTTTTCAACCAGGGATCTTGCATTAGGGGTGCTCTTCATAAAGTCGTACGACCTCAGAGAGCAATGTTTGAGGGATATTTTTGGCGCTAATCAACGCAGACTTCTGGAGTTATGGGATAAACTATTCTTGAGTAGGGAAGCCTGCATGGATCTTGGCATTATAACAAATGACTTCCCTACCCTGCATGCTACGTACAATTATAGTGCCGCCAGCATAGATGGGACAGATAAATCATCAAGTGGATGCCTAGTACGCCGATCGCCGCCACCAGCGCCAACCACACTGCCATTTGCAGTAACAGACGAGAACCATGAAAAGCTGCAGCAGTTCCACCTCGATTTTTATGGTGCCAGCACATTCAACACGTGTGAACACCAAACACTACCCATGATGGACTTGTCCACCTCTGAAGCTGATGGTGAACCCAGACACCGAACCAGTAGCGCATCACACACCTATGCCGGTTCCAATACATTGGCGGGATGACTTGATCGCGATGTGAAATTGGGTGTCATTGAGCCTGTGCCCATTGGCGAACCCGTCACAGGATGGTGATCTGCGCAAAGAAAAACGGTCAACCCAGACGCACCGTCAGTCTCCAAGCTCTGAATGCCCACGCGACTCGTGAAACGCACCACACACCATCGCCATTCCTCCAGCGTACCTCTATGTGAGAAGGATCGCTATCTCACTACATTTATTACCCCTTGAGGTCGGTATCGCTACAGGACGGCACCACAAGGCTATATTGCGCCCGGCGACGGATACACGCGGCAATACGATGAGATTGTCGCAGACATACCAAACAAGACGAAGTGTGTTGATGATGCCCTACTGTGGGCCGACAATCTGGAAGATAGTTTCTTTCAGATCGTAAATTGGCTGGATATCTGTGGGAGAAATGGCATTACGCTGAACCCAGATGAGTTTATATTCGGAGCGGATATAGTTGAATTCGCTGGATTCGAAATTACAAATAAAGATGTCCGTCCATGTAGGAAGTATATACAGGCAATTTTAGACTTCCCGACACCGAAAAACATCACGGATGTGCGTTCACGGTTTGGACTAGTTCATCAAGTCTCCTACGCATTCAGCATGGCGGACCGGATGCTACCCTTCCGGGAGCTAGTCAAACCTGGCATTCAATTCAAGTGGAACGAAGATCTAGAGGCTCTGTTTCAGGAGTCTAAAGCGGCAATCACTGCTGAAATTGAACATGGTGTCCGCATCTTTAATTCAAATAAACCAACCTGCCTGGCGACTGATTGGTCAAAGTCCGGCATTGGATTCTGGCTCTTACAGAAACAATGTTGCTGCACTAAAAACGAGCTTTTCTGTTGTCGTTTTGGTTGAAAAGTCACATTAGTTGGTAGTCGGTTCACGCACGCAGCAGAATCACGGTACGCGCCAATAGAAGGTGAAGCCCTTGCCGTCGCTGATGCCTTAGACAAGGCTAGATACTTCGTCCTAGGCTGCTCATACCTCATAATTGCGGTCGACCATAAACCCCTACTAAGAGTATTCCTTGGCCGATCACTTGAGGATATCTCAAACACGCGCTTACGAAATCTCAAAGAGAAGACATTACGCTACAAGCTTAAAATGCTACATATCCCCAGAGTGAAACATCGTGCCACTGACTGCCTATCACGCTATCCGACAGGCGAACCTGTGAAACTCATTTTGACGGATAACCTGGCATCGATTGCATCGAAACATGCTTTCCGACACCCGACCCAATCACTGCCTGACCTTTGGGTGTACGACACCACTGACAGTGATATCGAGGAATGTGTGATTGCAGCCGCTACCACATCACTAAATGCATTAAACCTCAAGTCAGTCACATGGGACAGAGTGCGCACCGCCACTGCCAGCGAGAAAGATACGCTAGTATTGACTGAGCTCATAGAATCTGACATGCCAGAATTCCGCCATGAAATGCCAAACTCCATTCGCGAGTATTTTCAGTTCCGCGATGATCTGTCTACTATAGACGGCGTCATAGTTTATAAGGACCGCATCGTTATCCCACCATCTCTGCGAGACGAGGTGCTTTGCGCCTTGCATTCAGCTCATCAAGGAGTAACCTCTATGATTGCTAGGGCCGAATCATCTGTATTCTGGGCAGGTATAACGCCTGCTATTGCAGCACTCCGTGCTAGCTGCCTGCAATGCAATCGCAACGCACCATCTAATCCTAGCAATCCACCAGTCCCTCCAACGAGCCCGGAATACCCTTTCCAGTGTCTCTGTGCTGATTTTTTCACATACAAAGGAAACCACTACTTAGATATCGTAGATCGTTATTCCAACTGGCCAATATTTGAAAGGTCCTCAGATGGGGCTTCTCGGACTCATCTCCTGCCTCAGACGTACTTTTGTAACTTATGGCATACCCGTTGAGCTGGCCTCTGACGAAGGGCTCGAGTTTACTGCTACCATTACTCGACAGTTTCTAGCTGATTGGGGTTTTCACCATAGGTTATCCTCAGTAGCATTCCCTCACATCAACTGCAGAGCAGAGCTCGGCGTTAAGACAGTAAAGCGCCTTCTTATGGACAATACAGGTCCCTCCGGAACCATTGACACGGACTCATTCCAACGTGCAATGCTGCAGTATAGGAACACACCAGACAGAGACACAAAGTTATCTCCGGCGATGTGCATCTTTGGCCGTCCTATTCGAGACTTCATACCCATAATCCCGGGAAATTATAGACCTCATGAAACGTAGCGCAGCACATGGAAAGCACGTGAAGAGGCCCTGCGGAACCGCCACATAAGGTGTGCTGAGAGATTATCGGAGCATACCAAACGGCTGCCACCACTAAGTCGTCGGTGATCATGTGCCAATTCAAAACCAAGTTGGACCGTATGCACGCAAATGGGATAAAACTGGAGTAGTCATCGAAGTTCGACAGTTCGACCAATACGTGATAACCGTTGACGGATCGAGAAGAGTGACACTCCGGAATAGAAAATTCTTACGGAAGTATGTCCCAGTGCAACTCCCTCCCTCAAAGCTGACAATCGATAATAACATTCGTATACGTAATGCGGCTCCTACTTTGACACCGACAATTGTCTCGAATGACGTCACAACAACATCACACCCAACTCACAGAACCCAAGAATCCTATCGCATCTGACCAACCGGTGATCTCACCAAAAGTATCACAAACGCCGCGGAACGCGCCAACAGTGCTAGAAACCGCTCCACCTGACAGAGAAAAGACGACGTTTGACGGAGACTTGAATTTTGATACCACTGTATCACCGTCCCGAGCATCAATGTCCAATCCCTCTAGTCTGGAGACAACCCCATCCTCCCCACGTATGTTGAACACGCCAAGAAGATCAGGCCGCGTTAAACACGAGCCGAAGTGGTTCAAAGACTATATTAGGACAGTTCAGACTTCACTTGACTTCTGATTCGGTGTTCCTGCATATAGTTATTTTCCAAGCGTAGCTTAGATGTGGCACAAGGCCGAAAGTATGGGACACCCAGTGAGGATCGAACTCACTACTCAGTCGTAATTGTTCTAGCGAGACAAACTTGCTAACCATTACACCACCTGGAGGTGCCCACGGTGTCCCTGCATATATACCATATTCTCTGTTCATAGTCCTCTGACAATTGGACTCTACCATAACCTCTGATATAAACGTCTATGGTATTCCGCCTCTACCCTTATTTAGTCTCCTTAACCTCACATCTAATGTTTGTGAACCTTTCGAAGTATCAGTCTTTGAGCATGTCCTATTTGACACTTACATTGGCATACACGCAAAGACTTGGCGGTGGGGGGGATAGGATTACCATCTTTCATGTAATTCTTATTATTATGGCTCTCTCTTACCAGAGGATTACTATGTTTGATGTAATTCTTACTATTGTGTTTCTACCTTTTTCAGGTTTTGTTCATTGTCAGTAGACAATAAACGTTTACTGAACAAATAGATTCCATTCTTATTTATCAAATGTATTTCTCGTTATATAATTATAGAAAGAGAGAACGAGACATTGTGGCCAAGTACATTTATACTCTCTGGCCATGAAAAATATGTGCTGGTGTTGGAGAGGTCAAGTTTTCTTCACTTCCCTGAAGAGGAACTAGAACAAACACCGCTACAGTTTGAAATTCAATACTGCAAAAGTATGAAAGGGGGAAAAGGTAAATTTATTAAACTTATTAAAATTTGAGGAAAATGTTGGTCACGAATATTGTTACCCGCGAGCCGCAGAAAGTTTAATTTCTTCTATCGCTACCAATGAATTAATTCTCTGTTCCAGGTTACCTTCCTCTTTGTCGAATATACATATGCATGGCCTTGATATTTATATACAGGAAAATCTCACAATTGCAAGGGAATTATTTATTGAGATGATTCTTTAATGTACTTTCGCTATTGGACTCTGTTAACGATCTCTTTTTTTCTTTACCGCTCTTCTTCTCAGTACTGTAATATTTTAAACAAAATTTCTTATAATGTAGAAATGACTTTCTCTCTACATTCATCTGCGAACATTTTTGTGTTTGGTGATTTTAATGTTCATCACGTCAAGTAGCTTAATCATTCTATGTTACTGGTGTTACTGGTATTCAAACTTTCAATTTTTTCATTGCTCAGTCTTTCAGTCAAACGATGGATTTCCCTAATAAATCTGATCAACATTCTTCTTTACTTGATTTGTCCCTTACCTCCTCAACTAGCTCTTGTAGAGCCTCATAATTCTGTCCTCTTAGCAATTCGGGTTACACTGTAGCATTTTTTGATATTTTTTTGAGTAGTCTATTAGAAAGAGACCTCTTATTTACAAGATTTCTGTCTGTTACCAGGGTACTGACTACAATTCATTTCGTGACTTTATACGAGACGCCCTTGATATTCTTAACCTTCCTATTGAGAATTGTGTCACAGAAGTTTCTTCTTGAGTTAAAGCTGGCATTGATGCGTTTGTACTTTCCCGATATATACCAGGTGAAACCACAATCTTCTCCTTGGTTCACACTGGCATGTTCAGCAGCTTTAGCCCACAGGAATCACTTTTTCCGGCTGTAACTGTGATAATTCCAACCACAACAGACGCTTATTTTTACCTGCTCGCAATAATTGTAAAATGTCCTCAATGAATCTAAGTTTTTGTTTGTTGATAGAATGTTATTGGTCGTAACCTGGCATCTCGGTTTTAGTCACTTTCCCCACCGCTATAACGTAGCTTCCTTGTGTCTTTTCTATAAATACTTACATGGTAATTGTTTTGATGAATTTTCCGCTGTGGTACATAGACTTTAAGAAATTAAGCGCAGTACTAGACTGGCAGGATGGTCTCATCATTTTATAGTTGAAATGGCTAGATGTAACCGTAAGAAGCACTATGCTAACAGTTTATAATTTATTCTATCGCACTTCTCGGTTGTGGAACACTCTTCCAACTTCTTGCATCCCAGGGAACTTTGATCTTCAAAAATTTAAATGCAATGCCAAGCATTATTTTCTGTCTTCTTAATTCTTCTTCTTTTTTTTTTCTCCTCATATTCTCTAACATTCGGTCACCTATTGCATCTCGGTGGCTTTATTACCTTGCTTGGAGTGAAATGATTAAAAAAAAATTATGCATAAATTTTGTAAATAATTTCAGATTTTATTAGATTTTTTTTCCTGTGATAACTTTTGATCCAAAAGTTATTTACCGAAAACACAAAATATAACCTAACAAACAGCAGGCGTTCGTACTCGAGTAAAAAAAATAAAGAACAATTACTGTTTTTTTTTTTATATTTAAATAAAAATGTTTTATAAGAAGTTTTATAAAATCATAAATTAATCTTACGAAATTTTCTTTTTTCATATCTTCCGTTAATTGTGTAAAAAATGATTCAAGTTAAAAATTTCTTTCATTATCTTTCTTTTACTTACTCTTTTTAGTTTTTTTATTAATTCGACTCAGATGTAAACAAAAAATATACACTACACTCCAATTACTACATACAAATTTTCTTTGATATTGTTGTTAAGTCAATCAATTCGTGTATGTTTGGTTTTTAGTTGTACTTCCATTCTTTTGTGATCCCACAGTTAAAAAATTTTCTAATCTGCGTTCTAAAAAGAAAAATAGGGTAAAACTTCAGTTTTACACATCTTTAGTAGGAATTATCACTTACAAAAAAACAAACAAAAAACAAAAAAAAAAACTAAACATTGTGATAACAAACACAAAGATGAGGACATTAAGTCCGAATGTACATAATTTAGTAATCACGTATCAAAATAATACGATTTGCAGGATGTGTAGTAGATAATGAATTGCAAAATGTAATCAGCAAACTGAGTTTACATTCCGGGTTTATTATTTTCGCACTAACACTCTAACAAAAGGTATGAATCTGTTATTTCTGCCTTGGCTATGGGTTAAATAGTTGGGTAGACTGGGTTCTCTAGCCTTAGGTGGCAACCAATCTAAGAAAAGGACAACACTTAATTCCAAACTGTGGAAGAACCAATGGAGAAAAATTAATTCCCCTAACTTTACAAGAAGTCATGGCACAGAAAATACATATGTTCTATTTTATATATATATATATATATATATATATATATATGAAAATTTCTCAAAGTTAACCTGTAGAAAAGACAATATTTATAAATGACAATAGGAAAACTGTAGTAGTTGCCAACGCGTTTCGCCAGTGTGGACTTTCTCAAGGCAAAAAACAAAATGAATTTATTTAAACAAAGTAACTAATAATAACAAAAACAAAATGTCCTTAGCAACTGGAAGAATTTAGAGAACGCTATTTTCATACTGTTAACTGAAAATTACGTCAATTACTGTCACGTGTGGAGATATTGTTATTATTGCTGTGTTGCTGTGACTCAATCATTTTCTTTTGATTCTGCAATATTGTTGTGTACATTTGTTTGGGAGAGTAGTAATTCTGTTAAGAAAGGTGAAATAGGGAAAAAGCCTGGGCATAGATTAATATTTGGCTAATATTCAATGGTGGCACTCTCTAGGATTTTCCTTCTGAGTGAGTTATTTTCTTTTTTTATGAGCATAGCATTTTTAAAATCAAAATTGTGGTTGAATTTATTTCTATGTATGACTAGTACATTAGCTAAGTTGCTTTTTGTGAGGTCTCTTTTGTGCTCATAAATGTGTTTTTTTAAATTTCTACTTGTTTCTCCAATATATTAGAAGGAACAGTTTTGGCAATTTATTTTATAAATGCTTGCTTCAGAAATATTATTGCTATTAGTGTTTGAAGATCTGAGTATATCCATAATGGTTTAGGAAGTGTTTGTGACTATTTTAAGATTATTTAGATGGGATAGGTTGTTCCGGATAGTGGATGTGACGGAGATGGTCAGCGGTATTATGCATCTGTTTTCATGTAATTTACTACACGCTTCCATTCCTGGACATTTTGTTACATAGAAATAATAACAAACTCAATTTTGACATTTACAGAAAGGCTATAAACAAAAATATGATCTGATCAGTTTCTACTCAAACTTCTAAAATTAAATCTGGAATTATTATAAGTTTCTATCTAAGAGAATTAAGAATTTGCAGTCCCCAATATTTATTTAAAGAAGAAACATACATAGAAAACACATTCAAAAACCTATAATATCCATATCATTTCATCCACAACGCAAGAAAAAAGGCATACAAAATATACAACCAAAACAAAACTAATAACATAATCCACAATAGTAAAGAGCTCCATGTCAGAAACAAAGCAAAATTATTAATTAATGAATATCAAACACTTAAAATCTTTATTTCATGAAAAGCTATAAAAAATACCTTCCAATCCTTTAAACCAAATATTAACAGATAGTTCACTTTGAAGGTTCAGTAATTTTTCCTGGTCTTTATATTTCATTATAAGTATTTACTCCAGAAGACATTGATTACATAAGTCCCTGAAGTTCTTAGAGGTCCTGGCTCTAGATATGAATTTCTAATCCAAATGCAGTGTGAGACCTTTGTCAATAAGATCCTAATATTGCCTGGATAAAGTTGTTTGTAGTTTAAGAGACCTGTTGTTGAAGGAATGCCTGTGATTATATAATTGTTGTTTCCAATTCCCTACAGAAATTCCAGTGTAGGTCTCTTGGGTAATTTAATTGAAATCTTTTGGGGAATTATATTTAGAATTTATATTATTATACGGTAAATTCTAAATCTTTCGCTGAGTTCTGAATAAATTTTTAAAAATGTCTTTATCCAAAGACTATTTTTAAGATAAACTTTTATAAGTTTGTTAAATTGAACAGATATAGGTCAGTTTCTTAACCAGTAAGTGTTACAGTGTTTCTTAACTCCCATTGACTTAACAATATTTTCATTCAACCTCTAAATCAATATGCAACATTGTAGCATTATGCCATTTTAAATCAGGTCACCTCAAACCTCAAAGTCTACTGAGAATAAATCCTTAGGTCTTCTTCCTCCCGCTTTCACCACATATTTATGAATTTGAATCTTTCCTTCTCTTTTTCTTTCACCCTCTCCCTGATTATGATATCTGTATCTCTTGAATTTAACCTGGAGTAATTTTTTCCACTAATATTTAGTTTTCAGGTCTGAAGGATTGGAAGCTATTTGTATAGCTTTCATGAAATAAAGATTATTACCTATGGTATTTTAAGTTTTTTGATATTCAATAATTCATTATTAATTCATAATATATATATATATATATATATATATATATATATATATAGGAAAGGTAACAAATCCATTGGTATATAATCTAAGTGGATCCTAGTAATATAAAATATTAAAACTGATCTGAAAAAGAGCTCAATGTATTTATTAATATAGAGAAATATAATTAATAAACAATAAAATCCAAAATTATCTCTTATGGAGAATAGCCTATTTCAGCAGATGAAAATATTGGTTGTCTGTTTTATCAACTCCGGTTGATAAGACAGACGACTGATATCATTGTCTGCCAAAATAGGCATATGAAGTAATTTTGGATTTTATTGTTTATTAATTATATATATATATATATATATATATATATATATAATCTAATGTACATTTTGCCTGACACATTTTCAGTAATATATCATCGGGATAAAACAAAATTGATGAAATGAAAAATGTTTTTCAACAACTGATTTTAAAATAAAATCAACAGAGGGGAGGGGATTAGAAAAAAAATTTAATATTTTCCTCAGTTTACCCTTGAATTGGTGATAGATTTACTGAATTGTGCTAATTTATGTTTTAATTCTCACTGCTTACACGGTGTCGGATGTTGTATATTAATAATAACTGCCTCCAAGATATTGAGGTGGAGTCTGTACCTTGTGCTAGAGAAGAAATCCTGAGAATAGTCCACCCTGCAAGCAACAGAGTTCAATAAATGCTTGTTGATGGCAGATTCATGAGCCTGTGAGCACCCAGATGTCACAGACACATGCCTACATATTTGGCCCAGGACATGCTGGCTGATTCTAACCCCCAACTGCTGGATAGTCTTGTTTATATATTCAGTCTCACACTGACATTTAAATGTGATTATAATTTTATTTGTTGTGATACTTTTGTATTTTTTTTTTTTTAGTAATAAATTATGATCCCTCTTTTAAAGATTATCCTATGTTGGAGTGGATTCAAAAATAAATATTATATGTATTATATATATTTACGGGGTGTGGGGGAACAAATATTTGTACACATACAAATTTTTAATTTATTATATTTCCAATGTTTTTTATATAATTAACTGTACACAGATACATAATAACTAAATATGCATAGAAAACAGAAAAAAATTTGATTTAATAGAAATAAATCCCATTTATCCATTTTAATGGGTGAAAAAAGTATTTGTACAATGCAAATTTCAGATTTTAAAATTGTCTTAATACTCTCGACTATTCAACTGGAATATTCCAATAATGCTATCAGTAGTTATTTTTAGCTTAAAAAATACAAACAGAACATTCTGTAATTGATATTTGTGCAAGAAGGTTTTCATCATGGCAAGAGGTAAAGAACTGACAAATTTTCAAAAAAAAAAAAATGATTGTTAAGCTCTTGAAAGAATGTAAAAGTTACACAAAAATCTCAGACAACCTGAATATTCCATTTACTACCATTAGTTCATTCATTGCAAGGCATAACTCAAAACTGTTGTAAACCAAAGAACAGGTGCTTCACAGAAGATTTCTGTAAGATCTTCAAGGAAATTAATGCAGCAAATTAAACAAAATCCAATGAGTTGCAGAATGATTTGCTTTCATCAGGAATCTGTGTCATTAAATGGACAATAAGCAATGAAATACATAGGAACAATCTAAAGTCACACTCCCTTCGGAAAACTCCATTGATATTGAAAAGACACAGAGATGTCAGTTTGAAATTTGTTCATGAACATAAGGATAAGGAAAACTTGTATTGAGATAGAGTATTATGGATAGATGAAACCAAAATTGAGTTGTTTGGAGATAATTCTAGAAATCATGTATTGAGGAAAGATGGTGATGCCTTCAAACAAAAGAACACAGTTCCAACAGTGAAATTTGGTGATAACATCATGGTTTGGGGATGTTTTTCTGCAAAAGGTACTCGCAACATATCAATAATAGATGGTAGAATGAATGCCAGAGAACAAAACATTTTGGAAGCAAATTTAATGATTTTGGTTGAAAATCCTAACTGGATCTACTAACAAGAAATTGATCCTAAGCACTCTGCAAAATCTATGAAAAAATGGCTTGCTAAAAATAATATAAATATCCTGAAATGGCCAAGTCAGTCCCCAAATTTAAACCCAGTTGAGAATCTGTGGTGTTATTTGAAAATTCAAATCCGATTGAGAGCTTCAACAAACATCCTGGATCTGAAGACCATATTCGAAGAAGAATGGAACAAAATATCAACTAAAATTTGTACATCATTAATTGAGAATTACAAAAAGAGGTTGGTTGCAGCAGTAGTGAATAATGGCTATTCTACAAAGTATTAAATGAAGATTGTGTATTCTTTTTGTATTGTACAAATACTTCTTTCAACCATTAAAACGGATAAATGGAATTTATAAATCAATTTTTTTGTTTTCTATGCATATTTAGTTATTATGCATCTGTGTAGTTAATTATATGAAAATTATGTTTATTCATTAGTTGGAAATACAATAAATTAAAAATTTGTATGTGTACAAATATTTGTTTCCCTCCACTGTATGTGTGTGGAGAGTCATTAGCCTAATATCATCTATGTCCTGGAATAAAAACGAAAGTCAAAATTATAAAATTTTTGAAAACATATCTATTAATTATTCCATATACGTTTTTGTAATCTGCCATGAAAAGACCACTGATTATCAAATTTGAAAAGAATAAATAAAAAAATAAATAAAAAGAATCTTAATTCAGTGAAGATAATGAACATTGGATAAATATTTTGAAACTTCAAATGTGTAATTTTGAATTCTGTTTAAAGACACCAAAAATGCCATCTTGTATTTTTTTCGCAATTTCTGAATATTAAATTTGTTGTAGCAAAATTTTAAGCAAATAATAATATTATTATTCAATTATAATTATATATATTAGTTTTGAATACAAAAAAGTATTCATTATCTGTAAGAATAAGAATGGAGTGCACAGTCTGGATTAAACTTAGCAAGACAAATTTATCTATCACAGGTGTCCAATTTGTAAAATAATCAAAATTCTTTTTAAGTTGAGTGACATATATATTTTTGTGTTTTTTTTTTCTCTTGATCTAAAAGGTGTTATTAAAAAAAGGTTGTGGGGGATTCTGGTCTGGTGCTTCTATTTGTATATTTAGAGAGAATCTTGATAAAATCCAAATAATCAGTTTTGATCTGGCATCTTGTGTTCAGTCAGTTTTCCAATGCTGCAATGTAGCTTATCTGTGCATTTTCTATTTTCATGGTAATTGTTCTGATGAGCTTTCCTTTTTGGTACTTTTAAGAATTTAACAGCAGTACTAGATTGGTAACTAGATCTCATCATTTTACAGCTGAAATTGCTAGATATAACCATATGCTAACAGCTTCTTCACTCGATCTTCTTGCTTGTGGAACTGTCTACTAACTTCTTGCTTTCCAGCCAACTTTGATCAAATTTAAAATGCAGTGTCAATCATCATCTTCTGTTTCCTTAATTTCTGTTCTTTTATTATTCTCTCTCTTTAATATTTTTTCTCAAACTCTTTCACACTCAGTAATCATTTACGTCTTAGTGGCTTTATCACCTTGCCTAGGATAAAATGAATAAAAAAAAGAAAAAAGTATTATTTTGTTGAATTATAAAGTTAAAAGGTGATACAGTAACTGTCAAAAATATGTGAAGTTAAAGTAACAAATATTCAAAGTTCAGCAATGGTTTCATTTTTAACATTTAAAAAGCCTGCAATTGGGCTATCTGCAATCACATAGATAACTGACGATGACAACATGAATCAGAATGATAACACTTACTATTTTCATAATATATATTATAGCACTTTTCACTTTTAAAAAGTCACATCTACTGATCTTGAACTTGTAGAGTTCTGAAAAAATTATGTTGACAGTATGTTTTTGGTAGTACTCATTAATTGATTACAATAAAACTT
Organism: Acanthosepion pharaonis; assembly: GCA_903632075.3. NCBI lineage: Eukaryota > Metazoa > Mollusca > Cephalopoda > Sepiida > Sepiidae > Acanthosepion > Acanthosepion pharaonis. Next base: position 27,588 of record CAHIKZ030000396.1, on the reverse strand, counting down.
TATTTGGAAATCTTTCAACCATTGGTGCAGACAATGTGTGTGTAATGTCTGGAGTTAAAGGCATATATATATAAAAAATCATAAAGAATAAATGCCATCTCTTATTTTAATATAATGTGTATGCCTATCATTACAGTTAGTAACTTTATAACTCTTATCAGCATCTCAAATAACAAAAAAAAAATCTTGGAGTTTCTTATTGGTTTGGTCTAGTTTGGTTTGTTTTGTTTTATGACATATCAAACTCAATGGGTTATTTAATGCCAACAAGATTATCATTGCTGGTAATATTTTTTCCTAAAAATGTATTGCTGGTAATACTTTTTTCATCAGAAATGTATTACTGGAAATATTTATTTTTCTTCAACAATGTATCGCTGGTAATAATTATTTACAAAAATGTATTGCTGGTAATGTTTTTTTCCTTCAAAAATGTATTACTGGTAATATTTTTTCTTTAAAAATGTATTGTTGGTAATATTTATTTTCTTCAAAAATGTATTGCTGGTAATAATTTTTCCTCAAAAAATTTATTGATGGTATTAAAATGTATTTTTACACTTTCATAGTGTTTTGACCCCAGTTTGGGGGTTAACTACTTGTCCATAGCTGAGACTCTAACAGGTGCTTTCACTCTGGGTCAGGGTGGGTCTGTGAACACCAGCAATTAAGAGGTGGTTCCACACTCCTCAAAACCTCCTGAACAGTTTATCGTCTTACCCAGGACACGGATGTAGTTTATTGTCATACACAGGATGGGGTGTTTCTTATTGCAGAAATGATTTTCTCATTCTTCTGTAAAGTAGCAACATAACATCCATTTTTATCAAACCCTTAATGATAGAGCAACTGAATTGTGCAGCTAAGTATCTATCTTTTCAACTAGCATAAAAGATTAGTAAGTTGTTGAAATTGAAGACCAACTTGAAAATTACAAAAATAAGTTAAATGTGCTACATTACAGTGTTTCTGTTTGAAGGGGATTAAGATGGGGAAAAAAATCTGGCTTAGTTTTGCTATACTTCGTTACAGTTGTAGTAAAAATTTTAAAAAAATTATTAAAATTCAAAACTGCTGACAAAAATATTAGATGATCTTATGCTACTTGTTAAAACAATTAGCAATAAACTGATATCTCAACTTGTAGAGTTGATTGGCTTTTAACTAATGGTGATGAGTGTTTAAAGTTTAAACCAAAATTAGGGTAGAGATTTAAATTTCAGAAAATGGAAGAGTTATTAAATAATTAATTTATTATAAGATGTGCTGAAAAGTCCTCATTCCAGCACAAGAAGGACATTCAAAAACATTTTGGGAAATGGGTTGGGATGAGAACTTTTCAGCATCCTTTTGTACACCTGATGAGACCATTGTAAGAATTCAATGGTAACAGTTTGTATTGACATTATTTAAAGAGCTAAAACTGGCTTTCTCATAATTGAAAAAAAATTAAAGAATATATCACTTTTCTCAGCAAATAACATGGAAAGTAACAAAAGATATCTCTTCAATATGCAAAGTAATGAAATATTTGATTCATTTGAAGACGGAATCAATAATGCAGGATATCAATTAACTCAGATAAATTTAGTTGACTTAGATGGAGGGATTTCCTGGAATTAAATTAAACAATTTAAGGATGTTATTTAAAAAAACTTTTTGAATGTGCCAAAACAGCCATTTTACAGGGTGGTCCGAAAGTCTTGTCACCACTACCTCTCTTCCAAATTTTAGGAGCTCGTGTTAACCATCTGAAATAGAAAATTATATTATGTAGAGGTGACAAGACTCTCGGATCACCCTGAACTCTGACATTGTGATTTTCTGTATCATGAATAATGTGAACTCAAAAGTAAAAAAATAAAATTGGAACTTCTGGGTTCTAAATACATGACATCAAAATCTAAATAATTTTAAAATAAAAACATATAATTTTATTTTTATGAACTGGAAAAAGGTACAACCCCTGATGTGAATTATTTGGGTAAGTTTTTAAATTAATCAAACTGAAAACTGCATGTTGGGCAATAAAACTACCATGACTCTATAGTTCCTATTTTTGTGTATGTGTGTCTTAGTTTATATTGCTTTATTTTCTGAGAATAGCCCATTTCAGTGTTTCAAACGATATAGCAAACACTGATTTATTTCCTTCACATCGCACGTAATTTCTTGAACGAGACTCGCATTATGAGTCGTCTTTTCCATATGAAAATTCATGCATTAGAAATAAAAAATAAATAAATATAAATGAATAGCGTTTGAAATCTTGAATCAAAAAGGTTTCAAAATATGAGTCATTTAAAAAGTTTTATTTGCGATATAAGGGAGATAAATTAGTTTGGTATGTAGAAAATAATTTGAAACGTTGAAATGAACGATATATAACTTTCTCATAACTTAAAAATAAAATTAGCAGTCAGCGCCCTCACAGTTAAAACAATGAAGAATCCAATTATATTGTTTTTAAAAAAATGACTGACTCGACGAAAATGTTAAAAAAGAGCTTAAAGATTCGAATAAAAAACAAAAGATAGAACACAAAATAAATGACAATGTACGCACTTTTAAAATAAAAATAAAGTTGAACTTTATCACATGTTATTATTGCAGACAAGTTTTTTAACACATTTAATTCAAATTCGCACATTTTACTTACAAATATTTTTCATCGCACGGACATTTGGACAAACCAAAATACATAAGTTTTTATAATTTCGGATTGATTAATTTTATTCTGTCGCATTAACGAACCAGTTAAATAAAAAAATGCACCGTCAGTAAATGAGTTTTAAATAAATTAGCATAAAATTACTTAATTATAAATAATTATTATCATGAGCGCTTTTATGTACAAAAATGTTTTAAAATAAGTTTAGTTAGACTTAGAAAACCCGCAATTTTAGCGTTGTTAAATTCAAGCGGTCAATATGTGTTCCAATTTATGGAAAAGACTGTTCACAATCACATTCACAAGTAATCAAAAAGTTGACTTTTAAAAATTATTTTAAAAAAGAAAATTTTATTTGATGTTCGAAAACGAATTTTTTTTAACTTAAATAAAATGATAGATATCTCAATCAGGTCAATGTATGTCACTGGAACTTAATTCGCCAATTTTAGTCAGCAAAAAAGTGCAAAAAGATTTTTAAAAAAAAAGAAAAAAAGAAGCCTGTCGCTGATCGCACAATTTTTTGCAATACTTTCTCTGCATTCCTTAGCGAGATATAGAATTATACAAAATGATCAGAAATGTGCGTTAACTTGTTGGTTGATTTATCGAAAGTCTACATATTTTATATTTATTTACAATAAAAAAAAAAGAGAGAGAGAAGTGAACGTGATTGTTACATAGGTGTCGCCTTTGGAAAATTGAGGCCATCGTAGTTTTCGTCTCCTTTGCCGCATATGTGCCCTTCCTTAGTGAGGGAAAGAGAGAGTGTGAAAGAGAGAAGACATCGGCACGCACCGCTTTTTATCACGACGACCATCGCTACGACTTTACTACTAACATTATTCGTCACCGCTTTAACGTAAAACCCGTGCTAAAAGAAGATAGTTGAAAAGATTAGTTTTAAAATATCAACAACATGACATCTTTAGAGCCTAAAGAGTTGATATTGGAAATCATCGCTCGTTTGCGGAACCGAAAAGCTCGGCCTGACTTGGAAAAGATTTCCCACATGGCCAAACGCAAATACGGACTAACTTCTGAAAATACAGAAGAAATGTTAAATAAATTGGTACGTGATGGAATAGTTAACAAAGTTACTTACAAGGGCCGGACTAGTTATCGGAATGCAGCTAAATGCTCGAAAAGTAGATCTAATACTGAAATTTTGAACAGAAAAGCCTCTGCTAAACTAAGAGATGCCATACAATCACTCAGTTTAACTGGCGGCAGCTGTTTAGTTTCTTCTACTGCCACCGGCGCTGGCGGATTGAATAATAAAAACCAAGAAAAAATTATGAACGATACCAATAACAATGAAGCAACCTCTAACGGTAACCGAAATTCAATGCAAACCCAACGTAAATTACTCGCTGGTGTTAGCTTAAATCAAATCGAATGCTGGTGGCGCGAACAAAGTTTTGATGCGACATTATCAAAGATAGATTTGAACACTTTAATAAAAAATGAGGTAGCCGCACGTCGAATACAAACTTTAGCAAATGGAAATTACATTTCCTGTCGAGGAGGATCTACGGTACACTCGATCACAAATAAAACATTTGAACCAGCGGGTGAGAAACGATCTGAAGCTGTCAGCAACAAAAAAAGCGACGGTGGGTGTAACAACTTAGAACAACAATCCGATAGAATCAGTACTAAACACACAACCATCAAAAACTGTATCCCGAAACCACCATGCAAGAGGGGACGTCCTGCATCGAAAAGAAAGGTACTTCAAATGTTTGTTTGTATAAATGATTTTAGAAATGAGTGCGATGTTTTTGTTTAGCCATGTGATCATTTGGAAGTGGAAGTTTTTACCAGTTTTTACTTCACGATCTCCTTTAGGCTTTATGCAACCAAATACACATTTCTTCTATTCTCATTCTTTCTCTTGGGAATAAAAGTAACTATGCATCTTAAAACTGTAAAAAAAAATCTCTTGATTACTCATGTTCTGATCTTGTGTATTTATTACACTAACTGCGCATTTATTTTGTCCCTCTTTCTTTTTTCTTTTTCTTAATTTACTTAGTTGTTGACTCAATAACTTGCAAAGTGGACATTTGCTCCAAGTACAGTTTTTCAAGAACTGATCTGTACCGAGTTACATTGACTTTAGAGAGCTAGTTTATTTTTTAAATTATAATATTCAACTGATTGTTTAATCTTAGAATATTCAATCAAAAAATGCAATAAATTTAATGTTAAGTGGAACAACGTTAAAAAATAACTTTTAAAGCGCGAATTAAAGTATTAACTTGTGTTTTTCCTTTATTGTTTTGAAATATAATGTTAGACGACGCGTGTACTTTTTTGTTTCAAAGAACTATTCATTCATTTAGTCAAATGCTGCATAAAACCTTATTATTTTACTTTAAATATTTTTATACTACCTAAAAGAATATAAGGTATATGCTTTTCTTTTAAAGAAATTGCTTTATTTAACTTAATTTACAATTTAAAGTTTAAAAGATATCTGAATTCTTTAAGCGAATTTTTAAAATACTTGTCTTGCTGACAAGGAAAAGTAAAACTATTTTAAATTTTCTTGATTTTATTTGATTTTCTAATTGTTGTGTATTATATGAAACTGTCTTCAATTGTTTTGCCTTGCTTTCAATGAATTTATTTATTTATTTGTTATTAAATAAAATTATTTTAAAAAAAGCAACCATTAAAATATATATTATATATAAAGAAAAAGCATATGGCTGTCATCATAGACTAAAAAAAAAAAAAATCCCGAAATGGAAGAATGTACAAAACTTTGAAAACTCAGAAAAAATAATTTTTGAGAAAATTACAAAATAGTGCGAACAGGCTTAAACTTTTGTACTATTCGAAAGTTATATAACTTTTACTGTGTTCTTTTCTTTTTTTCTTTTAACCAATTCAACCATCGGCCTAAAGCCGATCTCGGATTTTAGCGTCCCAAATTTCTTTCCTTTAAGAAAAGGTCATCTCTTTTTTTTTTTTTTTTTTTTTTTTTAGTTAAGTGTAAGTTATTTGTTACATATTTCAAATATATTTGTATCGTTTAATTTTATCAGGATAATGAAAAAGAAAAACAATAACTTATGTGAAAATTGCAAGAAATTCTTGTTAATAGAAAATTTTATTAAGTAAAATTTAAAACGCGCACAAAAAAGTACTTTCAAAACTTGGAAAAATAATAGAAAACCCCAAAATAACGTCTATCCTTGGAACGAATTGTTTTTCTTCAGTGTATTCTCCATAGAAAGAATAAGATCTTTTATTTGACGAATAAGGCGATAATCACGTTCTTTCCGTGGGAGCTTTTCGACACTGCGTAATAATAGTGTCAAAAAAAAAGTTAAATTACTAGTGATTTTAGTGTCAAAAACTTATCTGGTCATAATGACTTAAAAAAATGGAAGCGATTTCATCGGATTTTTTTGTTGTTGTTAAAAACAATAAATTAGCATTTGGCATAAAAGAATTTAACTAATTAATAAACTTTGTAGTTTGCAAAAAAAAAAAATGAACATCTTTTAAAGTTTTAAAAAAACCCTAATTTTTTTACATTGACTGTTTTTAAGAGAAAGTTTACATTGCTCTTTGATTGAAAATTAGCTTTTTAATTCTTTTGTCGTAAAAAACTAACGTTCAATCTTTTTCTTATTTGGATAAAGCCAAAAATCTGTTAACTTTTTGTTTGAGAAAATTTTTGTTCCGTTCTCATTAATTTTAAAACCTGTTTTCACATTTTCAGCTCTATGGTTTTTTAACACAGTAAAAAAAAACAAAAAAAAACTTAATACACACTGCCTTGCTTTGGTAACAAATTCTGAAAAACTTTTTTAGTTTCTTTGTAAAAAAATATTGTACTTGTTGAATAATGACAGTGATAAAATTAAAGTTTGTTTCCAGAATTAAATCAATTCTGGAAATAAACTTTTTACTTTAAAAAAAGCAAAACAACTGCAATTGCGATGTTAGTCATTAAAAGCCTGAAATTGAAATTACTTCTTTTTGTTGACTAATATCTGCCCATTCATGTGGATTTTTCTTTGAAATGTGGTGTCAGTTAACTAAGTTAAGTTTATAATAAAGTCTATATTATTTGTTAAGTGATTCGTATTTCTCAAATTAAAGTATTTTCTCTTTTACACACTGACTGAGGCTATTAAAGTTTTTACTTTTTATTATTTTTTATTTTTACATTTTCCGTGTAAAACTGTGTGAAACAAAATTTAAATCCTGAACATAAATAAAATAAAACTTCGCAACCAAACCGTTTAAAACTAAAAAAAAAAAAAAAAATCTTTATTTATTTTTTTTTTATTTACGAGAATTTTTTTTTTTTTTTTTTTTTTTTTTTAGCTTTGGCCTTAAAATTTTAAACTAATAGTTATGTTGTGATTTAATCTTTATTACAAGTACAAGAATGAAGTTTTGGAATAATAATAGTAATTGATGAGTATTGTTGCTTTTAAGTTCATTATTCAGTTCATTGGAATGGAAGTGATTTTACTTCCATTCAATATTTCTAGTAAATTCTTAAATTTGTAGGGGAGATCACTCTAACTTGGGTAAAAAGCAACTTTAGTGAAAAGGCCACGCGAAAGACTACAACAATAATATGTAATTTATATTTTATGTACAGAAGATTAAAACTAAAAAAACTTTAGTTATGTTCGTGTGAATTCAAAAGTATTTAAAATTCTGATAACTTATTAAGTGGGTATCTTGTGTGAATGTAACAAACAATACCACATTTGTAGATTCCAGAATTGTACCGGGTGCAAGATAAACGGAGCTTAGTTTAATCACTTTAATCCTTTAACTTTATTACATGTATTTTGTAGACTTTTTTCAATTATGTTAATTGGAAGCTTTACCAAGAAAATACATTAAATCATTTTAACGAAAGTTTAAAAAATAAAAAAAAAAAACGAAAACTCATTGAATTGAAAAAAGTGTTTAAAAGCGTTTGAACAGTTCATAAAAGTTTTAACTTTTGCTTTTAACCAACTATCCAGTTATTAATCATTCATTAATTTAAAAATTGATTTTATTGGTAAAATTTATGGAAAATCTCAGGTAACTGAACTATACATCAGGCAACAAACTAGAAGCATCCAATTCAGTTTCAGATATTATTCAAAGTTTGTCAACTCAACTCCATATAAATTGTATATGAAAGTTACCAAAGTTTTGCAGAATAAAAATGGCTTTGTCCATTTTAAAAGCTTTCCTTCACTGCCTTTTTCATTCTGTCAATATTAAATGAACCTACGAACTTCAAAAAATATTGGTTAATATTAATGTGAGATTCTTTAATAAAATATTAAAAAATGTTCAATTTAACCTGATACATCACATTTTACTTGTAAGCCAATTTTTTTTATAAGCTTCTTTAAAATTAGAGTTCAGAATTATATCTATTGAATTTTCTTTTCATGGCAGTAATTGGTGAATGATCACTAATGTAAATTAATTTGGCCATTGAAATTCCACTATTTAAGCAATACAGAATTTGAAACTTAAAAATGCTATTGATGTATCTCTCAGAAAATAAAATATAAATATCTCTGAATATATACATGCTTGTATGTCCTATGATTATATCTTGTATGTAATTATTGAGTCATATTGTTTAATTAAATAGAAATATACTGTAAAATTACTGAAGAGTTTGAAAACTTGATACAGCTAGCCTACTTGGAAGCAACCAATTGACAATAAACAAAAATTTCATAAGATAGAAACTGTTTTGTATATAACTCCTTTTCATTGAAAAGTATATTCACTGCATTTGAATTTTTCTTTTTTCTATACAATATAATATCTTACATTATGATAGAACTATGATAATAGTAAGGCATGGGTTTAGTTGTATTGGATCACAGTTATTTATTATCATAATAGGAAGTGAACAGTTCTTTACTTTTAAGATGATACATTACTATAAAAAGAACAATATTGAACAGGTCTAATGAAATCAGAACAAATATTACTTTAGGTTAGGAATGATAAATGATGAAATTTAAGACTAAGAGACTTTGTGACAACAATAAATCTCAAAAAAACATTTGTCTGTCTTTGAAAATCAAATTTCCTGATTATAACCATGGTTTCTGAAAAAGTCCCAATATGTCATAATATCATAATTAATATCTAATTTCTTGAAAAATATTGTAATAAAATGGTGGATATAAATTCATTATATATCCTTCAATTAAAAACTAAATTGTCATCAGGTTTATGAAAAGGCTGGTCACTTAACTGAAATCTTGTTCAATCAAGATATAGACATGAAAAATAATGACAATGAGTAAAAGTTCTTTTCAGTGTTTAAGAGAGTATTTCCTACTCTCTTAAACACTGAGAAGAACTTTTAAGAAAAATGTTTCCATAAAATAAACTCTCCAGTTGTATATTTATTTAAATTGTATTATTTGTATAATTATAAATGTTAAAAATATGTGTGATTTTGAAATAAAAAATATCTGGATGTGGATAATCATTTAAAATTAGTTTTAGTTTATTTTACTGCTTTTAATTAGGCAGTCTGCATCAAGAGGTATGTGTTTATTTCTTTTTTTTTTTTTCCCCTGTGCTTTGGATTAACACTTTCCAAAACAAACAAAAATCTAACTTGGTCTTCTTTTATCATAAATGTTGATAATATTTTTAACCACTCACAATGATTTAAAATATTTCAGATACAACCTGCTTCTAGATAAATTGCAGTATGTATTGTTGCTTAAGTCAGCATTTAAAATGATGAATATTTGTTTCCTTAACCAGCAATAACAATAAAAAATACCTGCAAAATTTCCATTTGAAGGTCTTGCAAAAGTGGGTTCATATTTTGAAAATCATCATTTTACACTTACATGTCTTTTAAACTGTTCTAAATGTAATATTTAAGGCTTTTTTCCTTATTATTTAATGTCATTAGTTTTTAAATGACACTTTTTGTGTTTTAGCTATGTACTTCAGTCTTGGATTTTCCTTGTTAATTTCAGAAGTTTTTGAAGAATCATGGTCCTGATTTTCATGCTGAGATGCCAGTTGCAATTCTTGGAATTGATAAGTGTGACTTCTGCCTTCAACCTGCTGATTCAAGCCCTAATGGGCAAAATGAATCACTTTTATCTTGTAAAGACTGTAGTGCTAAAGGTAAGTTAGTTTCTTAAAGAGTTAAGAATTTACTAGTTCAGTAAGTTTATAGAATAAACCATCTTTACTTTAAAGAATGGCAATTTTCTTATAAGATTTTTTTGTTTTTTGCAGCCCATCCTTCCTGTATGAATTATTCTCCTGAACTTGCTATACGGGCACATCAGTCTCCATGGCAATGCACTAACTGCAAAGTATGCAACATTTGTCGAGATTCTGGCAATGCTGTAAGTAATTTTTTTTTTTTTTTTTTTTTTAAATCATAATTCAATTAATCCTATGTCCCACAGCATGTAAGTGAAAAGCAAAATTGTGTTTAAATCTTTTTGGATGTGAGGTTTTTTATAGCATATGAAACTTGATAAAAAATGAAATCATTACTTTATTAATTGGAATGGGTTATATTGTTATTTAAAGATTGTCTGATAAAAGCATATTTGATGCGTCTAAAATATAAACATTGTTTTTATTTAACCTTTTTGTTGTAGGACATTTCTACAACAAAAATCAAGACTATAACACTTGTAAGTTATACATTTTAAAATATACTATTAGATAAATGTCATGAAGTGATTTGTAAAGCTGACAGTAAAAAATTAAGAAACTGTTTAGGTATTAACTAATCTTTTGTGTAATGCAGTATACATTTTCTTGCTATTAACCAAGCAATTTGGCTTATCTATTTTATTTCTGTTTGTCTGACACCAGGATACAATTCTTAATTGTCATTGGATATAGCTTTGTTTTGAAAATATCTTACTAAAAGGCGATGAGAGAATTAGTTCCTTTTGGGAACCACAATCCCCCCCCCCAAAAAAAAAACATTGTCCTAATTTAAATTATTATAAGAGGATAAGATAATTAACTTGCCACAAATCATTTTTTGTCATTGGCCACTGGTTAGACACCAGGGCTATATGTTGGACTTTTGTGTCATTTTTCTCAAAAGTCAGTGACATTTGAAATGTTGCTCATGATGCTCATAAATTAATTTGAGACTTTACTATTGTGTGTTAGGAAATGGTTATACATGACTATAGTTAGTCTCTAATGATTTAATTAAGAATAAGATTATTCAGCAGGGAAGGTACTTTTGGTTCAAACCTAGACTGAAAATGGCTGTGGGTGACAAGTTGGAATTTTTGTCAAAATCCCTAAGTATATGAATACTTTATGAAATGTTAAATTTCTTAGTAAGAAAAAAAAATCTGTTCAAAATGTCTGTCAAATAATCGAATGCAACCTCTTTTAGTGACATACGCCCAAATACTATTATTTTTTATGACATCATCTCTATACTACAAGGGTTCAGACAAGTTTGTTTACTCTCATACATTACTAATATGTGGTTTTGTTTTTTGTGTTAAGTCATTGAAGTCAAATTATGAATATACAGGATGCGATGAATAAATTGTCGTCTAAATTACACAGAAATGAAAATACCTCATTTTAACAGTTATATTTACTAAAATTACACAAAAATATCTTCAAATAATAAAGTGTAAATTTTTTTCAATAAAATCGCCATTGGCTTCAACCACAGCCTGCAGACGATTTCGGAATCTCCTGCAACTCTTCTGGACAGTCTCCTTTGTGGTCACAGAAATTGTTTGACAGCCATGACTAGGTTCTCCTGCACTACCTCCTCAAGGCACTTGATGTAGCCTTCTGTATTGGGTCTGAGGTCCTCACCAACTGTTATATTATATACCTATTCTATTGTAATAGACTTTCCCACAGATAAGTAGTAGTAGCAGTGGTCAGTGGAGCTCAGTGGTGTTGAGTGAGTCAATCGATGTCGGACATTGAAGTATCAATCCTCGTAACTAGATTGCTGTGTCATTAACTCTTATTTCAAGTTCCTAACGTTTTTGTACGTCGAACCTAATTTAGGACGACTTAGTGAAATACAAGCCTCCACTGTGAAAACTACTCTACAATACATTGGCGATGAGGGATTCGTTTCTCAGACGGGAAAAGAAAAAAATTTTGTTCACTCTATAAGAACACATTTGCAACCAGAATTCAAAATTCATAGGAAAAAAAAATTTGTTTCGCCATATACAACACTTGGTGACGAACGTATTTTGGAAAAAAAACAAAAAACTTTGCGTTCACTGTACAACACTTGACGACGTGGATTCGTAACTCGTACAGAAGGGGGGGAAAAAAAATAACCCGCCATAACAAACGTGGCGTACGACGGATTGTGTTTCATACAGTGAAAAAAAAAAAAAAAAGAGATTTCGCTCACCACGTTATTTAGTGACAAAATTCATTTTTCATAGAGAGGAAAAAGGGAAAAAAATTTTTTGCTCGTCAAATTTTCGGCGACAACATCTCAGATTCACATTTAAAAAAAAAAAAAAAAAAACTTGGAAAAGTTTTTCGAAAGACAAGATGTCAACTTAGTGACGAAAAAATCAGTCGTATTCTCAACTGAGAAAATAATTTTATTTTTTTTTTTCGATGAGACAGTTTGCTCAAATAGGTCACGAATTACAAATTCGTTTTGGATCCCCCTCTACAATATTTAAGCATTGTGTAAACTTTTTGCGAAGATGGAGGAATGCAAAAATATATTCCAGGAATTTTTTAAGTTTCAGACAGAACAACAAATGACAATATTGGAGCAGCAGAAAACATTCCAGATACAACTACAGGAGGAAACTTTTAATAGACAGATACAGTTTCAAAGAGAAATGGAACTGATGCATAAGGAGTTTCAAAACAAAATTCTGGAAATAACTGAGAAGAGGAAGGAGAAAAATTTACAAAATGATTCTTTCCCAGAGAATACAATATGGAATTCGATTGAAATATTCACGTACAGTCCAGACGAAGAGATAACTTTTGAAGAGTATTTTAAAAAATACAAGGATGTGTATAACGAGGACTGCCACAAGTGGTCTGAAGAAAAGAAGGTTAGACTTCTTTTAAGCAAGTTAGGAACTGCTGAGCATAACAAATTGGTAAACTACATTTTACCGAAAAAAAATAACGAGTTGACTTTTACCGAGGCGGTAAATATATTAAGTGAATCATTTAGTAAAAAGACATCTTTGTTTCACAAGAGGTGAAAATGTTTGAATCTGATGAAAGAGGATGAACAAGACTTTATAACGTATGCAGCTAATGTGAACAAGCATTGTGAAGAATGCAAACTAGCAGACTTAAGCGTGGACAATTTTAAGTGCTTAGTATTTGTTCAAGGCCTAGTATCAGAAAGAGACACAGAATTGAGGAAATTGGTACTTTCAAAATTGGAAAACGAACCGAGGATTTTGGTACAGTTTGGCAGAAGACTGCACAAGATATGTTAGAGTAAAGAAAGACTTGAAAAAGATAGAACAGTCTGGCGTTTCGCATGTAAGAAAAATACGCTACAAAAAAGAAAGTCAGTCTACCAAAAAGAATTCTAAAATTGCGGATTATCAAACAAAAAGTGAAATACCAGGAAAAAATAAACAACTTCCGAAGCCATGTTTTGCTTGCGGTGAACTTCACTGGTACAGATATTGCAATTTTAGGAATAAAAGATGTTTCAACTGTCAAAGAGTGGGGCATAAAAGCTCGCACTGCTGGTCAAAAAATAAAGACAATAAAATAAGAAAATTAAAGTCTGACGAAGTGAACGATGGAATAACTAGAAAATTTGTTACCATCGAAATAAGTAATAAAAAAAAATAAAAATGCAACTCGACACTGGTTATGACCTATCTATCATAAATTTGAATACGTGGAAGAAGTTGGGGGAAACCAACTTTAATGAAAACAAATAAAATCGCGAGGTCAGTGACGGGAGAAAAAATACATTTTATTGGAGAATTTGTTACAAACGTCGCGTTAAATAAAAAAACACAAAAAGCTAAACTATTTGTCATAGAAAATACCACAAACTTACTTGGTACGGATTGGATAACAGAATTTCAATTATGGGATTTACCAATAAATTCTTTCTGTTACAAGGTTGAAAATTTAAACTGAAAAGCCCAAAAATTAGTTAGGAAACTAAAGGGAACTTTTCCTACTATTTTTTCTCCAGGTTTGGGAACATGTACCAAGATGGAGGCAAAATTACAGCCAAAACAAAATGCTCAGGTGGTATTCAAAAAGAAACGGGATGTGCTGTTTGATTCAATTGAACAGATAAATAAAGAATTGGACAGATTAGAGAAAACGTGTATATTTAAAAAAAAGTTGAATGGGTAACACCTACAATATACGTAAAAAACAAGCGCCAGAAAGTAAAAATGAAGCCGACACCAAAAAAAACTGAGGAACGAGTTACCCGCACCCAAGGACATGCAGTATTATTAAATGATTTAAGTCAACAGGAAGAACCTACAGAAACTGTGATTCCATCTTTAAGAAGTTCAAAACGGAAGGTTTCTGGTAATGCTTTGGAGATATAAAAAAAAATAAATAAATAAAAAAGCGGATTGGCTATATGAGGTACTTGGTGAAAGGGGGAAAAACTCACATGCAATAACTAGATCAGATGACGTTTTTCAGACGTGGTTGACAGCGGTCCCGCGAAGAAGAAAAAAAAATGCTGATGGAGGTGATTTTCAATAAGTTTGATCTAACAACCCTTGCAAACAATTTTACCTAAGGTACGCCGATCCAGAAGAAAAAAAGGCAACTGATCATTTAAAAGTGGATCAAAAAAACGTAGGAGATACACTACGATGTTGCTAAAAAAAAATAGAGAAAGAAAGAAAGAAAAAACTACGGAGTAAAATTTTAGGGGGGGGATGTTATACCATAATACCTATTCTATTGTAATAGACCCTCCCACAGATAATAAGTAGTAGTAGCAGTGGCCAGTGGTGTTGAGTGAGTCAGTCGATGTCGGACATTGAAGTATCAACCCTCGCAACTAGATTGCTGCGTCATTAACTCTTATTTCAAGTTCCTAATGTTTTTGTACATCGAACCTAATTTAGGACGACTTAGTGAAATACAAGCCTCCACTGTGAAAACTACTCTACAACACCAACATTCTGAGCTGCTGTACCTTCATAATCACTATTAGACTCCTTCTAACTCTTTCCGAATCCTCTGCACTATCGTCAGATTGACACCCAAACAATCTGAAATGTTCATATTGGAGCTTCTGGTGTTAATGCCTAGCAGTACAGCATGCTATTTCCAAATTTCTAGCAGAGTGAATTGCGTCATACTGATCCTACTATAGTGTGCAGTTGACAAAATCAAACGTGTATGCGTGAAATTAAAAATATATAATGGCAACAATTTACCCATCGCACCCTGTATTTAGAATTTTGCCCAATACTCATTAGCATTGTTAAAAATAAAAACTGGGCCAGCCTGTCCAGATGAGGCACTCTCAACAAAATACAGACAGACATAAACAATATGTTGACCACCCTAAAATCCACTAACATGGTGACCGTATTTGCAACGTATAAACCCAATGAATACAAGCTAGAGATGCAGCAACAGTCCCTACATCACATCATGAGGAACATAAATGCTTTCAATCCTGGAAGCAATGTTAATTGTTTCATTACTGACCTAAACCAGGCCTACATGATCCACATCAAGCCAGAATTTGCCACCTACCCAAGGATGGAAGAGGAATTCATCAAAATTGCCAAATAATTGCTTGATGAGGGGATTTTTTCATCAAATGGTAGATTCTGAACATGGTTCACAGATTTGAACAACTGAAAACCAACCTTTATATTCACCAAGGACAGCCAGATGACCAACTTCCAACATCTTAGTTGAGCTTGGGACCTACTATGGTGAGACAGCGAGAAATTTACAAATTTCACTGGCTGACTCAAAAAACACCATCAGAGAGGCCACTGTCAACATAAAGGTCAAATTCAAGGCAGACAACACTTTGACAATGTCTGCAGACACTCTTCTTACTCATGGGTACAATGTTGATAAGTGAGAAAGTCAAAGCCTGGACTTCAAATATATACCCACATTGAGTCAAAACAACAGATAAGCCACTATACAGTGGGCAGAATAGCAAGTGATGCCCAATGGTAGCTCAACCATGGTATCAAAATGAACACAACTAGCCAAGACACCATCACATACTATGCACACAAACCATAATGATCAAATCAACCTAAGAATGTGCTAGTCGACAAAGCAGCCATTACAAAGAACAGGCAGGCAGCTGACCCACTTGAAATCTCAAGCATAAGCCATGACACTGCACAATGCAAAATCTGTCCTCAATCAAAACTACAACCAGACTCAAGAAACCAAAATATGCATAAGCTACACAATGTTTTCATGAATGTAACTGTCCATATTGACACCCATCTCTCACCCAGGATCATATTACAGCAATGAAGATGAAATACCCACTATCAACATCTTTTCAAATGATATGTGATGGCTTGTCCCTCAGTTCACTACCCCCCCCCATCACCTATTCACTCTCCAACAACCTCTATGCCTCTGTCCCCATTTACACAATCAAGGACACCAAATTTTCCAAAATAGTCTCTGAATGCTCCATCTGCATTTTGTTAGTCTCCTGACTGCTCAAAGAACCAAGGAAGCACATGTCCATTTCAACATCCATGTGAAGGGAATTCATGGCAGCACCCCCTCCCCCCCGGGTGAACCTTGCTATTTGTATTCCCAGTTCATCCATTTTCAAGCATAACAATGTGTTGGTAACAACTTCCACTACACTGATTGACTCATATTCAGTCAACAACCAGAACACAATGGTTGAATTAAGACGCATACTTGCATCTAGTTATACAACATACACAGCCACAATAATACTAGCTTCAAAACAATACATCTACACCCATCTGTAAAACCACTGCCCAGCATCCAGACACTAAGTCAAAAACTGAACTAGCTGAAACAATCCATCTAATCACCCAAACTGTTACAAACTGGAAGCCACAAACTGTCTCATCCACTATGCAGACATCCTCAGTACTGAAAGCAGCAAAACTGGCATCTTTGTCAGACTCGTTTGTATACTGGCCAACTGTTAGTTCTGCAGCCAAAAGCAACACCCAATTACCCAGTCACTTGAAACCAATATCAACACTGAAGTAACACACATGGCTACTGACTGGTTCATCGAAC
Source organism: Acanthosepion pharaonis (assembly GCA_903632075.3). Lineage (NCBI taxonomy): Eukaryota > Metazoa > Mollusca > Cephalopoda > Sepiida > Sepiidae > Acanthosepion > Acanthosepion pharaonis. The sequence continues at coordinate 10,661 of CAHIKZ030000396.1, read as the reverse complement.
CTTGCAGGGCCTAAAATGCTTCAATAACCCAGTATTTGCTGTGTGCAAGAAAAACAGAACGTTCTGAGTGATTGCCAATTTCAAAAAAGAACACTCAACAAGGTTTTAGTCAATCTTGACCTCTACCCAGTGCCAAGGATTGACCACTTGTACAGCAGTGAAGGCACCAAATGTTTCACATTGCTTGATCTCTGCAACTACTACTAGCAAATCACAATTGAATGCGATCGCCACAAAACATCGTTCACATGGAAGACCCAATGCTACCAGTACATGTCTGGCCTTCAGTCTTACATCCGCCAGATAGATCTTCTCCTGTCAAATAGAAGCTCTGGCTACTGTTGTGTCTTGTCTAAACATATCCTCCTACATTAGAGACAACTTGGTCCATGCCATGACATTTGAGGAGCATATGCTCACACTGGAACAATTTTTCATTGCTCTTCGTGAATTTGGACTGAAGCTGAATCCAGACAAATGCACCTTCCTTGCAACAGAGGATTTATGACTGACCCTGGATACATTCGTGTCATCAGAAAAATGAAGCCTCCAACATCAAAAAAGGAATTGCAAAGCCTCATTGGGTGTTTGGTGTGGATCTGACAATTCATTGAATCTCATCTACACAAATGTATCAGGTTTGATACATTCTCCAGAAACATGACCCCGATTCACAAGCTAAACAGGGCCAACAGACCATTTATTTGGGCTGAACGGGTTAGCAAAGCTTTTAAAAAAAAAAAAATCAAGAAGTGGCTCTCTTCCCCACCAGTCATTCCATTTACTGACTTCACCTGACTATTCACACTCACCACTGATGCCAGTGACATGTGTGGAGTCATCATAATGCAGGAAGCTGGCAATGGAAAAAAGTTTGTAGAAGTCACTTTGCATACTTTTAGCCCTGCAGAACCAAATTGATCCACAACAAAACATGAGGCATATGCAATGAAATAGGCCATATCAAAATTCGACTACTTCCTTTGTAGCCACCCCTTCATCTTCACCAACCACAGGTCACTAACTTATCTGGACCAGCATGGGTTCAACAATGCCAAGATGAAGTTTCATATTACAAGTTTGTCTTGGAATTTATCGAAGGTGAATCAAACCTCTGGGTCGATGTGCTCAGTAGAAGCCATAGTCAAAACAAGAGCAAAATGCCAACCGATGCTACCCCCACAGGCAAAACATTCAAAATTCAAGGCTCTGGTCTATATATTTATGTCTCATTGTGGTGTCTTGGTGAAATCAATGGCTAATCCCTGAGACACATACATCACAAACCACCTGACACCACAGGCATCTTATGGATACATTCTTTGCCTGTTAACTATGCCCACTCAGAACTCTCCAGACAAATACATAAGAAACTTCATATTGATCTCAAAGGCCACTGAACTCCCCTTCTCATAAAAAACATCCACTAATTAGGGATAGTAAACATCCACCAAAAACAAATCCTCACAATAAGCCCAGGATGCAATAGCCAATCGCAAACATTCTGCCAAAAATAAATGCTGTCCCTCAGAGCCTATATCTGTTAGCCCAAAGATATAAAAAACATCACTCCTTGCTAACAGGCAGTTCAGCTTCAACACTGGCCTCATCACATGCCTCAAACACCTCACAGATGTTGATTTCAACAATTAAGAAAAGTATGTCATACTCTACCAATGACACCCACTTGGCTCTAGACCTATCTCCTGACTGCAACTGTGGCATCAGTCAACCAACCCAAGAAATTGGTCAACTTCTGGTACTACTGGCAACACCTTGTTATAACACTTTCAATTTTGCCAGTTGGCAAAATACATTTGTTTTTATAGAATCTGATGTTGAACCTCTAATTTGGTACAATGACCTTTGGTAGTGTCTGAGGCTGGTTCAATGCACTGGTTTACTGTAGAATCTGATATTGCTTTGGGTTTTAATGAGAGAAAATCTTCAAACTAAAAGTTTTCTTGCTTTCTTTGTACTTTATATCTACCATTAATGTTGGACAATTTTACCATTATCACTTAGTTGGGTTCTCAGTCAGGTGTATTTGGTACTATGTCAGGAAATATGTTAGAATAAGTACCTCTGCTTTTTTGACATAAATTTTCAATACCTAAGGTTTAAAATTAAATATTAAAAATGAAAAATCTTTCTTGAGGATTTCATTTTAGCTTTAATTGAAAGTTTAATAATTAAATTTATTATTTCCATTAAGTAAAGTATTCTGGTGTATTTCAGATAGAAATTATATAGATTGGAATGTCAATTTCGATTTCTTAAAATTTTCTTACAAGTGGCCATTTTCTTAATTTTAAGAAATTTAAAATTCTTTCAAAAAATAAATATATATTTCTGACATGTTATTTTTGTAAAATTAGAAAATTTAAAGTTAAATTAATCTGAGTTGAAATAAATATTACTTATAGCATAAAAAAATAATATACAAACAATTATTAACGATTGGTCCTGTTCATCTGATGGACAAAGCGATGACAGCTACTATGGATGACCCAATTGTCAGAAATCTAAGTGAATGCATATTTTTGGTTTTTAACTACCTAGTAATTTTTACAGATGAACATATTTTCCGCAATTATTTAATATTTTGACTTTTATTTACCTTTTGAAGATGCAAAAATAAAAAAATTTAAAATACTATAAAGTTTTCTTCAATTAATTTTATAATTTAATAACAAATGAAATAACATGATTACTTAATTAAAGTATGTCTCACACTAATGTAAATACATAAAATAAAAATATTTAGTAATTGAAAAAAGTAAAACTTAGTTTAAGCTTTAAACTTTTAATGTTGGATAGGAATTTTGAAATGTAACTGAAGCGACATAATAAAGGGACAAAACTTTTAGATTTGGTAATTTCAGTCTACCATACATGAAAATAATGAATGTATTGAGTAAAAAAAATACAAAATAAAAAATTATTTTAAAAATAGAATAGAACAACTAAGTTGATTAATCTTTTCAATTTTGGATTTGTAAATTTTGTTTCCACTTAATTACTATATCACATCCAGGAAATAGCCCAATACAGAATTTTACATGATTTTAAACTATTATAAATTATAATCAAAATTTAAAAAAAAAAATGAAAAAAATTCTTGTAAAAATTCATTATTCATCAGAAAAATTTTATTTCTTCAGACAATAATGTCCTTAATATTACTTATTTACAAAAGCAATTAAAAGCTTTCTAATTAAATAATGTCATATGGATTCATTATTTTTCAATTCAGAGCTGATTTTCAGCTAGATAGCTCAAATTTGAAAAAAAAAAAAAAAAAGTAGGTGATTTACAATCTCCAAAGACTCCTACTCTTAACAAAAAAAAAAAAAAAAGAATTCAGGAAATAGAAAGGTTTTGTGTGAAATTTCATGAAATTAAGTGGGAGGAGTAACATATTTTAAAAAAAATATATTTTACCAAAATTTTCTATAAAAAAAAAAAATTTCAAAAATAATTTTATTCATTTGTGAATAAATCCTGAAAATTTCATTAAAATCAGACAATTATTTGATTTTTACAAGAATTTCCAAATCAATGTGTTTTCAACAAAAAAAAAAGCGCAAAAAAAAAAAAAAAGCAATGTTATTTTCATAATACCACGATGACGTGAACAAAAGAAGACTTTAACCAAAATTTTGAACGTGTTAGAAAGGATTAAAAAATTTCAAAAAATAATTAAAAAATACTTTGGTCTTTTGTCTTAATAATAACAAACATTTTGATGATAAAACTTTATTTTCACTAAGTTTGTGGCCTTTTTCAGTATGCTGTAATTATGTTTTCCCGTGAAAACGCGGAGGTGCCTATATTAGAATATCAGTGACCAATCTTGTCTATTAATCTTGTTATAGGAGGAAAGAAATTTGGAACCCAAGAAAGTGTGATCTTGATTATTTATTGTTGTCTTGGATAAGTTGATTATTTGGTTTTATAGGATGTTGTCAAAGAGTAATATCTGTTGCATTTCTGTCTTTATGGAAATGTATAGGAATTTCAGCGAAATTATTACCAGGATATTTAATGGATTCAGTTTTTGGCTAATTTTTTTTCTCCACTTAAGTAAATACAAATTTAGAGGTGAGAAAATCAAGACAAAACTGTTTTTTATCCTATGAAATACAAATTTTATTAAATGACTTGGAATCCATAAAAAATTGTAAAAGTTTACGTTATTTTAGAAGGTGCTACTATGCAGCTACTTTAGAAATTGTTTTAGTTCTTCTGGTTCTTTTAACTTAACATAAAAGATAGCATTTTTGTGTATGGAGAGTCTCTTCCCAAATGTCAAAGTTGTTAACTAGTATATAATAAAATTCCATGCTCTATTTTTTTTTTTTTTTTTCACTCAGGATGCAATGCTTATTTGTGATTTATGTGACAAAGGCTACCATATGAATTGTTTGGCACCACCTTTAAATAAGAAACCAACTGGTAAGTGTATTAAAAACTTTATTTATGCTCCAATAATTTTATAAATTACAGTAGGAAAGATTGCAAATTAATTTTTGAGAGATTGTTTTATTTATTTGATTGTTAATTTTATTGTATTCTGCTAATTTCCTCATTTTTGTTTTTACATCTTAAATTAATATTGGCTACACAAATATACAATATCAAGTTTATATATATTCCAATTGCAACTAATTCCTTCTACATTTTTGTAATTCTTCTTGGTTTGATTTTCTATCAAACATTAAGGCATTATATAAATCAATGGAGAATACTTTACTTTCTCAGACCCATTTAAAAAAAACTTTTTTTTTTTTTTTCTAAATATCACTATATATGGTACATACTTTTGTGTTACGCTCTGGAAATAATTACTGGTTTTAAGTTTCATTTGAGAGTTTTACTCTAAAAATTTTTTTTTTTTTTTTTTGCAATAAACCTTTTATTCTTTTATACTACAATATTTAAAAAAAAAAAAAAAAAACTAAAATGTCTTGTCAGCTTCCATTTTAGGAAGCTGACAAGACATTAGAAATTTATGCTTCCTTCTATAAAGAAAATGTTAGAATTTAGGTATTTAGTCACATTTATTTCTACTGTTTAATATGTAAATATATCTACAATATAACAAAACCTGATAAGACATTGAATAATTCTTATTTTATTGATTTTAGTATCTAAATAGTGACATTTGTTTTAAATGAGTAAATGTATTGACTAAAAATAGCTATTATAAACTTTGATGATATTGGACTTTTCTCATAACTTTCATGTATGTTTGCTTACTTAATAATTTATTTCTTTATTTGCTGACCAGGTCTACTTGCTGTTGCAGGTAATTGGGTTTGCTCAGTATGTGATAAAAACAACAATAACAAGAAAGAAAAATCTCCAACATCTTTGAAAGACATCAATGCCAGCAATAAAGGTAAAAATAAAAGAAAATGCACAAGCAAAATGTATTTTTGCATAATTATTTTTCTCAAAAATGTTACTTTTAAAAATTTGAAATTAATATTTTTATTGCTAAATTCCTTAATACAATTCAAAATAGGTTTTATACAACTATTCATAATTAAATCTTATATTTTTTTTGTGGCTACAAATGATAATTTTTATGATTTTCAATTATTTTTGCAGAAAGCTGCATGTATGAACCACCAACACCTTGTGAATCACCAGAACTACCAGTCATGCAGTGAGTTCAAGTTTGACTCTGTTTCTGAAAATTGCTTATTATAGTTTAAGTTCACTTTACAGAGAATTTAACAAACTTTTTTTTTTTTTTTTTTTTAACATTGAGGGATAAAAATAAATGCTGATAGCTTAATTATAATCAAGCAAATTAATTTTTTTTTTTTTTTTTTTCTCCAGATTTTTAAATTTTTACATTAATTTTAAACGATTTACAGAGAAACAAATTGGATTGCCAGCTTAACTCTGGTAGACACCTTTAGGAAATTTATTTGCTTGTAAATTATCAGCACATTTTCTTTTTAATAATACCAATATAGAAATGCTGAATATACTAATTGATAAAGTTTATATTGATATTTGTTTGCAAAATAATCCAAAGATGATTGATAAAGAAAATTGACAAAGAAAATTATCACCATTACAAATTTGTTTCACCTGTGTGGTTAACATAATGGCTATCAGTGCAGAAAGTGTGATTGGAGAGCAGAGTTCAAATCCTGCCTAATCTACTGCATTCATTTTCATTCAAATGCCTTTGAGAAAGGTATAACTCCTAGTTATGAGTTAAATAGCAGGGTGGGCTCTTGAGCCTTGGGTACTAGCCAATCTAGGAAAAAACAAACTGAAGGATGGGGTGGGGTGCTTATATCCTGAATATATACAAAACAAAATAAAACCTATTCATCTAATCCTTTATTTAAGAATATAAAAAGAATCCTGCAGTTTATTTAGTCCTGTTCAGAAGTCAGTTTTAGTTCATTTCTAAAGAAACTTTAGCTAAACTGAAAAATAACTGAATGCTGGTTAAAGATGTTTGCAGAAAATAAAAGGTAACAATGTAATGGCATTTTATTAAACTTTTCTTAATGCAATTGATTTATAATTTGATATAACTAAAGGTTTTATCTGTTTTACATTTGACTATTATAAACAATAGTGGAAGAAGAAAAAATAATTTTGCTCCAAATTGTTTTCTTTTAGCATATTTTTTCCTGAATTAACATCATATTCAACTTTTATCTCTTTAAAAATGATTGGTATTACCTAGATTTATTTTATCCATCACTTTGCCCCCCCCCTTTTTTTTCTCCACTGTAGTGTAGAACTGAAAGATCTAAAATTTATAATGGTTAACACAAATGTTTACATGGTGCGATGGGTAAATTGTCGCAATTTTGTATTTTTAGTTTTGCACATGCATTTTTAAAAAATTTTTTTTTATTTTGTTGACTGCAAAGTATGGTAGGGTCAGTTGGGAAACTTTTGTTTGAAAAAAAGAGGACCATGATGCAATTCGCTCCATCAGAAATTTGGAAATGGCATGCTGTACTCCTTGGCATTCATGTTGAAAACTCCAATATGAACATTTCAGAGTGTTTGGGTGTCAAAGGATTCGGGAAGAATTGGATGAGTCTAATGGTGATTATGAAGGTACGGCAGCTCAGAAAACTCGTTCTGATAAGAAAAGAACTCCTGAATTTGTTTGTGATGGCCTCAGACTCAAGACAGAGGCTTACATCAAGTGTCTTGAGGAAATAGGTGGCTGCTGGAAAACCCTGTGTCTGACACCAGGACACTGCACCATACCACACAAGCAGGAGAACCCAGTTGTGACTGTCAATCAATTTCTGCAACCACATCACCTCTTGCATCTGTCCACCTAATTCCCCAAACTGCAATCCCCTTGATGATTATGTGTAGGGTGCAGTTGAGCGAGAGAGCAACAAAACTCCTTTAACACCAAAGATGAACTGAAGGCAAGGATTATGGCAGCATGCACCAACTTAAACAAGGTAACTGTTCAGAAGAGACGTGGGAGATTCTGAAGTCAGCTGGAGGCTGTGGTTGAAGCCAATGATGATTTTATTGAATAAATTTACACTTTAGTATTTGAAAATATTTTTTGTGTAATTTTGGTAACTATAGGTGTTAAAATGAGAGGTTGTTTTTATTTTTGCGTAACTTAGATGACAATTATCCATCGCACCTTATATATTCATAATTTGACTTAAATGACTTAACACAAGTTTCAATTTCTTGGTCATGGTAATGTGTAGAATATAATTTTTGTGTATTTAACTTTAATTTTAGATGTGAAATTAAAACTTGTCTACATTTTTGTATGTTTCTATAGCATTTTGCTTTTTACTTACATCTGAGTTAATTGTTTTCCTCCTTTTTTTAACTCTGCTTCTTCAGTGCAGACAACTTTGGAGAACTACAAAAGAGGAGAAGTGTCTATGATGGCCCATATCCAAATGTGACTAATTTTACTGTTGATGAAATAGTACAATTTTTCAAATCCAAAGGATTTGGAAAAGAAGCTGATGCTTTTAGTAAACAGGTAAAGTTCATTCTAAACCTTATTCTAACTTTTCTTAACTAATATGGGAGGAAAAATAAGCCTAATCCCTAATTTTTGAGGTTGACATAAGACTTTATAGAGATAGTTAATCTGATAACATTTTGACCAATTAATGGTAATATTCTAATTGTAATGAGATTATTTGCATGCATACTTGAATTTGCTTACAATTATTGTATGTTTCACTGTCTACTTTTTGATTACTTCTAAAGTCTTAATCAGTAACCTTTGATGAATTAAAACATATAATTATATCAAATTTACACTTAAAATTGTATATGCAATTTTTACACTTGAATTTTCCAGAAATCTCTGATGTTTTAATGTTTGTGCTTGATAAGCAATGAGTGGGCTTTCAATCTCATGATTGAATCTCTTTAATCAAAACTCATGAAAGTTATCATTTGTGTCAAGCTGTTTTAAAATTTTATACTTATCATTATTGGTAAGTTTTAAATAGACTAAAACTTTACAAAAATTGAATATATTACTTATTTTTCTGTTCTATCTAATAATCTTGTTATATATCAAACAGATTTTCAGTGAAATATAAAAAAGGTGGGGCTCTCAGGAGAAAAATTTTTTGTGCTTTATATTCTGTCACTAATGCTTCATCTGATAAAGATTTTTTTTTTTTATTTTTTTATTTTAGATATTGCAGTTCAACCATATTTTATCTTTTTGGGAATCTTTTCATGTTTCGCTTTAAAAAAAAATTTTGCATAAATCAGATCTTGTAATTTTCCTCTAAGGAAACTTAAAAATTAATTTTTATTTACTACAAGGTTATAAAAAAAAAATAAAAAATGTTCTTTCATTTACCAATTAGCAAAATTTAACAGATTTTCTTCAAAATGTAATCTAGAATTTTAAATAAATCCCATTTTAAATGAATGAACATTGAATCAGCCACCCATTTAATTATGGGTTGTTGGTTAGATCCATTGTAAAATGCTCATCTCTTTTTACAAGATTAACACTTGTCTACATTTTGGATCTAACTACAGCATTTTGCATTTCTAATAATGCAATTTGATAATTTACATTTTTTCTCAATGTACATGACACAGGCTTAAAATATTTAACATCTTTCTCTATTTCTGATGTCTACACAGTTATAAATTGGTATTGGTAAATTTTTGTATAGATTGAAAAGTAAAATACCTCCACTACTATCAAAATAATCTTATAATACTCTCCAAAGATTAAGATAATCAATAAATTCTATTCTCTTTCGCTATGTAATTTTATAAAATAAATTTCTGGAATCTCTTCCCTACTTCCTCTAATTGCTACCTGTTTTCTTGGTGAGTAGGTTTATAGGGATTGAATATTTTAATTAGCTCTGTATATTTTAATAGAACATTTAATCAGATTTTTGAAATGTTGAATATCTTCAAAGTTTTAAATCTGAAAGATGTGATTCAATCATTCAAATAAAATGTTTTGATTTGACAAGTTTTAAAAGGAGGTTTTTCTCTTTCAGGAAATAGATGGCAAATCCCTCCTCCTAATGAAGAGAGATGATGTCTTGATGGGTTTACGTGATTATATTTGCTTGGGACCAGCTCTGAAGATCTTTAAACATGTAGAAAGACTTCAATGGGCATCTGAATAAATGGAAAAAAAAAATCCCACCCTCTGTATTTTTATGCATTCCAAATGATATTCCAGCAGACTCAAATTTTGCTTCCAATTTTTGCTCTGATTATTGGCCTTGGTCTGTCCTCACCTTATTCTTTACTTGAAATTATTTCAGTTGCAAAGACAGAAACCTGTGATTATAATTAGATTCCTCTAATTGCCACATTTCAATTCATTTGACATTTTTTTTAAAATGGTTCATTATTCTTAATACAAATTCCAATATTTCATATTTTAGTTTAAAAAAAATTGCCTCTTTGTATTCATGTGACAAGAACCAATTTCATGTCTACAGATATAGGTGCCAAATGTCCAACACTTGAAATATTGGACTATCAGTTTGATATAATGATGTTATTGATTGGTTCCTTCCATTTCCGGTTCCAATTTGTCATTCCACGGTGTGCCTTGTGATTGATCCCCTCCCCTACTTCTGCTTGCTTTTATTTTCCATAAGAAATCATCAGTGATTCCACCACCTCATGCAGAAAAAGGACCAGAAATTTTCATTTTACTGCTTACCTTTGTTTTATATCAACTAGATATTTTTTGCATTAATATTTACTTACAAAAATGCAGTAAATTAAAATGAAATGTTGAAAATTTGATAATGTTTTTGTTGTTTAATGACATTGGAACACATATTTACTACAAAATGTGTTAAACTACACACCTGCCATTTGTATACTCGAACAATAAACCTTTGCTTCTATTTGTTCTTTTTATTTTTCTATATAAATGAGTTCATTCCCTGTGTGGGTGGGTGTGGGTGTGCTGAATTCTTTTTATATAAAAACTCGTGACAAAGTGGGGAAAACTTTTTCATGTGATGCATTTCAACTTTTAGGACTTCAGTGGACTAAATTTGTTAGTGTAGCTATACATGCACACAAACGAGAATTTTAAATTTTCAACTTTTTTTTTTTTATATATATATATATATATATATATATATAGTCATTTTCTTTCCATCACTTTT
>CAHIKZ030000395.1:2202500-2238544 GCA_903632075.3 Acanthosepion pharaonis | reverse complement strand
ATACTACCACCTCCTTGAGCAGACGCCTCACGTGACAATTCTCAGCCCAATGTGCTATAAAATACATCTATCAACCCTTAATTTACAAGAACCCGTAAGAAAAATTCTAGTAGAAAACCCTATAATTTGGATCTTGTTTTGTCGAATAGTATACATTCCTCGGTGTTTTTCTGTTACATTATTTGGGATAATCAATCGTTCTTTGCCTCGACTTTTCGCTGGAAGATGCGATGAAACGTTGTTCTCACTTCAATGAAAACACTCTTCGATACAGGCTGAGAATCAGGATTAAATGCACTCAAACCACTTTATACTATCACGTTTATAGCAGAAATGCACGGGCCAACCTGCGGTAAAAGTCTTTGGATAAGAGAGAGCGAATTAGCGACTGTGGAAATGGATTGGATTTCTTCTTGTAAATGTAGTGCTTAGCATCGTCATTTGGAAAAAAAAAGCGGGTCAGTTGTTGCAGTCTTCTGATGTTGCAGTCGATCTTACAACTTTTGAAATTATGGCAATTTACAGTCTATTACAATAATGGCCATTCCTCTCCTCCGTCGACAACCCGTGACATTGATGTAGAGAATGGCCTTGAGCGAAAGTTTGAGTTAAAAACGCGTTGCACCCCCAAAAAAAAACAAAAAAAAAAAAAAAAAAAAAAAAATATTACGCTTTTCATTTTAAGAATTCTGTGATGAAATCCAAACATGAAGAAAGTATTCATCAGGAATTCTTGCATCTCTTTTTGATAACAATGGTTTTTCACAGCCGTTGCAGTGGAATGAAATGTACGGATTACTTTAAAATTCACAATCTCTTTTGAATGCAGTGAATGATAATTTGAACGGCCAGTGTAGTCGATTTCATGAAAAAATGGGTGACATTGACCTGGAAAAATTGTTTCACAAGATTTGCCTCAATTCTGCAATGAGAATAGGTGATTAGCAATAGAAACATTGAGATAAAGAATGCCTATGACTTTTGCGATTACATTTTTCGTTAATAAACTTGCCTAACCATCGCATTGCTACTGTTCCTTACTAAACTAGGAATTGTTTGAAAAGCCGAGAAAAAGATTCAGCAAATTAAAAGTAATAAAAATTTACCCGAGATTTACTGTAAGAGATGACAATTTATCCAGGTTTGCAAAGATTTTTTTTGGAAATGAAAAAGATCGCCCTACCACAGCTATGACGAAAGGAAGAATTATGCTTTGTGCGCAGAAATGTCAGTTTCAGTCACTAAAGAGGCCGGCCTCGTGAGTATTTCTGGGAAAAACACTTGTGTTGGTCCGAGCCACTGAAAGCATCTGAGAATGATTATAATTAGCAGACACTGGTCGAAGAACAGCGAAGATGTCAAGACACACAGACATAATTAAGAAGACAACCATGTTTACCTTTTAACCATAGTTGTTTTTCTTTAGATAAAACTGGAGATAAATGCTTCGAACCGCGTTGCTCGTTGCACCCCCATTCACGTATATTTCCTCGTTCCCTTTCACTTTTGGTTCATTTAAAAACTGCAAAGGAAAACCTGACTAACTAAAAAGCAGATGTAAAGAAAATGATGATAATTAATTCATTTTTTATGAAAGGACAAATCATTGGGGAATTCGCATTATACGGACTTTTTGAAATATTCACTGGCTGCTGATAATGAGTGAAAAAAATGTCTCTTTGATTACCAAAGGAATCAAACTAAGAAATATGGCGCAATTTATGTGAACAGATAAATAATTCGGATGTAAAGAAAAACTATAAAAGAAAAAAGATAATAAAACTTACAGGCTTTATTTATATCTAAAATAGACTTTCATTTAAGAGTCAGTATATATTGATTTGACTTTATTTAGATTTGCTATGTGATCATGTGCTAAAATCGTGTGCCTAAAACATGTGTCGGTCAGTTGATATCCTCTTAAAATCAATGATAAAAGAACTGATCCTTTTGAAAGAAGATCAAAATTATAGACATAAAATACTGACGGGATATCTGTAAGTTGAAGTAAGCAGCACACATGTAAAAAAGAAAATATCTTTTCTGTATGCGGACGATATGACTCTTCATAACATCCGCGCCTTTTTCTGTCCATTGTAACTCTTGCCTTAATCCCGCGCCTTTTTTTTTTTGTTTATATCCTAATATTATTAAACGTTAACTTTATATAATGTGCCATATTGAAACATAGAGATTATTTATAAACAAAAATACAATTCATTGCACCTACCCACTCTTTTTTAATCATATTGCTTGCTCCTTACGCCTTGTAATTTTTTTTAAACTTAAATCTTTTTTTCCAACGGAAAAAAAAAACATATTTTACATTATTCGGACTATTGTCCCTATGCTTGTCCTTTATTTATTACAACTTTTCGGCCGTTGTACGTCGGCCTTCTTCAGGTGGTTGGAATGTCGAACTGAACCCCTTATTTCACTCATCAGTAGACTGTTCTAGTTCCACGTGCCATATTTAATGGATGTCAATTATTGTTCCTTCCGTTAATTGCCTGAAAGTTCTCCACTGCGTTAACCGGGTGTGGCACCATGCATCCTGACGATTTGAAAGAAATATTGATAGATATATGATTTGCTTTTTTACGGTTTATCAACAATTTGAGGATTATTTAAGGCCGAAAAATATTTTAGGTTTTAAGAATAATTTTTCAGGTCTAAGCGATTTGGGAGAAAGAAAGAGAAAACGAAGAAGAAAGAAAGAAAAGTAATACGAGACGGGTCATAGGCGAACACAATAATACAATACACGGCTTAAGAGACGGAAATGAGGAGGAAAAAGGTTATTGTTGATAGGTATCAGATGTCGAAAATATCTAGGTCAATGGCAAACAAGCGTTGACCGATTTCCGCTTGTCCACGAAAAATGGAATTTTGTTATCAATGGTATACCAAAAAGAAGAAAATTGATTGTTGAATTTTGACGTAAAACATGAGATAGTTTTGACTGGGTGTGGAGAATTCAAAATCCCACACAAGTAGTTTTTCATTGCTAAGTTTTTCTTTTGACAGAATAGACTTTTTGCCCTGCGATAATAAAAGATTTTTGTTATCACCATTACGGGCGAAGGGAAAATGAAATATTTTATTTTGCTTTGGAACCTTGAGACGCCAAGTATCTTGAGGAAAATTTCTTTTTCTTAGGCCATGTCCAATTAGCGATAAACCGCTTGACAAATACCCGTGTTAAACAAGAGTTGTCACATCGGCCGCTCATGATAAGGGCGATTTAATTAATTTTTTTTTTGTTAAGCAAGGTATTTCTTTTAGAAAACAAAGCCACGGGTTGTTCACGCCCGACTAGGCGTCATTGGCCAAGGATCACATGACGCACGAAGGAGGAGGAAAGATACCGACCAGGACCTCGGCGAGAATGGTCACGTGGACGCACGAAGAAAAATCAGTCGACGCCTCTATCCAGAGTATAAATGTGAGAAGCCGATACGAAGGTGGGAAGGCAGTTCATCCCCTCAAAGCATGGTGAGAGAGGGGGAGGAGAAAGGAGTTACCAAAAATGGAAAGAGTGGAAAATCCCTAACCAGAAAATAAGAAGGGTGGATATGTATTTAGAATTATGAGAACCCCTGACGCCAAAACAGACCCACCCTGGTTTTGTCGGCGTCAATAAAAGGAGACCCCAAACGACAAAAAATCAAGACCGGACGGCGGACTGAGTTCGTTCGCCCCAAGCCCCAGTCGTTTGGGCCCTGAGTGCAGAGTCTGTTGACCCAAGCTGGCGAGAAGAGTTTAGTCTGCGCACCGAAGGTGAGATGAGTGCCCAGTGAGTTGAGCCCCTGGACGGCAGGTGGAAGAGCCTTCAGACTCTGGAGAGAAGAGTTGAGCCCCGACGGCCAGAGATGAGTGCCCAGTGTTGAAACCACATCAAGATAGGTTGACCAAGATTCACGCACACTTTTGGACTCTTCTTCAACCAAGAACAAGTAGTTGAAGAGAGACTTTAGACCAGACCACAGAAATAATTTTTTTTGACTTTCGTCCAAAGACACACCGAAACACAAATTTCTTAGAGAGTGAACAACTTGAAGCGTTAAAGTTTGCTTCTACAAAAGCGTCGTGCCACAATCCACAGAACGGGTCGGGAAGTAGATATAGTCCTATGTACCGAACAAATAGACATAAAAAAAGTTTGTTACCTTTTTTTTGATACTTTGAACTTTGTGAGTTTTCATTTTATTTTCTTTTTTATACATATTTGTGTGTTATCACCCCCGTTGAACCTCCCAGCTTTGATTACGGCCCTAAATTTCCGTTTGATCTCGTCTGTCTAAGATCAATTCACAACGGGGTAGGCAGACTGGAGATCAGTGCAGTTACCCTGGCAACCAGGCGTTGAAGCAGGTTAAACGGCGAGGCTGGTATCAATCTAACCAGATTCCTACCCGAATCACCAAAGGGTTAGAACGTCACGTTTGGAGCAGCGACACCCGGACGGAGCGGCGAGGAGCGAACAGCTGACGCCGCGGCGAAGACGTCACAACTGGTGCTGTTTAGGGACGTCACAACTGGCGCCGTGGTAGATCAGGATAGAACGTCACAGTCGGCGCTGCGACCGGAGGGCGACGTCACAGGGTATTGAACTCACACTCTTAGGGTCCTGTCACCGGATCCAACTAACGCCTTTATCCACTGTGCCATGTGTCCTTAAGGAATCACCTGAAAAAGGCCGGAGCGTACAACGACCGAAACGTTGTAATAAATATGGTGACAAAGATGAGGGCAATAGTCTGAATAATGTAAATGATATACATAATACCTCATCTCAGAAATATAGACAGAAACTATCTTTTTTTTGTCCGTTGTAACCCTTGCCTGATTCCCGCATCTTTTGAATTTTGTTGTTTGTGTCCTTTATTCACTCAAATAGGTTACTTACTTTTTGATCTGCTTCTTTAGCCTTCAGAGAGTTAAATTCTATCTTTCCTCATTATGCGTCTACAAAATATTAACTGTGTCATTGTGAGTGTAAGCAGTAGTTTCAATGTATTTCCTATTTTTCTTAAACCTTTCTCATTACTCTCACGTATTCCCAGCATACATCAGTAGAATTTCATATCTTTCGCTTCAAATTACTTTATCAACTTTGAGAAAATTGTTTATCATCCACTGTCATGTAGGAGATGATGTATTGCATAGCTGTCCGTTGCGTTTCTTTATTTCAAAGGACATTTTCCTATTTGTTAATTAATGGTAAGAGCAATCCGACTAATGAGGTCTAGGTGTCTAAGACTGTAACGTATCAAGACTATTTCATTTTCGATTATGGCAATAAAACCATTTTTCATTCTCAGTGTTCATCATGCTCCAAAGGATAATGTTACGCAAAAAGAAATACAGATTTTTATACACCGACAAATGTATCTGTCTAAAATGAAGTGTTTGAATACCCACACAATTTGTTCTAAGTAAAGCTTTTAAACACTGACATATATTTACTTGCATTATTTACATTATTCGGACTGATATGCTCATCTTCATTGCCATATTCGCAACGTTTCCGCCGTTGTACTCTCTGGCCTTCTTCAGAAGAGAAGAAAACAAACGAAGAGAATGAAATGAAGTGAAGAGAACAAATCAAATGAAGTCAAAATATTTATCTTTAAGGTTAAGTTCAGACAATTATGTAAGGGGTTAAGTGCTTAACGTGAAGTGTTTAAACAATGAGAAAACATTTATTTCCCTGAATTAATGTGGAACCCACTTTCCTAGTAAATACTGCAATTGATTATTTGCACAAAGAGAGAAGAACTGTTTAAAATGAATTCCTTAACATTGTACAAGAATAACTCAGAAAACTTTTGTAATAAGAAATAAAATACAAATTTAGAATATTGTAATGACATTGTGAAAACGTTCCATTAAAAGGTCAACAAGTGACGAATTTGTTGATAAGGAAAGTCTTTCCATTTTGTCTGTCCTCACGTTAAGATTTCAGATAAGATGATTGCTTAATACGTAGTTGCACGAGTGAATTTAAAATGTTCACGTTAAAGGAGATGATAAAGTAAATGGAAAACACTTCTAAAATTCGGATGCAACCTACATATAGTTAGTGGAGGCAGAAGTATTTATCAGCCGAAACTTTAAAATCATTAAAGATGGAGACAACAGTCATGGGAATATTTTGATGTCAGAACGTGATTATTTAGTAGGATATTGACAGGTCAGACCAAGTAACCACAAATTTTAGTTGAGAAAAATGTTTTGATTGTGAAGATAATTTCCTCTTTTGGAATTTTATGTTGATCAACTCTTATCAGTTGGATAAGATGGACTTTGATAGTTTCTAACTTTTTGTCCTTCAGGGATGGAGATTCATATCATGTTTAATTATCAGACTATGAGATAAGTGAAGTTTATACATATCTTTAACAGATTGAAGATTTACCTCAAATTAACACGCAGATTCTTAAAAGTTCAAAACAAAGCAACATAAAAATTCTTTTTTCTTTCTTTTTTTTTTTTTCTTTTTTTTTGAAGGAATTTTTTTTCTTTTTTTTCTTTTTTTTTTTTTTACTTCTTTCTTTTTTTTCTTTTTTTTATTTTCTTTTTTCACTCTTTTCTTTTTCTTTCTATGCTTTCTTTTTTCTTTCAAAGAAAATGTACTTTTTTCTTTCTTTTTTCTTTTTCTTCTTTTTTTTCTTTTTCTTTCTTTTTCTTCTTTTTTTTTTTTTTTTTTTCTTTCTTTCTTTCTTTTTTCTTCTTTTTCTTTTTTTTTCTTTTCTTTTTTTTTCCTTTTTTTTCTTCTTTTTTTTTTTTTTGTTTTCTTTCTTTTTTTTTTTTTTTTAAAATTTTTCTTTTTTCTTTCAGAATTTTTTTTTTTTCTTTCTTTTTTTTTTTCTTTTTCTTTTCTTTTTTCTTTTTTTTTTTCTTTTTTCTTTCTTTTCTTTTTTTCTTTTTTTTCTTTTTTTTTTTTCTTTCAATACTTTTTTTTCTTTCAATACTTTCTTTAAAATAAAACACTTCTCGATTTTTAAGCTTTTTTATGCAACTTTTTTCGTCATTCTTCTCGAATTGGTTCCCAAAACTTTTCTTCTCTTTCATTCTTATTTTATGTCTTTTTGTTGTTTTTTTTTATTTAGAATTAAAAAATAAAAAAATCCTGAAAAACAACAACCTGTCTCCATTTATGGGATGAGCACACATGGGCACACAACTCTGGCTGAATCTACTTGGGTGTGGTGATTACAAAAAGCAACAACCCGATTCCAAATTATCGTGCAACAGAAAGAGGAACCTGCACGAAAAATGAACTTGCAACTGTCAACAAACATCCCCATTTACTAGATAGCTTTTGTGTTTTCCCAGTTTTCTTCTTTTTTCTTTTTTTTCAAACGTATTTTCCTCAAGTTTCAAAATTACCTCATCGTCCACTTTCGATTTTACGGTATATTCGTCTTTTTTTTACCAGTGTTATATATTCTTTCTTTTTGAGATATTTCAGTTTTTTTTCATTATTTTCTCTTTTATTTCAATTTTTGAATTCTTATCTTGATTTATTTTTCCTGTGACTTTTCATTTGCTCTCTCTCTCTCTCTCTTTCTATCTATCTATCCTTATTCTCCTTTTCATTTCAATGAGACATTTTTTTTTCATTTTCTTTCCCTAAAACTGCGCAAACAACAAAACATACTTCCAGTCCTTTTCCTTTGCTTTCGTTCAGCTTAGCATTTCTTTAGTTAAATATATATATATATATATATATATATATATATATATATATGCACATGGGATTATAGCTCTCCCATTTTTAAATATTCTTTTATTTGCCAAGTAAAAGTAAACAGTTTATAAGACAAGCTTCTTTGTTCATTTCTTGGAGGTCATCTTTATACACAATGAACGACATACGGTATTCCAGGTGTGTCGGATTAAATAAACACAGTAAGTATTTCGTAAATATATACTTAATCATATTAAAATCTATCTAAGTCTGTTTAAGTCAAACTTAAGAACTTTTCCTCGTCTTGGTCGCCATGACAGTCGTCGGTTCATCCACATGTCTCTCATTTTAATACATTTTGTTAATGAATCAACGTTTGTAAGTCAGAAACATTCACAATATGACCCTCGCTCATTTTTCCTTGACATTTTCCTATCGACCAATTCTTGGCAATGAGAACAAACAAAAAACGTTTATAGTAATGTATTCATAATTCTTCATTCTCTTTATCTTTTTTATGCAATTGTGGTCCTATGTTAGTCACGGCGAGTGTGACCGTTTGCTTTTGAACTCATTAACTCGCAGTGACTTTTCAATATGGACACCGACCACGGAAGCAAAAAAAACTTGAACTTAGTAAATCCAGTGACCTTTAGAATAACCAAATCATAGAAAAATGCTTTGTTTTCAACAAAATCCCATTCTTGATAGATATTTGTTAGAACAAAAAGAACAGAAAAAAGAAATATTTGTAAATAGCACAATACCCACAAAAAGCATATGCAACCGCAATAACACTACCTCCCCCGAAAACAGAACAACATTTCAAATCAATATAAACTTTGCAGGGAAGAAAAACTAGCAAAAATCACACTTTCAAAGCAATATAAAATCATTATCAATTTGGGAGTTCACTTCTAAATATAGATACGAAAGCAAATTTCTACTACGTTATCAAAATAAACATAAATACTCCAAAGACTAACCAACTAATAATTCATAAACTAAAACTAATAAACTTAATTTTAAATACTAAACTTTAAAAGTAAAGAACGCCAACACATAAATACATTAATAAATAAATGAATATTTAAAATGCACAAATTCAAGCTCAGAACTTTGAATAATCTAAAACATTAAAAACTCCTTTCTCTTTTCCTCACTTGCCACCGGCCACTAGTCGCCTATGTATAAAGCTCACATAAAGAGTAACAAATGATCTGATGCGAATTCCTACGTGTTTTTAAAAAGCTTTTCCTTTAATTTTTGGTAAATAAATTGTGATAAACTCATAATTATAAGTTCCGAATTTTTTTCGTTGCATTTCGTTTCCTTATGAAATAAGTCCTTGACATGATCATTTGCCTTTCACCAAATTTATTCGTAAAGGGAAATATTGTTTTAAGGATTAGTGTCTCAGTCATAAAGGCGAACATCAATTACCGTTGGCATTTTTCTATTTTCGTCAAGTTCTTTTGTACCAAAATCAACAAGGCTCATTTAATGAGTAACAGTTATGCAAATAGAATATTTTTTCAACTTCTTTCATAAGACGGAGGTTTAGATTTTAGGGTTCGGATCTCTCTCTCTCTCTCTCTCTCTCTGGGTTAAAAAAGACTCTTTATCTATGTCGCTCCGGTTACAAAATGCGCATCCCACGAAGGCATTTTTTATGCAGGTTCACAAAAAAACAAACGAAACAAAACAAATATATATATATATATATATATATATATATATATATATATGATAAAATATAGTTTTAAGGTATGCTATATTTATGGGTTAAAGTACTCAATAGCAGTGATATAGCATATGTATATAAATATAAAAGTGGGCAATGTATATCCGATTCAGCATATATATATATATATATATATATATATATATATATATATATGTATAGCTGGCCAGAAAATTAAGGGCTTAGTTCGAAATTCAAATCAGTTGAAGAAAGCCGGAGCATACAAATCCGAATAGTCGTCAACATAGCAATAAAGATGAGTACAACAATCTGAACTATATATATATATGTGTGTGTGTGTGTGTGTTCTTGTCTCTATATGTGTCTGTGTCTGGTCACACACATTTGGGTGCGGATGTTAGCCCCTAAGATATTGAATGCATCCGTAGGTATTATTCTCCCATGATACGCGATTTGCTAGATTGAAAACGCTTTAGGCATAAGTTGGAATTCGTAGATAAAATGTAAAAATTGCTTTTTCCCTAAAATCAATGATATCGATTTTTGAAGTTAAGACTTTTTGGGGAGTAGGGCAGGGAAATTAGTTACTTCTGAAAATAGAGGTGCATTGATCAGGGCACAAGAGTGGGAAGGCAATGAAAACAGTATTCAAGAAGGCCGAGGAAAGAATAGAAAAAGAAAACGGTATAATAAAGTAAAAAAAAGAAAAAATATTTAACAAAGAAAGAAAGGCTGTAACTATAAGAAAGGAAAGAATGAATGAAAGTATGAAAGAAAAGAGAAGAAAAACATTAAGATTAAAATAAAACAAAGTGGAATGAAAACTAGAAAAAATATGGAATAAAAGAGGAAAGAATGATGTATCAATAGAAAGAAAACGAGAGAAAGAGGAACAAAAAAAGAAACTATGAGAGAGAAAAAGTGAGAAATGAAAGAAAAATAAGAAATAAGTAAGAAGAATAAGAAGAAAGAAAACGAAAGAAAAGAGATAAAGACAAACAGAAAGAAAGACGAACAAGAAAAAAAACTATGAAGGAAAGAAAATACAAAGAAGAAATAAGAGAAGTTAGATGAAAAGTACGAAAGAAAAGAAAGAGTTGTTTGTACTTCATTTCAACAAAATCGAGACGGACAAACAAAAGAAAGAAAAAGTGAAGAAAAATATGAAGATAAAAGATGAGAGAAAGAAAAACAAGAAAACAAATGAGAAAAAGAAAAACAAGAATCAAGAGAAGAAAAGACGAAGAAAGAAAAAGAGAGAAAGAAAAGTAAAGGAGTGGAAAGACTGCTATACGAAAAGGAAGCCAAACAAGGGAAAAAAGAAAGAAAAAGGAAGAAATGAGTAGAAAGAAAAATGAAAGGAATGAAAACAAACATAAGAAAAGAAGATAAGAAATAGGAAGGAATAACACGAATGAAGAAAAGTGAGAAAAATTGAAGAAGTAACGAAGCTGACAAAGAAAGAAATTTGGTTGGTTGAAGTCGTTTTGTTTGCGATCCACTTATTTGTTATCGAAGCAAATTTAAAGCGGGAAAAACCGTTCCATCGGACGAATAGAAATTTTTGTTGAAATAAACCGATTTCGAAAATCACATCAGACTCGACGCTGAAAATTGCAAAACAAAACAAAAAAAAACAACAAAAAAAGCAAAAAAACAAACAAAAACGAATGATTCAGAAAGGAAATAGAAAGAAAATTAAAATCCAAATAAAACATTTATATCTTATAAAACACAAGGGATAAAGAATGAGCAGAAAAACTGAAAGAAGGTAATGAAAACAAATAGGAATCCCCCACCTTCATTGATTGATGAAAGGAAGTCAAGG
Source organism: Acanthosepion pharaonis (assembly GCA_903632075.3). Lineage (NCBI taxonomy): Eukaryota > Metazoa > Mollusca > Cephalopoda > Sepiida > Sepiidae > Acanthosepion > Acanthosepion pharaonis. The sequence goes on along the minus strand of CAHIKZ030000395.1, from coordinate 2,227,315 downwards.
AAGGGTTCTTGTCAAGCACGCAGCGTGTTGGGCAACGACAAAAAAAGCCTTCAATCAAAAAAGGAGAAAAAAATAGACAATCCCAACAAAAAAGAAATTTCAAGTAAATAAATAAGTATGCCGTCGCTTGTTCGTTGGTGCGTTTCAAATGATCGTCAGAATAGAGTTGAGTAGTTTTATCAAACAAGAAGCGATTAAATTGACAATCTAAGAACCTGGAAATAGGCATTGAATTATTTTTCTCCTCCGACCAGGTCTGAAACAAAAGAAACCAGAGGAAAAAAAAAATGCCTGAAAATGAAGCATGAGATCATGTCATTGTTGATGTTAGAGATTTTAGCCAATTTGCAGTTTCATCGTCTTTCTTTGTTATATCCTTTGGAAACATTTTAATCAAAACAGATTACGAAGACGTCAAAGACAATGATTAAAATCTCCCAAAGGCGACTTGTTTCTTTGTTGGCAAATATAAACAGCTAAATCGCGCCAAGATGAGAAAATTGTGGTTTGGATGCTAACCGACGGAAAGTGTTATATTTAACAACCGTAACATCTGAAATAAGATTTCTTTCTTGAATATGTTTTATCAGACTTCTGAATGCTGTTGTTATCCACTGAGGTCTTTTATTTTAGTTATCATGGCAGCTCACACGACCTTGTATATCGAGATATTTTAAAAGATACAACAAAAATTCCGCCTTAGTTACTTATATTATCTAATTTTAAAATAGAAAACGAAAACTTTACTTATATGGACAATTTTTAACATCAGAATGCATTCCAATAATTGTCAAATATTTTTAATGCTTTTAATTCTGTGCAGACGTTCTATGAGGAGTTCTTTAACTTGGACTAAAGTAAATGTTTCTGAGAAACATAACATTGACTTTAAACGCAGGAACAATAAATCTATAAACTTTTATTCTAGATTTTATTTTGGCTTCAAGCTTCAGTGTGATCATGATATGCCACTCTACGGGAGCTACCTGTACCATGTAACACAGAACTATCAGACCTATGGTTGAGTCAGGCTTTTCTGGCGAGGAAGGTGGCTAAAACCGAGCCAAATAAGAAAAAAAAAACCCCAAGAAACTCTCAGGTGGATGAAAATTGTTTATGGATCAACGGCTATCTCGCATAATGGGGTAGACTTGTTTCCATAGATATTTATGTAGCCACTGCAGTGATGACAATCCTTCACTGGGCGAAGGGCTTTCTAGACTGGTCAATGGCCAGGGCGGAATCAATGAACGCGTGTCCATAACTAAGCGAATCTTCAGATTTGACGTCTACTTGCTCAAGACGCACTACACGTATCTTTCTGGTCACGTGGAGGGAACTCGGCTGCACATTGATCCTACGACCACACCCGTTCTCATAGAACTGATGATGACGCTAATGATGATGATGATATTTTGTGTTACATTGTTCCCGCACAATTTCTGACCCATTTTAGTTGCATGTTCTTAAAGTTTTGTCGTTGTTTCGTGTCTAGTGGCATTTTCAAAGATCGATTGTAATTAACCTTAACTGGGAAGAATGATATTTTCTGGACTTAAGAGAAAATTCTTATTAACCTAAGCTGACTAGTGTCCTAGTAATTCTTCTTTTATTTGAATGTAGGTTATCGTCTGCTTGTTACTTTCTTCTAAGAAGTATTAATGGCTTCTCTTAGAGACAGGTAATTTGCAAATGTTCTAATAATTAGATCTGGGGTCGTCGAAAAGGTGTGCTGTTCTCTGTCAAGAACAAGTTTTTTAGGCTTTACTCTCAATTTTATTACCAATTTTCTAGACCAGCGACATCCAATCCTTAGTTATGATTATTAAATCGCGAACCCATTTGAATTTCATAGTTAAAAAAATGAAACTTCTGTCTGTTATTCTACCATTTGTTTGCATAATTAAATTCAAGCCCCTTAAACAATTCTTAGAAATTAACATTTTGACCTTTTTAACTTTGACATCAGAATTTAAACATTGACTTCCGACATTTTAACTTTGATTTTAGACTCGTTTAAAAGGATTGATATTGAAAATACTTTGCATTTCACTATCTTGCTCTTCAATTTTTGATTCCTGAAAAGATTTTTAAAAATATTTATGATGGAGAAAAACTGAATAAATTTTTAATATTTTCTAATTTCTTCTGATCTGTTCATGCAACATTTTTAGACTTTATTCTGCATTTGCGGTGGAATCTCTCATTGAACATGAAAAAAGGCATTCAAATAACAATAAAAGCAAACGAATCATTTTATTTATAAGATGCAATTTCATAATCAAAGAACGGATATATCTATGTATATGAGCTGGCTTATAAACTCAACAAATAATACGATAGGTTCTCTTAAAAATGTTTAGGATTATTTGAAAGTCTTATACACTTATTTGTTGTGCTAAGATTTAGGAAAGGTTAATTAACTCTTCATGTTACTTATGCTTTTGAAAATGTTAAATATTGCATATTTTAAATTTAATTTCTTAAAATAACTTATCTTGCAGAACAGCTAATTGATTTTTTATCTAAGCTCGCTGTGTAATTGTAAACAATATTCTATTAAAATCGGATATAGCATTAATAAAACCTCTTCCTCTCTTTTCTATTTTCTCATCAAATCTAATACAACTTTATTTTTGTATCATTTGTTATTATTACACGATAATTTAAACTTGCAAGTAAGTTTTTTTTCTCCAAATTTATAGACGGCGATAATCTAAATATCAATAACATTATTTAAGATTTAATTTCTCTTTAAATATATATAAAAAAGGAGAAATATATTGAATATTGGAACATATTCCATAAGAAAGGCAATAATTTTATGTTTTAGAAAAATATTCAATATGATCCAATTTCTACAAATCCCATCCGCTATCAAAAGGTTTTTGAATTCGAACTTCAGCAGTGGTTAGATTTTCTTAAAAACAAACAAATAACTTTAAACATTTCTCGACAGGTTCAAAACTCATGAAGAGAAATTTGATGTCTGGAATTCGAGAATTAAGTATTTTTATTATTCAATCAATTATTTAAATTTTATCCTGATCTTTTTAATTTCGATACCATTATTTTGGTCAGTATCTGTCTATATCTCTAAAGATAAAGACGTTGGTTAGATCCAGCGATTAGACACAAAAAGTTGTGAGTTCAGTACCAGGCCACAGCAGTGGTGAACTGTTGTCGATTCCGTGAATGGAATCCTGTATAAATAAATAAACAACGCCAGAAATTGAGATAGAAAAATAAATGTATTAAACGTAAGAATACAGACTTGAAGTGAAGATTAGTAGTCGAGGAATGCGGGTTAGTAGAAAGTATATGTACAAGTCTCTGTAAGTAAAGCCGTAATCAACACTCTATCTCTGGACTCTTGTATAACTCTCTGAGAATACCCTGTGTCTGTCTCCGTATCTCTCAACCTGTCTCAACGTATCTCAGAACTTAATATCCCACCCACGAGGAATATATGTGACACAAGGCCGAGTTTAAAGTGGGTTTCTCCGAGCCCCTAGGCTCGGCCAAAAATATACCCATTGAACCCGCCTACCTCCCCGGACGAAACTTTGTCCTTCGGCAAAGCTTCGTCCGAGTTCCTCTCTGATAAAGCAGAGAGTTCGACAGACGTCGAGACTGTATCTCGGCGTATCTCAACAGCAGGTATTCTCTCTGTCAGTATAAATATACTTTGGACGAGTCCATCTTATGTAAAAAGGGGAGAACCCCACAACATGAACCAAAAGCTTGGAGAATTGAATTTAAAGTGAGAAAAAAAAACTGAGACATCCGGAAGAGTCATGTCACGCGGAACTAGAACAATCTACTCCAGTGGACGAAATAAAGGGTTCTGTTCGAAATTCCAATCATCAGAAGAAGGCCACAGCGTACAACGGCCGAAATGTTGTGATTAACAGTCCGAATAATGTAAATAATGCAATTTTGGCCAGTATTTTCCAGTTCTTCACATAGTGCTGAACTTCTGAGGTGAAGTAACATTCAGTTTTGCTTTTTCGATCACTACATTTTTAGTCGTTGACTTGCCCGGTCTGCTTCGCGTGCCAACTTCATAATTGTTTTTTTTTATCAAGTTGCTACACTACTACAATTAAAATAATAAAAAAAATCAAAGAATGATGATTTTTGAGAACGTCTGAAAAATCCAGACAATATAGGAAAGTATTTGCTATCCTTATCTTCTAATAATCCTGAAGACTTACTGCCATTTCTATGTTCGGCTTAATTATACTATTTTCAACACAATCAAATTCTATTTGCTTCATCTTTAGCTCTCTTCAGTCTAGTTCATTGATCTGTCTATATTTCTGAGATGAGGTATTATGTACACTATTTACATTATTCGGACTAATGTCCTCATCTTTATCGCCATATTTATTACAACGTTTCGGCCGTTGTACGCTCGGGCCTTGTATATGAGGATGCAGAATATAATTAATACTGAACAGATTCAATCTATTCCATCAAAAGTAATTTTTAGCTAGAAACTGTGATTACTTTATTTTCGGATGATATTTCTGATAATAAATTCACGCTGCTGGAATGCCTTTAACAACAAAGATGTTATTGTGGTTATATCCTGAAAGTTTAAATAAATTAAATTCAAATAAAAAGCAATTCATAACAAAGAAGAAATTATAAAAAAATGGGGTAACTTAAATATATTAACATAAAATGGTGATATCGAAATATAATAACAGTTAACAAAAAAACAAAAAAAACAACAAAAAAAAAAAAAAACAGATGAACTTGCTTATTGGTCCTCTTTCATCACAGCAAGAATCGAAGATAAAAATGTGCACAGCGACTAAAAAAGTATAAAACCTAAGACGATTGTTATATGCAGGAAAATATACCATTTGAAGGCTAATTACCTTTAAAACCACCAGGCACTCATTCTGCTTTCAAAGAGATGGCTGGTAGGACTTAATGTATACTGTTTCCAGAACTTTCAAGTGATACTCCCTCTTTTTTGTTATGAATTGTTTTTTTTTTTATGAATTGTCTTTTAAAATGTTTTATCCGATCAATATAACATTTTATACTCCTGCGAAAATATTTCAAATAAAAGAAATTACTAAAGCTATAATTGTTTCTACTGCGTTTATTTCAAGGATGCAATTTAATTGAGACGCCTATTCGATCTCATATTTATATTCCATTCAAGAAAATTATCGATCTTTTCATCAGTCTTTAAAAATCTTTAGTTTCATTAAGTTTACAACAAAATTATTTGTAGAAAATGAGATTACTTGCAAACATGGGAAATTGAATGTAATTAATTTCCAATGATGGAGATAATTAAAATTTTCAGAATGAATTTCTTTAATTTATTCTTTATGCATAATTTATTTGTAATGTTTTCGAGAAACAATTATTTAATTTATCGATGTATAAACAGAAATGGAATGCATCAAATACCATGACGTCATCATCAGAAATTTTCTTTTTGTATGAGTGACGGGAACGCCACAAATTGTTAAAGCATTTGCCGTGTTTATATTGTCCATCTTTAACAAACTGAGACTTGCTGTTAGTAAATTTACGATTTGCCTTTAACGAAATTAGACTTGGTTTAAGGAATTTATACTTGAGCTTACCTAAGGCTGATTGGTTCTTTGGCCCTTATGAAGTGTCTATTGTATATGGCACACTCTGAATTTGAATAATTTATAGGACATGGAACAAAAAACAGAAAGCAACGTAATACGTCCCACTCAAAACAACAAAAATGAAAAGCCCTTTCGGAATTTCTTTTTAAAAAAAGCTTAATCTCAGAACTTTATTTTGCCAATTCAGTGTTTGAAAATTTCATTTTTGTGAGATTCTTATATACACTATTTACATTATTCGGACTATTGTCTTCATCTTTGTTGCCATATTTATTACAACGTTTCGACACATAGCACAGTGGATAAAGTCGTTAGTTAGATCCAGTGACAGGACCCAAAGATTCTGAGTTCAATACCCGGCTAAGGCAGTGGCAAACTTTCAGAGCGAAATTAACAGGAGATAACTGATAACTGACATCCATTAAACATGGCATGTGGAACTAGAACAGTCTACCCCAGTGAGCGAAATAAAGGGTTCAGTTCGACATTCCAACCACCTGAAGAAGACCGGAGCGTATAACGGCCGAAGCGTTGTAATAAATATGGTGACAAAGATGAGGACATTAGCCCGAATAATGTAAATAGTGTACATAATATCTCATCTCAGAAATATAAACAGAAATCCTTATATTTATTGTCTGAATTTCTATGATAAGAAAGTATCTTTATCAACATTATTGAAACTCGTATTATTGTCTTCATCGTTGTTTCAACTGTTGTGCTCTCTTCAGCGCCATCTTCAGGTGTCTGCCGATCCGTATAATCTTCAGAGAACCCTTTAATTAATCTCCAGGAATGAATTGTTCTTGTTTCGCTCTACATATTTTTGAAATATCTCGTCTTATTCTGTTTTTAAAAGGATTGATTCGGGAATTCAGTGGCATAGTAATTGTGGGTTCAATCCCAGTAGCGGGTAGTACAGTCACACACTCAGTGGAAACATTGTGAGCAACCACTGGTCACTATGATAAAGAACAATTAGTTGTCCATTAAATAAAGGCTTCAGTTACAATTTCCATGAATGTTACCAGAATCAATAATTTACTGATGAAGGACAAAGGGCAAATCATTTTCATAACAACTAAGATGAAGATATTAACCCGAATGTGAATAAAGTTAATATTTGTCACATTTGCTGTTAAAACGAAAAATAATTGTTAAAAAAAAACAAAAAAAATAAAAAGCATAGACTTGTTTCCTTTTTCTACTCTCTCCCAATTTTTCGTTTAATTAACAGAATGATTGATAATAAAATCAAACTCATTATCAACAAATAAATAATTTATTATTTAAGATTAAAGAAATATTCTATGATTTATATGTTGAGTAGGAATCACACTTTTCGATTCTACTATGAATAGGTGCTGAAAAGACCAAAAATCCCTCTCCACCCCCTCCAAAAAATTCTGATATTTAGTCAGATTTTGAGAAATGGGTCCAGTTGATAATTTTTCAGCACCACCATTTTAATATTGTTGTTTCAATGCCAAATACAATAATGAGAAACTTCACTTATTGGCGGCAATTATCACAAAAATATAAATAAAAATCCTTAACTAAATAACGTGAAATGATGTTTTAAATGAATTTATTAGTTGAAGAATACACCAACCAAACCCGGTTTCAGTCTTGTACGTGAGTTCACCATCACGGTATAATACAAAGATCACATTTCAAATCATAATTGCCAAATTACAATCACCGCGTTTTAACAAAATATGCAGTTTTTCGTGATCTTCTCATTTCACAGAAATAATAAAGGACAATTTGCAAACTTCAAGAAAACAAATGATATCCTCAAATTTCCCTGATCTTGATAATGGCCAGTAACATAATTGAAAGTGTTTGATCAGAAACATTTGAAGAATATTTGCATTTAATTAATCCATTTGACATAAAAGTAATGTGAATATAAAATATTACGTATGAAGTGTTGGTGCTAATAAAATAATGCTTGATTGCGTTGAGTATGAAACACAAAGTTGTGCATATCGGTGAGTAAAGATAATGTCTAATTATTATTAACATAAAAAGAAATATATAAATTAATAATATTGAAATAAATCTATCCCCATATGAGGTAACTTTTGATTTTGTTGCTCTGTTATAATACTGAGCTCTTTTTGTGGATCAGTTTTAATATTTGAAGTGTGGTCTGATGAGCCAGGGAAAAAGAAATTCCCTCGGGCAATAAATTATGACCAATGGACCCTTAAAGTTGTTTGTTTTCATTGAATGAATATATAAAATCCAGAGAGCTCAATGTAAATCCAGAGCAAATAATTTAAATAAAAACAGACCACTTTAAGGTTCCATGTAATAAATTATTTCACCACAACCTTTTTAAAAGGACTGCGGATCATCAGACATTACTTCCAAACAAAAAATGAAAAGAAAATTTACACATTTTTGACGGGCCGTATTAAACATATGTAAATTAACGAAGTGAGGAAGTGAGGGGGGAGAAAGAGAAGACATGAGTGAATTAGCAGATATTGACACATTTAAACGCTTAACTTAACGGAAGTTATATATTGAAATCGAAGGGGTAGAGAAGAAAAAACTCATAGAGAGAAAAAGAGAGAAGGAAGTTAAGACAGAAGAGAAGAGAAGATGTCACTAATTTTCTTTGTAAAAACAAAAGGCTAGAAACAGACGCTGTTATTTTGCTTTACTTTGAAAGTGTTATTTTGGGGGTTCATAAAGATTATAATGTTTGATATAAATTTGAATGTCTCTAGACTGTCTAACAAACATCAAATTAAATTATTTGTAGTGATTTAATTTTTTTTTTTTAATTTTGGGGATTTTCTATGAATATTCATAGAAAATACAAAATTTTATTTTAAAATATGTTTACTTCTAGTAATATTTTTTAAAAACTTATATAAAAAAAATTAATTGATTATTAAGTTGACATCTCTATCCGTTTGAATTTTGTTCATGAATTTAACTCGTGACTGTTTCTAGATAGGTAATCTCTTTTACTTAAATTTTAGTTAAGTTAATATGGGGTAATATTTGAAGGTAATATTAAAGATCTTGCTCTGTCATATACTGTATACACACCCATGCAAATATCACATATACACACGTTCCTTTATATATTCAATCACTCATACAGGTACCAATGTGCCGAAATACACAGGTAACTGTATATATGTGGGTATATGTAAATGTGTATGTATGTGTGTATGTATATCTATATGTGAGTGTGTGTATGTATGGGTATATACATACACAGGTAAAGCAGAGAGCGAAAATACGAATCGGTATTATATTGAAAAAATACGAAGACTAAAATCAGTTCGAAATCAGCTTAAAAGTGCATTTTTCGAACTTTCATTGAAACAAAATGTGCGATGAGTTCCTCAAAGTCTAATTCTCGTGCCAAATCACGTTCGGTCGCAAGGATTGCCAAGGCACTCTTAAGGCGCTCTTGAAGCATTGTTTTGCGTTGATAGTTCTTTATTCGTTTTAAATGATTAAAAGAATGCTCTGCAGATGCAACTGTGGCGGAAATGATGCAGAAGATTCGGAGAGAAAAGAAAATAATTGGGAAAATTCCTGACAAACCAACGCATTGATCCTGGTCAACAGTTCAATTGACTTCGGAATATTCTCGATAGGATCCATTCCAATACAGTTCGATGAAATTGTGTCATGAAATATCACCTTTAAACGCACAAATTTGTCTCCCAGTTGCATGCAAACGTCCTTCGGATATTTATCAGTTCATCAGTTGCAAGAACCTAATGGCGATACCCGACCTTCCCATGCAACAATTTACAAATGTATCAGCAAGTTCAAGGCAGTCGGAACTTGATGCCAAAAGAGAGGACGGGCCTTACAAAGTTTTAGGAATATTAAGTGTCGTATTATTAGAATGACATGCATAAATATTTGTCACAAAAAAACAAATAAAGATCTTAATAAAAAAATCATATTTAACATATCACAGCCCTCTCAGACTAACACGTTTACAGTCTGGTAAGGCACGCTAGTTGGAGTTTGTTCTAGCATATCCTTTTCCGACGGGCGTGGAGGTGCTCTCAAATTAATCTGAGTGCCTCAAATCGGAAATTCTCTCCCCGGTTCTACACACACACACACACACACACACACACACACACACACACACACACATCCTCTCTCTCTTTCTATCTTTTTGTCTCTATCTATTTATATAATACTGTTGTCACATTTGGTTTGTGCTTCTGCTATGTATCTAGAGATTCTTGACGTAATCTCAAAGAATCTGCAATGTTATCGGTCCTCATCTGGCATCCCTTTTTTTCAAAGCTGGAATAGTGTAATACCAAATGTTTTGTTTAGTGTAACACAAGGCGTCAATCATGGAGCTGTTATTAAAGTGATATTATGAAATAACCTTTGAACGGGCTCGTTGGGATCCCATTTCTTGTTCGCTGTTTTCTTCTTGGGATCAATGATAACTTTATCGCAAGAGCAATGGGCGTCCCGTACTTGTAAAATCTATAATATCCATTTATTGTGGCAATCGCACATAAAATTGGAATTATGCTATTGATAATTATATTTCATCAATAGGAAACATTTTTTTGATTAAAAGGAAATTTCAGTCGTTCGTTTCATTCGCCAAAATTTACACTTGGCTGACTGACTTCATCTTTTTGCATTTTGCTGTCGAGGAATTTTGTTTTGATTATTAAATTCGATAAAAATACAATTTATTTACTTATCATTTGAATGAGTGATGCCGAAAATAAGTCTCTGAGTTGTAAAAATGTTGAACGAGAGAAACAAACCTCTGAAAAGCTTTCCAAACAGGGAGGGAGTGAAAGAAGAATCCTGTTAATATTGATAAGAGACAGATGCTTTTCGTTTTCGAACACTAAATCAGACAAATTCTTCAACTTTTTTCCGGCCGATATCATTCTGTTAACTGTACCATTTATTATTAGCAAAGAGCAGTCGATATTGACAAAGACGGACAATAGAATTCGATAAGTTCCGAGATTCTAAATATTTATTCCGGGCTACTGGCCAAAATGGTTGGCTGCGAACGAAACTTTCTAAAGTCCAAAAAATATCTTGGCGTAAGTAAAGTAATACCTCTTTCACAAATAAACAAAATGGTTGAAAAATCATTTTGGAATGAGTCTGCTTAAACGTGGGCCACTGACAGTGTAAAAAGCAATGACTTCTTTTAGAAATTAGTCGATTGACTAACGGGAAATCTGTCGAATACGTTTATTGTTAAGCGAACTTTTGTCGGAGAGCGGCTGGTGTTTTCCGAAAGAATTATTGATAGCTATTGGAAATTTATTTAGAGTGATTTTTCTTGCTGCTTTCATGTGTTCACTCCATCAACAAAAGCAACAAGCGAGAGGAATTGAAAACAAGGAGATTTGCCGAGGTTTCTGTCAGTAACAACTTTCAATTTCTGGATGAGGACTGGTGACTGACCCGGTGAAGTAATTTCTCTCTTAAAATTACAATGATACGTTCTAACCTTAGCAGACGCCTCTCCCTCGTAAGAGCCAAACAATAGTTTATATATTACACTATTCTCCATAATTTAATGTAGGTACCTCCACGAAAACGCTAAGAAATCTGCATAACGTGGTGAAAATATGTTCCAAACGTAATGAAAACATAGTTTTATCGTCCAATCTTTGTTATTATTAACAGGAACAATCACGTATTTTTTTTATATTTAATTAAGTTTTTTACTCCTTTTTAGAACATTCAAAAATTTTATTAAACATCTTGCGTCAGCGGATGGACAAATTTTTAGCATAACAAAGTTTAGCCTTTTTGCGGTGACAGACACATTAATTTTTAAATTCTTGCAAAAAACAAAACAAAAAAAAATAAACAAAAGAAATAATTCTCGGATTTTGATAAAATTTTCAGGATTTATTTACAAATGAATGAGATTATATTTGAAACTTTTAATCCATTGCAAGATGTGGAAGGAATATATTCATGCATCCCTGTCAGCAAATTCGGCGTCACCTGATTCCATTATCTGCGACGATAACCATTACGCCAACTTAATTTTTAAAAAAATTTTAATTAGAATAATTTATAAAATTTTAAAATATTACATTAATTTTTAGCTGCCAACTGATATTAGATTAAAACTATATTTATTAATCATAAATCGAACGCTCACTATAATTCAACGAATCCCATTATTTAAAAAATAATTTTAAATTTATTTTGTGTATATGAACGTGTTGATTTCTATTAATATCAGAAAATAACAGCGGAATTTATAGTTGTACGAACAACTTATTCAGCCATTATAAGATATGTACATAGATATAGATATGTACGTTTGTATTATGACTCTTATGTATTTTAAGACTCATAGGAAAACAAATCTATGAATTTGTATATATACATTTATAACCTGTAATTTACGTTTAATTAGGAACATCCATGAAATCGCTAAAAATCGGCATAGCGCGAAGAAAAAAATTATCTAAACGTAATGAAAACATAGTTTTATCGTCCAACCTTTGTTGTTATTAAGAGGAGCGATCAAGCATTTTTTGAATATTTAATTAAATTTTTTACTCCTTTTTAGAACATTTGAAATTTTTATTAAAAAACTTGTTTTTCTTGCATCAGCGGTTGTAGTAACTTTTAGCATAGCAAATTTTAGCCTCTTTTTGTGATGACAGATATATTAATTTGGAAATTCTTGCACTAATCAAATAATTGTCAGGTTCTAATGAAATTTTCAGAACTTATCCACAGATAAATTATTTTTTTATTAGAAAATCTTGGTAAAAATATATTTTTTAGACGTATTTCAGCCCTTAACTTAATTTTATGAAAACTTGAGAAATTCAATGAGATAATTTTTAGTGATTATATTAGTCTAAAGCAGAATTCTTTGAAGAATTTAAATCCCTGATTTTTTTTTCAAAATCGGACCCGGTCTTACCGAAAATCTTTCCTGAATCTAAAAATAAAAAAACGCAATAAAACTAAGACATTATTTAATTAGAGAATTTCTTAATTGCTTTTATGAACAATATATATTAAAGGCAATAAGAAAATTTTTTTTTTTCGACGAAAAATGAATTTTAACAAGATTTTTTCATCTTTTTATAATTTTAAATTGAATAATTTGTAAGGTTTTACATCTATTAAAATTAACTTCCAATGTGATAATTTTTAGGAAATATTGTTATTAAGTAAAACTTTATTTATTAATCATATATTGTAAAGCTTATTACAATCTGACGGCCCCGAATATTTTAAAAAGAATTTCGATTTGATTTGTGTGTGATTACGATTAACAATTCCGAAAAACAAGGCCCCGTAGTTAAAAAATGTTTGTATACAACATTTTATGCTATAAGTAAGTACTATTTGTCTGAAATCAGATTAATTTAACTTTAAATTTGCTAATTTTTCTCCAATAATGTTTCAGACATATATATTTTATTTTTGCAAGATTTTTTAAACCAAGAATTAACTTTGTTTTACAAATGTGTAAAGGTTTTTCATTTAAAAAAAATCATTTGAAACCTTACGCATGTCGAATTAATGCAGATACCTAATTTAATGTTACTTATGATAATTTATGGCATGATAGAAGCGTTAAAAGGTGATATCAACTTCCTATAGATATTTAATAAACTTTGCCTAGTTTGATACAAGGCCAATATAAGAGAGACTTTTGTGCTACGGTAATCTCCAATTAATTAGACTAAAAAGGGTACAAGATTTTGGGTTTTACCTGATGTCGAACGCTGATTACTGGTTCAGTAACCGAACAAAATTCTCTCTAATATATGAAATTGAAACTAATGCTTGAACAACACCCCAAAAAATGGTTTTGTAAGATAAAAGTATTTTTCAAAATTCTCACAGAACGATTGGAAGTTAATGCTAAAGTGCCAATGAAAACCGGTATGTTAATATCTTTATTACAGGAATGATGTAATGGCAAACGAGTAAAAACCAAATAATAATAATAATAATAATACAAATAATTCAATAATTCTAGTGATTTGCTAATAGTAATAGCAGCAATATGAGTTGAATTTTATAAAATCATTCTATTAAAACAGTTTTTAAGAAAATATGTTTTTCAAATCCAGTAGCTGCTTTCGCTTTTTCCATTTTTTTGATGGAGGTTTCCTGCCTAACCTTTTGTTTGAAGTTGTGTGGAAAGTCAACGTCTTGAATATATCATTATTTTCTCTTTGAGTTACATGTGCTATCCATTTTAGTTGTTGTTGCTTTTGAGAATACTCAAGTAATGCGGTTTCTGTTATTTGGTACAGTTCTTTGTTTGTGATTATGTAGCGCCAGTCCAAAACGTTTGAAGAAGGATAGTCCCCTCTAAGGTTTCATTTTCTCAAGGCCATTTTAAATCATTTACGTGAGAAAATGGTTGTATACAGCTGACAGTTTAGATAAGATGAGAATTTCAATAAATCAAACAACAACGGACAACATGCCTGCCCGCGTACTTAATTCCGGAAAATCCTTGTTGACAACACAACTATACTTAAACATGAAAACAATAAACAAAAACTAAAAATTCTTGTAGCTTTATACATAAAACAGTTGAAATCTAACCTGAACAAAATAAACTATGAAATCTCCACAAATATCCTTAAATGCCAATAATTTATAACAGAAGCCATTGGTTTATACCAACGGCTTCCCATACTTAATACTCGTTTTTCACTCTCGCGTGGTCATGTGTGACGTCACGAGCTGCAACGCGATTTTCGCTTCCGCGTCTCGTGTATACGAGTTTGTCGTTACTTTGAAATTTTTCATGCAGCAAGGGCGGACTATCATTGTTTGTCCGTGTGTTGTTTGATTTATTGAAATTTTCATTTTCGATAATGGCTTATGTAAGCCGAAAGCTTAGATTGGATTTAAACATGTATCAATATGGTGTTTTCCTTTCGTCTTTCAACGATAATGTTATTAAGCTTATCAGACAATATGAAAGGAACTTACTTAAAATAAATAGACAAAACTTGTCTATATTATTTAATGAAATATGCATTAATGAAAAATTGCTGCCAATATATATATATATATATATATATATATATATATATATATATATATATATATATATATGCTCAATATCAGGGATAGGTCGTATATAAATATAAAAGTGGACATTGAAGCCAACAGCCAGTGGCGACAGTCTGTTTCATGCTTAAAGGCAATCGGCAGGCCCAACGATTGTGTTTAAGGCACAGCGTGTTGACTAATATTTCTATTAAGAGAAAGAAGAGACGGTGGGTATTCAGAAGACATTGATGCCGCAAGATAGCTCCTAAAATACTGGTGTGTGGTGATTGCTGGCCTGCTAACAGTACTGATCTGATTATATAAACAATTGTTTTATGTAAGAACCAGAAACAGATCTACATAATACTAAAACTGATGTAATGGAATAACCCGTCACCCTCATGAGTGACTACACTATAGGTAGTAACTCCCTATAAAGTATCCGTAAGGCAACGGACTACAAGAGTTTAGCCGAAATCTTTTTCGGCTACACAGTCGAACTCTCTGCTTTCGGTCAGAGAGGAACCTGGACGAGGCTCCGCCGAAGGGCAGAATCTCGTTTGGGGAATCAGACTGACCCTGAACCTGTTTATACTGGTTCGAAAGGGAATATTTTTGGCCGAGTCTACATGTATGTAAATCTCGGACGTGTGCCACATCTACCCTTGAGGGGGAGTAGTATATATTGTCTAGCCGAAATCTTTTTCGGCTTGCTGGTCGAACTCTCTGCCTCTGAGCAGAGAGGAACCCTGATGAGGCTATGCCGAAGGGAAGTCTCATCCGGGGAGTTGACAGAACCGAACTATTTATGCGGGGTTACGGGGAATTTTTGGCCGAGTCTACGGATTCGGATTGCCCCACATTAAATTCGTCCTTGTGCCACATTCTACCTCGTGGGGAGGCTGGTAAATATTGTCTAGCTAGGATCTGTTGACTCATACTTACGCGAGAACTACCAACCTTCCTATAGCAGCATTCACTACTGGATTGACTTGCGACGACCGTGCGCATAACTGTTACCTTATTTCTTATTGTACTGGTTTTACTATAAACCTTTACTTATTTTATCCATCGTGTTTGTCAAGTATATATTCCTATTAGCACGGAATATAACAAAAACTAAATTACATAACGAACGCTTTTTCGATGGAGACTGATTGCCTAATACAGAATTATTGAATTACTGAAGAAGAAGAACATAAAAGTAAATTTTTCAATTAATGTTTGATTGAAAACAAAATGTTTAGCGAATCATGATGAAAATTTGGTGTTGATTAACATTATGTAAGAACATCGTCGAATATAGTAATACCCATTATCATTGGAGTACTTAAAAGAATTGGAAATCTCAGTAAGAATTGAAAACTTCATGACAGCAACATTACTAAAATCTACTAGAATATTAGGAAAGTGCTGGTATATTGAGGAGACTTGCTGTCACTTGATCACCAATGAATGAGAGCGGACATTAATATTGTGAGAACTTTACGATCAGAATAATTATCATCATAGATTATTTCCCGCTATATAATACACACGTGTTTTATTTCTAAAGATTCGCTTCACTATGCGTATTATACGAGGAAAGTAATCGGAGAAAGAACTCGAGTCATGTTCCGAAATAGCTTCGTCAAATCTAAACACTTATAACGATATTCATGGCGTCCAACACATTTAGAAATGCCTAAAATATCAGTCATATACAATGGTTTTCTCAGGTTAATGATTAGAAATGGCTTCAAAAGAATTACTCTTATTAATCTATTCTTAGTCAGATTTTATAAACTGCCATTACAGAATCACAAACAACGAACCCAAATCAGTTGAAGATTTCCAACAGCAGCAACAACTAAAGTGGGTAGTTCATTTAACTAGAAGGGAACATGATATAATCAAGATGTTGACTAGCTAGATTTTATAAACCTAAGAGAACGTAGGATCGAATCCTGCCGGAGAACATACATGTTTCTAGTAAGATTTCTATAGCGAGGAAAACGGCGACTTACCTCATCAAACCAAGCGATAGCGCGTCGCGTGTATCTTACGACGAAAAATGTGGCGAAAAAGAAAATTACTTACTAAAAAAAAAAAAAAGCACGTATTCCGCATGACATGCTGAAGACGGAATATTTAAATTAAAAAACCGTCGCGCGAGTTGCTATAAAAGTATTTTGATATGCAAAAATTGGGCGTCCTCTCTCAGCCGTCGACGAAAGGAAAAAATGCTTGGTCGATAAAAGCAGTTGGTGTTCTCGAACCCGGAAAAACAATTGGCGTATTTCGGCTACCGCGTTCATCAGAGAATGAATTAATTTTCTGACTGGTTACGTGCATTGGGATTTGTGAGATAGTACTTGCGAATTGAGCTTTCGGCATTTCTTTCTGTCCCTGATGTTCGAATCTGAACTTAGTGATTTATTCTTTGCGTTGTGGAATTAATCTGTGACAAATATTTCCTTTGCAATCTCAGATGGCTTACAATTTCCCCAACACTTGATAGATCTGTCTATCTATCTATAATTAAATTTTGAGATCAACTATTTACATTATTCTTTGAATTATTCTAACTACTTTAGTTTTTTTTTCAATTTCAACGTTTTAGTTTTTTTGTAATTTTCCGACTTTCCGCTTTCTGTCTGATCTTCTAACATGAAGTATTGCCATTATTCTATCAAGTATTCCATCTTTTATTCTCGTCATTTATGTTTTAAATGCCAAATGTTTCCATATAAGGAAACGGCTAATCTCACTATAACTATTACCATTTGAGGTAGGCCTATGAGTTAACAGGTATAATATAATATCTTTGAACAAAATGGCCGCTCAAATACCCGAAAAGAGAAATCACAGAGACAAGATGGAGGAAAAGTGGTTAATTATTTTGTAGATTGCGGGTTGAATAATAATTAGATAAAAATAACTAATATTTCGAATGCAAACTGTTGTGTTTCCGATGTCCCACAAACTATAAAGATCGCTTTTAGATAAAATATAAGCCAAAATGAATGGAGATGCTAAAAATGATGCTGAACCGAAGTTGAGCCATAAATTCCTGTGAGAAATGATTATGTGTAGAAAACGTGAAATTCTAATTAAAAATAATTGGACGAAGAACAATCAATGCTGGCGGAAATCCATATCCGTTCGTGAGTAAATTCCATTTATGGATATCATCAGAACTTCGATCAACTTTATAAACTTAATGTTTTTTGCTTAGCTAAACGGTTTCTATGGAAGCAACGTCGAGAATATCAGACAATGAGTGAAATCATCACGTGTGTTTGGCCAACTTCCGGTGTGAATATCGTCACTAATCAAGGCTAATAAGACTACATGATAAATGGACAGATTCAGTTGGGTGTTCTTCAGAGCCTTAATAAAATAATTGTGATTAAGCAGTCGAATTTGATAGCGTTTTAGAGCTTATTTCAGTTCTTTTTGTTCCTTTTATTATATGTGACAGAAAGTCAAATGCTTAAGGTATCCAGTCAGAATTAAATCACAACAGTAATTGCTTATGACACAAATCCATTAGAGTCGTAAGCCGTAGCAACCGTGGTGTGTCTAGGGCAAAATAGCTTGACGAGACTATTTTTATTCAAGTCAGGTTTTGAATTCAGTTTTTCTTCTCCTACATTGGTTACAACTTCAAATCAAGTGTGTCAAGTCTATACTATTATTTAAGTCATAGCTGAAGGAAATCTTCCACAACAAACCAGCCTTGCCTCTTTTTAGGAAATGCACTCTTCCTATCTGGTAAGTAACATCCTACTTTCATACAAAATATCAACGAGAAACCATTGGTCAATCACCTTCAAACTACCTCGTTGATTGGTCAGTTCCGACCAATCAAACCGCCTGCACGCGACAAATCTGTTTTACCGCGTTTTCCATTTGAGCCAGTCACGTGATACAGGCAGATATATATAAACCCCACATGTGTGATATTCTCTCTTTTCTGTTCTTGCTCTTCCTGACTCGAGAGCCTAACTTATCTACATCACTCGTGCATCTCAACACGCCGCCAAAATGTGACCCTAAAGGAACTCCCGTCTCGACTGATGCAGTCAGACGTTAAATGAACAATACTTAATTCATGCAAGTATTATCTCTGAACTCTACCTAACTTGTTCATACAATTCCAAACACTCAATACGAACTCATTACTTCCTTATAATATGAACTCAAGTACAACTATTACCTAATCAAAGGGACACGACTCTGTCAACCTTTTCATTCAGTATTCATGCATGTATACCGAACACTAATAAATTCATTTGTTACATTTAAAATAAGATGTTCATGAATCATTATTTCTCCTTTCTTGTCTAACGTCAAAAGTTTTTGATCTTCATAAATTAAATAATAGGGAAAGAGGCCTTATTTGGAAAGTATATCTGGGGGTGGCCTTGTGCCAGTTTTATCCCCAGAGAGAGAAATAAAGCAAATATGTTCTGCCCCCCCCTACAATAGCAGAATTAATACCACTTAAGACGAGCTTGCTAAATTCTTTTAAATTCTTTTGTTGTGCAAAAATTTAGATCACCAAAAAAAACCGGGACAGGAAATTAGTAACGTCCAAATGGGGTATTTGAAAAACCAACCATAAAGAAATATTCCGTCCCGATGGTGTGTCGCCTTGACGTGGTAGGATGGCTTGAGCGCTTCAATGACCAAACAAGATCAACATGTCTGTTGGGTAGAAGCCAGACGAAAGACACATCCTGGTCCTCCAGGCTGGGGGTTGTGCAGTAGGCTAACAACCTACTTACTTAAAAAACTAGTTTGTTACAGAAACCTCAACGATATATTCAAACAACGACATGACCGAGGAAGAGTCCTCCAAAGTGGAGCGTGTGACACGTCCTGGTGAAAATCCCTCAGGAAAGCAGCCGGCACCACATGGGCCGAGCTGAAGAGGATCGGCTGGAACCGCGTCCGTTGGAGAGGTGTTGTTGCGCCCCTACGTTCCCCAAGGGATTAACAGGAATAATGATGATGAAAGAGATTATTTTTAATAAGTAGATTTATGTTATTTGACTTATTAGCTTAAATGTTAGTTATACATTACTGATTTTTATGTGCATATTAATTGTGTTCGTGCACTGTTGAGAAATGTTTGGATATGTGCCCAGCTGAGAAGGAAAGATGTTAGTTTGTTAGTCAACACTTCAGGCAGGACATCCCTTCTACGATATTAATGTTCATCTAGTTTAGTATATTAAATATTATGTTTTACGGGACAAAAACAATCCCAACCGGTATACAAACCAGTAAATGTCGGTTTACGATAAACAGATGTAACAAAACCCGACGCAGAAAGGAAATGGTTCGCTTCAATCTCGTTATCAAAGAGACAAAAGGTGTCATCAATATAACGGAAGTAAACATTAGATTTATTAGGTTTCAATAACATACTCTCTTCGTGGAATCCAACAAAGATATTTGTTAAAATGGGTCCCAATCGGGAACACATCGAAACACCATCAACTTGCCTATACATGACGCCGTCGAAACTAAATTCAACTGACATGGTGGCAAATTTCATCACAAGAGGGGACAACCGACTACGATAGAGGACATTAGCAAATATATCGATAGTCTCAGCAAGTTGAACGCAAGTAAATAGCCTGGAAATATCGTAGGAACACATAAATTTATACATCGACGAATAAAACTGCATGAAATCAGAGACTTTGAACGAATCTTTAATACAGGTAGAGTTATACTGTTCCAAAACTGGCTGTAATACGATAGAAAGCCATTTAGTCACGCCATGTTGAAAAGACCCTATCATGCACAGAATAGGTTTCAATGGAACCCCAACTTTATGAGATTTGGTAACCATAGAGACGGGTACGAATGGAACATGAGACTCTAATTAAATTAGAAATATCAGTGGGCAATTTCCCACTTTTTACCCACTTAACTAGACGTTTTTGGAACTTAGCTTCACTAGATAATGTAGAATCAAATTTATCTATTGGACCCCCAAGAATAGTCATCATCTAGTTAACATAATCTTGATAAACAAGAATGACAAAACCAGAACATTTATCAGGTTTCTTAATCATCAAAGATTTATTATTACGAAGTTCTTAGATTACCTGATATTTTTCCCTGTTCCACTTTGATTAATTATGGGAAACAGGAGTTTGTAGTTATTAATGACTTTTATCCCGATATATGACATTTTAATTTCAAATTGCAGAAATACACCACCAGTCTGTTCCGAAATACAATCAAGAAAAATATATGGGATATAATTAAGATAATGAAAGATAAAAACATAAACCCAAATGAAGATAAAAGGTTTATTCTGGTTAACAGAAAATATATGTTTTCCAAGAGAATAATTCATTGTGAATCTACTTAATTCGTTTCTCTTACTCACATAAAATTTTCCTCATCAAACTCAGTTTATGTCAGTTTAGGGATTTACTGTTTGACACAAGGCCACAAAAAGAATTTGATGTTCCCTTCATCATTTTCATGATCAAACCCAGCTTGCGTCAGTTTTCGTATTTATTGACTGACTCGCGAACATGGAGGGAATTCGATGATCTCTTCACTATTTTCTCAGCCTCCATCAATTTAGGGATTCATTGACTGAATCGTTCCTAAAGAAGTAATTTCATAAACACTTCACTATTTTCATGATTAAACTGAGCATCTCTTAATTTAGGGATTTATTGATTGATCCGCGTCCACAGAACGAATTTAATGTTCCCTTCACTATTTTTTCTCGTGATGCGAGAAAATAAAATAGAATTAATATTCTATTTTATTTTCTCGCAGCGGAAAAGAAGAGAACGCTCTTTATCGGAAATTGACAAATCTGCCCGACATTAAGAAATGGTGAGATAACAAAAAGCAGCCAACAAAACTAAGAAGCGCCGACTCAAAAAAAATTATTTGAATTCTTTGACTTGACACCCAGCAATTACTCCTCACTTCTCATTATGCCAATATGATATATACATAAGAGTCTATCTTATTAATGAAGTATGTGATTTTTCGTTTATTGATCCAACAGATTTTTATCACTTTAAACGTTGTTTTTAGTGGTTGTAGACGCTCTGTTTATTTTAAACAGTATATTCATTTTTTGTCTACCGGCCTAAATATTCGAGAAATCTTATTAAAGAAAAATACACGCTCACCAGTAGGATTCGAACCTGTGCCCCTCTTTGCGGAAGAAACTCTCGTTAGATCCAACATGCTTTAAACCGGCTCAGGCATGAATGACGTCACCGATCTACACGCAATCTCGTTCCAGATTCTCGAATATTTTATCTACTCAGTTTGGTATCCAAACTTTAACAAAGCAATTTTTAATGAATTATTGAATTAGTTTTAATTTTTTAACCCGACAGATTTTTATCGCTTTAAATGAAATTTTTAGTGGATACCCATATTTTTGTAGACTCACCAATTGTTTTTCTTCAAAAAGATCTCTCGAATATTCAGGCCGCTAGACGAAAATAAATTTACTGTTTAAAATAAACGGAACATCTACTCAAATATGGATATCCACTAAAAATAACGTTTACGGTGATAAAATTCTTTCTTTCGTTCTTTCTTTCTTTCTTTCTTTCTTTCTTTCTATCTATCTATCTATCTATCTATCTATCTATCTATTACGAAATTATTTTAATGTTTATTATATTATTTCACTATTAACTTTTAAAAACATTAAATTTTAATATTTTGTCTTTATTTCATTGTAATTAGGGCATATTATAATTTGCTAGAACAGAATTTGAGTAAATGTAGCTATTAAAACCTTCGAGCAACTAATAATAATAATAGTAATAATTAGTATTAGTATTATTATTAGTAGTATTACCTGCATTGTTTTGCTTGAAAGTATTCTGCGAAAAGTGCTAACTGCTTCTACGAGTTTGTACGACTTGATGGAGAACAACCAGAATGTAAGATCTCCGGTAGAAAACCAAAAATTTGCGGCGGAAGGAATACTACTACTACTACTACTACTACTACTAATAATAATAATAATGATAATAATAATAAAAGAAGAAGAAGAAAGGGAAGAAGAAGATGATGATGTTGATGATTATGATGATGAAATAAATCTAGGAGAAAGACAAGATGATGTAAAAGTTGAATAATTTGAAGAAAAACAAGATGAAAAAGAAGTTGATAAGTCCGGAAAGGAAGACAAAGAATTTGATAGAGAAATAAATATCCAAAGAAAAGTGTTTAAGAAGCGAGGGGCATAAGAAAGAAAGAGAGAAAGAAAGAAAGAGAGAAAGAAAGAAAGACTTTTTATAAACTTAGCCAATCTTGAACAATAAAAACCATTGACTGTATGGGAAGTGAACTTCTGAAACAGCATCTGCCATAAATAAAGTGACAGTTGTGCCGATTGCGCCTGGAGCACTTAGAATAGAAACCTTAAGAATTGTAAATGTGTAGAAACGATCCAAATTAAAGATACCAAGGTGATTCCTGAATTTGAAATTGAGAGACATGTTGTCATTTGATCTCCAGCTAAAACCACACATACGACAGAGACATCTGAGCCTGGAAGCTGTTTGTAATGATGCCGAGGAAGGTGCTGGAGATTTTAGTGAACTTGTTTTCATTGAATCATTAAATACATGAGACCGATATGATGTCTTCGATCTCTTCCATCTTTCTTTCTTTCTTTCTTTCACTTAAAACAAACAACGTCTCTTATATTTCTGTTACGTTTGTTTTCAAGGTCAAATCCGAATAGTCCGTCATTAAAGAGGTATTACCAGAGCCCCCACCCCCACCCCGTACATACTACCCACCCTCAGTGCCTACGAAACTAACAGAATTAGAATATGATAATAAACAAAAATATGACACCTCAAAAACCAGCAAATTTACAATTCCCACTCGTGTAAAATCTCTGTCCTTTCATTTCTTCAATTTGATGCTAATAAGAGTGGAAGAGTTTTAAAATTGATGACGTAGTCAATTGTCTTGCAAACGCCTGGCGCCATTCTTTGCTTGATTGAACTGGAATGCTACGTGTGTGTCGATCATAGGAAGTAAAAGGGGAAACAGTATAGGCGAATTAAAAACCGCTTCATTTAATTCGTTGTTTAATGGTTTTAATAAAACGAGACAACGAGAAAATATCACCAATTTATTGAACCAAATTAAGAAAGTTTTCCTTGCCAAATATAGGAGGCGTTTTGTAAACCAAGGTCAGGTGGCCAAGTATGTAATTAAACCACGATATAATTATATATCCAATAACTATAGTATTAAAATGTGCTAATGTGGTATTGTAGATTTTACTTGATTATGAATGTACTGGAGTCACTGGAAAGAAGTGAGTTTATTCTTTAAAATCTAATTAATCCGTAAAACATTTTTAATCAACGGTAAGCAGTCAGTCATTGAGTTTTCTTTCTGATAATAAGACCCGTGTTGGAATCTCACCACGATTGATTTGTCAGGAAGTGTCTGAAAACCTTACCATGGGTTGACCCAAGCCTTGTGAGTGAAATTGGGTAGACGGAACACGGGGGACGTCGATAGCTGTGCTAGCACGAAGTCACAAGTCATCGTGACCGAGAGTTTGATTGTGCTGGGCTTGTTCAGATTGTTGATCACACTAGATAACATGCTATCTCTCAGAAACTGTAGCTAAGGTCTTCTCAGCATAGTTGCAGAATAAACCATGGATGGGCTCGGTGGGTGTTAAACAAGTACAAATGTGCCTGAGCGGGCGTCTGCAATAGAGATTGACTCGCCGCCCTAGTAGACGGTTATCTTCGAATTCGTGTTGCCAGCTATTATATATATATATATATGATCGAAATAAAAGTATAAAACTTAATATTACGAGACATATTAAAAAAAAACGGGTGAAGCAACCGGTTTCGATCCCGTTCTTCAGGCTTCAACGGGAGATTTAAAATTGACACAGGAAAATACATTTCATACACATATATATATATATATATATATATATATATATATATATATATATATATATATAAAAAATCAGTATGTGCATCATACTTACTGGATGGTGCTAGACAAAGCTAATCTCAAGAAATAACGATATGTATATTTCTGTCTATCCGTATATGAATATCATCCTGGAGATTGATTTATTTTAATGTCTTGAAATATACC
>CAHIKZ030000395.1:2175000-2200000 GCA_903632075.3 Acanthosepion pharaonis | reverse complement strand
TATAATTGAATCAACTAAGCTGTCAGATCCTCATACGTCGAAACGGGGAGAGTCTATTATATATATATCTATATTTATATATATATATATATATATATATATATATATATATATATATATATATATTGCGTATATTTTGGCAGCATGCTTTTATTGAGACATGTTTCTGTTGTAGCATACCTACGGACGATAATGGGTATGTCTCCATTCACATATATACAGTAGTAAATACTGTATGTTGGTCTGCCGTTGGAGACTCAGACAGCGTTGAAGCCCTTACCAGACCTAATACGACCGTTTTACTGCCACACTAGGAAATTCTTTTTTTTTCCGACAAACTCTGTTTTAGTTAAGTTCTGAATTATTTTACTTTTTACGTTTTCTTTACTGACTATTATTTGAAAACTTTCTTTGATTTTTTCACTTTTTCCTTTCTTTTTCAATTTATTACATTCCTATGTTTATTTTTCATTTTATTTTGTATTCATTCTTCTATTATTATTTTTTGATTATTTATTTTTTACGTTAAAGTCTCCTTTTTAAATTATTTTTTCGTTTTTGATTTTCTATGCCCCCCTCCCAGAGTTTATCTGTTTATTTTTCTACTTATTAATATTTCCGTTGTCGTCCGACTTTTTTTTCTTTGTTCATTTATTACGTGCATTCTTTGTTTTTTCCTTTTAAATATCAGTTAAGTGCTCTGTGTTTTATTTATTTAAGTCTTCTGTTTTCATGTTTGTTCTAATTTTTTGTATTTATTTACTCTAACTTGTCTAGTTTTATTTTTGAATTTCGTTTATCGGCGAACCTTTATTTTTAAGCCAGCCATATTGAATATTTTGTTTAGTTTATACGTATTGTTTGTTTCGTATTTGTAGCTTGTCCTTTTTACTTTTATATTTAGTTTTAAAAAAGGTTTATTGTTGTTTAAAGTGTTTTCCTTATAGTTTACCATATTTTGTGTCTTTTTCGGGTCTTCGTTCGTATATCGTTTGTTTTTTGTATTTTCTTTTGAACTGTCGTTTTCTGTACATTTACGATTTTTTTTCGTTTTTATTTGTTTGTAACATATTTTCTCGATTTTCTTGCCCTTAATTTATCTGAAAAGTTTTACCGTTTTCTTTGTTTCTGTTTAAATAGAAAAAAAGACCCCCCCAACTTTTCAATTTTTAAAATGGAACAGGAGAATAAACACGAGGACGTTATGGAGAAAACAGTCGACGACGGAAAAAAAAAACAACAACAACAGCAGGAGGTTGTTGCCAAGACTAATATATACAGCGAGAGTATGGTAGCTGCAAAGTCGAACAATACTGAAAACCAGACAAAACCTGACGAATATATGAAAGCCAAAAGTGGCCAAAAATCACCTACACCGACAAAAGCAGAAGGTGATGAAAAAACTGAAGACGAAAATGTAGTAGACGGGGAGACGACTTCCTGCTGGACGTCCCCACATAAGTGTTCAATCAACATCACGGAGTTCCTCGAGAAAGCCAAAAGTTACACACATCTGGTGACAGCAGATAGGCTTTTAGTCAATCCCGAGTGAGAGTTCAGAAAAGAATTGTATCAGTCTTTGTGGTGGACAAGCGTTCACGCAAAATTTGGCGCTCCACAAAAGACACCGTCATTAAATCACTAATTTCTCTGAGAATCAAACCCCAGAGGGTGATCAAAGGAATCGGATTTTTCATGAGGGGCGTACTGCTACCCAGGGCTGCCAAATGTGAAGCCGCTTCCAGTCGTGATCTCATAACCAAAGACCTTATTCTGCGTACAGAATATGAAGGCAGACGGAGCAGCAATTATTAGTATTTCAGGTTCCTCCTCAGATCATCGGGGAGCACTTGGCCGCTTATCTGTGCCAATTTGGTCAGATACTCAGTGCTTCCTCTGATGATTTGACCAGGGGATGGAGTTTTGAAATCATGGACCGGAATGTCCTCATCTCCATCCCTAACTTTCTTGATGTAGCGGGTCAGAAGATGCCAGTTATAGTCACCGGGCGTAGACTGACATGCTGGAAGTGAGGACATTTTGGTCACCTGTCTTTCTCCTGCACAGAGAAGGCGGCCCTTGAGATTTTACCCCCTGACGTCCCAAATCCCTCTGCGATCGAGTCTGTTACAAGCGTCTCGCCTGTAATGGACACGCCAACGATCGGGACCGGTGTGGTTAAACCCCCGGTTGGGCCTGTCTCTCAGCTCCCATTCTCCGAAAAGCTTTTGCCCGCCGCTAGTACGGTTGCGGAGAAGAAAGAGGGGGAATGGCAGGTTGTTGGTAAGGTCAAAAGGAATCTCCGGGCAGCGGGACCTCGTTCCACTGAAGTTTCCACGGCTAATTAAACGCACAGCTCCACTCCCTCTACCAGTTCTACCAGAGGCTAAAATACGATCCCTCTTTCGAGAAAAAAGAGAAAATAGAAAAATTAAAGGAATCCTTAAAATATCATCCAAGAAAATTATAAGACAATCCACATCAGCTCCGTCGTCTCCATCTTCTAAACAGCCCCCTATGACTCCACCCCTAGTTTTGCAAACAATAACCCTGATCCCTTCCAAGTTGACTCAACTGAAAAATAATTCTCCCACTAAACCCCCTTAAAACCCCTCACCCCGTCCATAATTTCTGATCCATCCCAGGTTAAAACACCCAGCAATTCACCACTAAAAGCTGAAACACAAAAGCGACAACGAATCTCACAAAGAAAAAAAAAGTAAAACATAAATTACTTTTTAATAGAGGGGAAGATGGAGAAACACCAATCCGACAAAGTATTTCCCTATCCCGTAAAGCTAAACACCTCAAAATTATTTTAAACTTAAACAGGACATTGAAGATCCTAAGAATTTCCCAAAAGCCAAAAGGATTTTGACTGTTGTAAGAGTGGGACATGGCTTGGAAAACATCTGGGCCATGTTACGTGAAGATAACAGCACTTTCGATCTTTGTCCTCCGTTAGCTTACTTTGATAATGAAAATGAGAAGAAACTAAATCAACTCTGTTCAGGGAGGCTCCCGCTTTTCGTTAACCCCTCCCTGTATAGAGCTCTTAAGCTAACTTTCCCCCTGGTCTCTTGATGGCAATATCAAAAATGAGATGGGTACTGGCTTCATGGGAGAGGCAAGCCATCGGTGTCCTAACCCCGGCCATGTTCAATGCAGGAGAGCAACTCTAATCGGTTTTCATTATGGCTTTATAAATGCCTGAGGTCTGAGGTCAGAGTCTACAGGGCGAGGCTCTCTCGTGACCTGCAGGAGACCCGGTTTTGTACTCATGAACATGGTCGCTCGAGAGGTGTCTCTTGGCTAGTGAACAAGTCTTTGAAGGCTGCATGTACTCTTGTCTTCGCAGATCTAGCGGGTAGGCTTTGCGTTCTGGATGTTACCACAAAGGATAAGGCTCTTCGACTTATTTGGGGTTTATGCGCCCAATAAGCAATTTGAGCGGCCTGCCTTTTTTCGTCGGTTATTTTTTGCGGGGAATTGGAATGCCGTCATTGACTCAGACATAGATCGTAGTGGGCCATAATCGGGTTCTGACAACCGGGATATGAAACCATTTCAGGACTTTATCGACAAGTTTGATCTTATTGATAAGTACCGCAATGAGCACCCTTGGGAGGTAGTTGGACTTGGACAAATAGTGGAGTCTTGGCTGCAGAGGTGCTTTCTAGCTAACTCGACCGACCCTTAGGAGAGTCAATGTAGGGATCTCAGAGTGTTCAAGTTTTCATTATATAGTTTATTCGGATTATATGTTTGTCCGGGTCCGTGTAAAGGTTAGGTTGGCTGGCTACTGGAAATTAAAGTTCTCATTATTTGGTGAGCAGGGTTTCCGGGAGCAGCTGCTACTAATGATACAGAGTTTGGGAATGCCTTGTGGGGCAAATTAAAATCCCAAATTAGAACGTTTGCTGCTGATTTTAGTCGTCGACCCAATCTAGATAGATTAGCGGCGCAAACGGCTTGTGAGCAAAAAATCAATCGGGCAGTTAAATCCCGTGATAGTGGGAAAATAGCCTTAGCTAAGGCAGAGTTGTCCTCTTTGCTTATCAAGAAGGATCAAGCTCTGGTGTCTAGGCTAGGTTAAAAAGAATGTCCTCTGAGGTGACGAATATGAATTGCGCACAGAGGAGAATCGGAGCACGTCTTGGCGACATATCGCGAGCGTCACATTGCCGGATAAGCGGACCGTGACTACAAGCGCGGGCATATGTGAGGCTTTTCGGGATTACTTTCAGGAACCTTTCACCGGGAAACCCGGTCTGAGCCCTGCTCAGATCGACGACTATTTAGCCGACTTTAATGGAACTGATTTACATCAACTGTATGAAGGAGCGGTCTATACCTCATCGCTTTACAAGGGGTGTGATCAAGAACGGTGTGGATAGGTTAGATAACTTTCGCCCTTTAACCATGTTAAATACAAAGTTAAAGATTTTTGCGAAGATCTTAGACAACCGTTTGCAACTTGTCCTGTCTAGTCTGATTAGTTCCGAATAGACTTGTGCTGTGAAGGGCAGGAATATTCGGGACAACGTTCATATGGCACGCTTGATCTTAGAACAAGTAGACAGTGAAGTCGCGCTGATCAATTTAGATCAGTCCAAGGCCTTCAATAGGGTTGACTATCGATTCCTGGACGCTGTCCTTTCGGTTGCCGGTTTCGGGCCGGACTTTCGCACCTGGATCGGACTTCTGTATGTGATTCCCGGTGGAAGTGAATGGGGTAAGATCGGAGTCTTTCGTATTGTCTCGCTCCATTCGTCAAGGTTGTCCGCTTTCGCCTTTGCTGTACTTTCTTGCGTTGGAACCTTTCCCTCGCAAGTTAAAGATGAATCCGGTCGTACGCGGAATTTCCCTGCCTGGTGCTACCACCTCGGCCAGATATTCTGCTTATGCTGATGAAGTTTCGGTTCTTGTGTCGAGCAGAGCCGAGATTAACGAAGTCAGCAAAGAAACCAGTGGTTATGAGATGGTGACAGGGGCCAGGATCAACCGCGATAAGTCTGTTGGCTTGCGGGTTGGGTGCATGGAAGGGAATTTCTCTTCTCGGACCTTTCCTCTGGACGGATGGGCCGGTCAAGATACTCGTCGTCTGGTTCGGTCCTGATTTCCAGCTGGATAAGAATTGGTCGGAGGCACAAGGGAAGCCGAGATCGCAATTAATCTGTGGTCTCTGAGGAATCTTTCCTTGAAGGGAGGGCGGAAGTATGTGTTTTACACATCTACCCGATTTTCCTTTACCGACTCTCTGTACTTCCACTTCCGTATGCCACACTAATGTCATTAGTAAGGCTCTTGTTCTCTTTCTTGTGGAGAGAAAAGACCGTTATGGTATCACGGGATATCTGTTGCCTTCATTCATCTGAAGGCGGTCTGGGTATGCCTAGCATTGAGATTCGTCAATTGCCTTCCTAGACTTCTTTGCATTGCCTTCCTAGACCGAATGTGTCGCGAATCAGGTGAGAAAAAGGCACCCGTAAGAACTTTCCATTTCTAAGAAGTGTGCACACGAGCGATTACCCCGAGCCAAATGTCGCCGTACTCTGAAACGCCTCTTATGTGCGTCGGATGGCCTCTCCAAACTCCAGGCGTTGTCTCGTAGGGCATTATATCAAGTGTTAGTCAACGGGTCCGTTCGTGATGATCTGATTGACAAGCTCGGTCTTACGAAGCAGGAGGCTCGCTCAATATGGAATTGGACGCCCGGGTTGAAATGCCTCAATAAAGATGAGGTATCACTCACCTGGTTGATGATTCGTGGTGCCCTCTGGGTCGCCAAAAATCTTCGTTCAGCGGGGTTGGAGGGATTGCCGACGCTGTAGTGTAGCCTTCTTTCATTGCAGGGTGTTAGCACCGTTGTGCAGGTTTATTGAAGGCTTCATGGTCCGCATGCTGCGTGGAAAATTCTTTGTCCTTGAGACCAGTTCTATTTGTAGCAATGTGGTGCCGCCGATGATGAAGGCTGAACACTATGTGTTCTTGCGCTTACTAGGCATTATGAGAGTCGTGATTTGGACGACACGTCAGAAGGAATTCTATGAAGGCGAGAAGTTCTCTCCTTCCCAACTGATCTTGTTCTCTAAGCATCAGCTTAAAGTCAAGATTAGAATGGAAAGGCGGCAACCCACTTCATCAGAATTTGGCAAAAGGTGGGTGAATCTTGCTCGTTTGTGTCGCGGATGAATGAATGTTTTTTTTATACTATTATAGACCCGCGTTGATTTCGTCCAGTTAACTGATATTTCTGACACATTTAAGGATTTTGGGTGTTTTATTACTAACACTATTTTATTTAGTTTCCTGTAAATAATTTGTATTCATATTGTAAATACTAATTGTGGCTAGTTTTTAAATTATTGTTTTATCTCCCCACCACAAAAACAATGAATTGCACATATGGGGTATGTTTAGGATTTTCATAGAGACAACGAGGTATTATGGTGGATGTAGTAAGAAAGTTAAGTAAGAATGCGTTGTTTTGGTGTTAGGAATAATGTTTGTATGTCTGGGTCAGTGTTTGTGGCTAGCTAAGTTTAAAATTAAGACAGATGAAGACCGTCCTTTTCCCCACCCCACTGTTTTGGCCATGTGCCACATTTTGTATTTTATTACAGTTGAAGATTCGTCTCCAGCTGTGCTGGTCAAACTCTCTGCTTCCAGACAGAGAGGATCCCCAGACTAGGCTATGTTGAAGAGCAGAGTCTAGTCTCGGGAAACAGCTACCCGACCCTGTTTTAAACGGGGTCGACAGGGAATCTGACCGCGTGGTGCGGTTGGTAGATATCCTGCAGTCGGTGATTCGTCTTCAGCTGTGCTGGTCAAATTCCCAGCCTCTGGGCAGAGAGGATTCCCAGTCGTGGCTACGTCGAAAGACACAGTCACCTCTCGGAAACTGCTACCCGACTCCGTTTTATACGGTTTCTACGGGGAATTTTTGGCCGAGACTACGGGCTCAGATATCCCACATTAAATTCGGCCTTGTGCTACATCTGACCGCATTGGGCAGTTGGTAGATGTTCTGCAGTTGGAGATTCATTGTGTAATTCACTTGACTCACTTCTAGCAGTTGACTACTTCTTCTACACACCGCTGATGAATCTTATATGTTTTGTTCTTGTCCTAAGTATTATCGTTCATTACCAACCTTCGTGTGATTATTCTATTCAATAACCTTCACTAGGTTACAACAGTTTCATTGAATAATTTAGACTAGTTTTGTCCACTTATTTCAATTGGATCATTTCGTTTCACGGACAAGCTTTTAAAGGAAGAGAGAAAATTACTGTATTGTTACATATAATTTATTCCGAGTACTTTCGACATTAGCAATGTCATCATCAGGGTTTACATCTAAAAGTTATATTTTTTAATTTGTGAAGTGAAGAAAGTTGAGTTAATTGCTGATCGACTGGCAAGTGTAATGCTTCAGGGGAGGTAACTAAGTTATGAGGTTGTCGAGAGTTTTTCTTTTAAAAAAAAGAAAGTATTTAAAACTATTAGTACATGCCTCGATATTTTAAACTGTCGACTTTAAACATTTGAAAACATTTATTTAATATTCATAATTAATTTTATTAATGTTTGGTTTCAATTTTTTAGTATATATAGCTACAAGAATTTTTAGTTTATGTTTATTATTTTCATGAAAAATATAGATGTATTTTCAAAAAGAATTTTTCTGAATTGCGAATGTGGATAGGTATGCTGTTGGGAAAGGTTTAGAAAGGTTGGAAGTATCGTTAGGTTTATTGATTACGTTAAACTTGAAACAAACTATAGTAGCTGGATGTTGACTTCAAAATCCACTTTTATATTTACATACAATCTATCCATGATATTGAGCACTTTAACAGATAAATATAGTATACCATAAAACTATATTTCTTCATATATATATCGGAAAAACATAATAAACTCTATATATCAGACTAATGGCGGATTATTGAATGAAAAAATGGAAAAATGCATGTAACGCGATTCATTGTTCAAAAGAAATTCATCAGACTAAAATAATCTTCATTTTTATGAAAATTTATTTCAATTTGTTCATATCTATCTATCTAAACTTGTTTCTATCTATCTATCTATCTATCTATCTATCTATCTATCTATCTATCTATCTAAACTTCTTTCTTTCTTTCTATCTATCTATCTATCTATCTATTTAAACTTCTTTCTTTCTTTCTATCTATCTATCTATCTATCTATCTATCTTAATCTGTTCACATCTATCTATCTATTTAAACTTGTTTCTATCTATCTATCTATCTAGCTATCTTGATCTGTTCACATCTATCTATCTATCTATCTATCTATCTATCTATCTATCTATCTATCTATCTATCTGTGTGAGTGCGAGAAGTTCTCATTAACAGACGAACAAGAAAGAAATGATGTACTTAAAAATGAATCAAAGCCAAGAAATATGTTGAGAAAAGATTAAATAAACGAAGCTGAAGTTAGAAGAATTGGAAGAAAGAAAATAGAAAGAAAGTTGGTAGACAATATTGAAGAAAAAGGAAATAGAAAAATAGAGAGAAGAAAAGAAATAGAAAGGAAACAAAAAAGAAAAAAAGGAGTCAAATAAAGTCGAGCGACAAAGAAATAAAATGGCGGAAAGAAAAAAATAATCATGAAATCTAAAAACAAGAAAAAAAAACCAAAAGAAAAAACAAAAATCTTTCAAATGGATGAAGCAACCGACGCAAAGCTTTTAAAAAATTTATGCCTGATATATTTCCCGCAAACAAAATAGACTTTAAATATTTTATAGCATCCGAGTTGAATTTCTTCATTCATCTACAAAAACAGACGTGAATTCAATTAGGCAACTTCAAATAGTTCCTCTAGTAAACATTTTTTAAAACGTCATTAATTTATAAAAAAATGTTTTTGCTTTAAAATTGAACAACAGTTACTTTTACATGCAATGAAAGAAATGCAAAATCGATTGAACCCTTTTTTGGTCGCACCGATTTTCTCTGGAAATTGTTTCATCTGCATGTAAGAAAAATCATTAAACGATTTGTTTCAGTTCAAATTATTCGATCTTTTAGAGTTCATTCACTAACAAACATTTATGTACTTTTGTCGGAAAGTGCTGAGGCCCAGCATTCCATAAACGTTTTATGTTTGGTCATTTTGTCCCATTTTTTGACCTGAGTCAGACGAAGAAATATTCGGCATACACTCTTTTCTTTTAAAACTGTTTTTGATATATAAAATTTATATATTGTTATCCTCCACCACACACACACACACACACACACACACACACACACACACACACACACACACACACATATATATATATATATATATATATATCATAAGGAGGTAATTATAAAAATATTAATTAGCAATGGTAATGTAATTAATGGCGAAATCTCTTCGCTAACAAGTCTTAATAACGCATTAACTTACTAATAATTCATTGAATAACGCGATCTTTATCTTTAAATTTTTATCAAATGGATTTGATGTAGCTATGCCGAATATTTTCGAAAATTTCATATTTTCGTCCTCAGGGCGTATTTTTTTTGATTCTATGTAAACTCAAGACAAAATAAATCCAGTGTATACCGAAAGATCATTTTTTAAAAATGTTATTTATTGGCAGTTATAGAATTTTGGGACGTGCGGTGTCGCAAGGCTAGGGTTATTATTTAAATATCTTGCGTGATAATTTTTGTTTGAATTTAGTAATTTCACGAACTTTTTTGTATGTGTTTTCTAGTTAGTGACATGGACTAAATGTATAGTCCAAATAATGGCGAATATTTTTGCATGTACTGCTGATCGATTTTCTTAAATATATTAAATTGTGCAGTATATATATTACGTCATAAAGAGATAATTATACAAAGAATTAATTAGCAATATTAATGTAATTAATGGCGAAAATTTCATATATACGGCACAATTTAATATATATATATATATATATATATATATATATATATATATATATATATATATAAATTAAGGAGAATATGAGATAATTAAGTAATTCATCGAGTCTAGAAGAAACTTCTATAGAATGCAGAAAGCACTGGACGGCCGTTTCGTCCTATATTTGGGACTCATCAGCAGTGCGCATCCACTACCAGCCAGCTATATTGACAGGCAAACGTCATAGCAACTGTACTAACTAACGGGCCTCGGTAGCGAACTAGACTCGATATTACAATCACTATTGTTTCACTCCGTCACCTTTTTGCTTTATGTATGTTTTTTTCTCAAACAAATGTAAAAAAGGAAGTAACGTTTTACATATGGCTTGCTTTCAAGCATAATTGTCCATAACCATTTCTGGTTCTCACCAGTCGAAGTGCAATTGAAATGCACCGAAACGAAGTTGCATCTTTGTAGTGAGTAAACTGTTTTTGTCTATATGAAAAAAATTACAATATGTGTGTGTTTTGTAGTGTGTGTCTGTGCGTATGCTAGACTTAGTTTCACGCCACTAGCAATCTTTGACCAGCTGTCTGAATATAGATAGGCAGTCAACTTACAGTGTTGATGTCTATATCCATATATTGTATACAAATGCTACAAATACCCCCTCTCCAATATTGACCATTGTTCTTCATAAATATACCAAAATTTAAACATTAAGTTAACATGTATATAATGCCAATCATGCGGCGCACAAAAATTATATTCATATTATGAAGTGCTGAACAATCCTCGGCCCAAGCAGTAGCTCTGAAATCTGACCAAGTTTAAAAAGCACGATATATATTTTAAGACAAATATTTAAGTAAATGCTCTGTTTATAATAAACAGTATTAACAACATTTACCGGCCTGAATGTCCGAGAAATTTTCATAGAAATTATGCGTCCTCCGACAGGAATCGAACATGTATTCTATACGGAACCATCATGTAGCCTGGCATGCTTTTACCGATTTCGCCACATGGAGCGTTTCGGTTAGCTAGGTTGATTTTACTGTTTTTAAACCACAATTCTCCATGATTTTCTCTCAAACATTCATATCTGCTCGATGCGTATCCAAATATAAACAAATGACGTCACACATTATGAAATGGACAAAGTCCAACAATTATTTTAAGATATTTTTTATGTTTATACGTTCTTTTTATAGATAAAAAATGCCTCAAAATAATTGTCGAACATAGGATAGGAATATATTTGGTGTGAAATATATTCGGCGTGAAACAATTCTATTACAATATCAAGAAACAAATAAAAACATTCCATATATATATATGGAGAGAGAGAGAGAAAGAGAGAGAAAGACTTGGAAAACTATTTTTACTCTTCGCATCAGAAGAAATAATTTTATTGTAGATTTAATTCTTGGAGAGCTTTGATGCAAATTTTGACGAACTTATATTTCTACAATCGTGATGGAAATTTTACGTTTCAAACTGACTTGGAACTTCTCAATAACGTTGAGGCATAGGATAAATTCCGGTTTTGTTGGGTCAGAGTTCAAAAGCCTATCTATCACTTTTTAGACTTTTGACCATGTTGTGACCGAGGGAATAGTTTACTTATTATGTATTATCCTTAGATATCTAATAAACGGGTAGGAAAAACATTTATTTTTTAGGAAGTTTTCCGGCTTCTTGCGATTCTTAAAGCCTTCCATTTTATCAGGTAGCTAAGTGTATGTCATTTCTAAATATAATAAGGTAGTCATTTCATTGAGACCGCAATGGTAACTAGAGGGACACACACACATAGAGACACATACATACAGACACACATAAACATTTACAGGCTTCATTCCCATACAGATGCAAACTAATATATCCATTTATACGAGACCTGTTCATAAAGCAATACGCCATTTTTATTATCTTGAGAACTGGTTGCGTGTTCTTGATGTAACTCTCTAATTTGAAAAGTAGAAAAGCACTGTATGTAGAGGGAAGCTACGTCCAGGACATTCATTTTCTAATCATTATTTCTAATCATTTCAATCGAAGCAAGGCGATAAGGCCACTAAGACGCAAAAAAGTGTGTGAGGGAATATAAGAAGAAATGAAATATTAATAAGAAGAGAGAACAAATAAAATAAAACAGAAGATATCGATTCACATTGGAAATAAATTTTTGAAGTTCGAAGTTGACTGGAAAGCAAGAAACCGTAAGAGAATTCCACTCGCAAGAAGTGCGAGAAAATAAACTGTTAGCATAGAAGTTACGGTTACATCTAGCTATTTCAACAGTAAAATGATGAAACCTTGCTTTCATTCTAGTACTGCATTGAAATTTGTCGATGTACCAAAGATAAAAGCTCATCAGAACAATTACCATGAAAGTATTCATGGAAAAGTCACAGGGAAGCTACGTTACGGCGGTGGGAAAGTGAGTGAAGCCGAGATGCCAGGTGAGGATCAATAACATTGAAGATTCTTCTTTGTATTTCATCTAGAGTCTTTAAATGCATAGCAGAAGCACCAGGCCTAATGTAACAACAATGTTCAATGCTAGGACTAAGGGTAGACCTAAAAAATGACTACTCGATTTCGGGCATGAACACTTTCTTAAAGCAACCATTCCTTGGTTCTTTGAGGAGCTCTCAAATGGTTTCTTACACCTGTACACACACACAAACACACACACAGCATGTTAGTTACAGCTGCTGGTTAATTTCAGGCAATATCGCTTGTCCAATTGTCGATTCATTATATGGTCAACAAGACCTGCTCTGTAGAGAAGAACCTGGTTCTACACTGGAAAAATACAAATGTTTATTGGAGCAAATTAATGCGTTAGAAACGTTGTTCAAATCGTGGTCTGACAGTTGCGTCTAGCATGAAACAGTGTTGACTTCAATGTTCACTTTTATATTTGTTATGGTCCGGTTCCTTGTACCACGGTGATAGTCCAAGGTAGAACCAACAAAGAAGAACTCGAACACAGGTATTGAATAACACAGATATATTACAAACAGGAATATATACAGAGAAGTAGAAGTGTTAGTATGAACAATCAGGTTTAGTAGAGAGAACAATCTAGTCTCACGATTCCAATGTCTTGCAGTAATTATCTGAAAGCGACTCTGTTTCGGACTGCCTCTGACTCGACTCTTGACTCGACTTAAACTACTGACGATATTCAGTCACCCCCCCCCACTAGGGCGTCATGTGGCACAAGGCCGTTTTTAACGTGGGAGTTTAACCGAACAGTCGCTCAGAAAGTACTGGGACTGACGATATTCAGTCACCCCCCCACGAGGGTGTCATGTGGCACAAGGCCTTTTTAACGTGGGCATTCCCGAGCCATTAGGCTCGGCCAAAATAATCCATTTGAACCCGTATAAACGGGTTCTGGGCCGGTTTACCTCCCCGAAGGAGACTCCGCCCTTCGGCGTAGCCACCTTCGGGTTCCTCCCGCCCGTAGGAAGAGAGTTTAACCGAACAGTCGCTCAGAAAGTACTGGGACTGACGATATTCAGTCACCCCCCACGAGGGTGTCATGTGGCACAAGGCCTTTTAACGTGGGCATTTTGGAGCCATTAGGCTCGGCCAAAAAACAAGCCCATTTGAACCCGTATAAACGGTTTCAAGGGCCGAGTTTACCTCCCCGAAGGAGACTCCGCCCTTCGGCGTAGCCTCCTTCGGGTTCCTCCCGCCCGTAGGAAGAGAGTTTAACCGAACAGTCGCTCAGAAAGTACTGGGACTGACAATATTCAGTCACCCCCCACGAGGGTGTCATGTGACACAAGGCCTTTTTTTAATGTGGGCATTCCCGAGCCATTAGGCTCGGCCAAAAATAGCCCATTTGAACCCGTATAAACGGGTTCAGGGCCGAGCGACACCTCCCCGAAGGAGACTCCGCCCTTCGGCGTAGCCTCCTTCGGGTTCCTCCCGCCCGTAGGAAGAGAGTTTAACCGAACAGTCGCTCAGAAAGTACTGGGAATGACAATATTCAGTCACCCCCCCACGAGGGTGTCATGTGGCACAAGGCCTTTTTAACGTGGGCATTCCTGAGCCATTAGACTCGGCCAAAAATAGCCCATTTGAACCCGTATAAACGAATTCTGGGCCGAGTTTACCTCCCGAAGGAGACTCCGCCCTTCGGCGTAGCCTCCTTCGGGTTCCTCCCGCCCGTAGGAAGAGAGTTTAACCGAACAGTCGCTCAGAAAGTACTGGGACTGACGATATTCAGTCACCCCCCCACGAGGGTGTCATGTGGCACAAGGCCTTTTTAACGTGGGCATTTCCCAGCCATTAGGCTCGGCCAAAATAGCCCATTTGAACCCGTATAAACGGGTTCAAGGCCGAGCCCTCCCGAAGGAGACTCCGCCCTTCGGCGTAGCCTCCCTTCGGGTTCCTCCCGCCCGTAGGAAGAGAGTTGAACCGAACAGTCGCTCAGAAAGTACTGGGACTGACAATATTCAGTCACCCCCCACGAGGGTGTCATGTGACACAAGGCCTTTTTAACGTGGGCATTCCCGAGCCATTAGGCTCGGCCAAAAAATAGCCCATTTGAACCCGTATAAACGGGTTCTGGGCCGGTTTTACCTCCCTGAAGGAGACTCCACCCTTCGGCGTAGCCTCCTTCGGGTTCCTCCCCCGCCCGTAGGAAGAGAGTTGAACCGAACAGTCGCTCAGAAAGTACTGGGACTGACAATATTCAGTCACCCCCCACGAGGGTGTCATGTGGCACAAGGCCTTTTTAACGTGGGCATTCCGAGCCATTAGGCTCGGCCAAAAATAGCCCATTTGAACCCGTATAAACAGGTTCTGGGCCGAGCTTACCCCCCCGAAGGAGACTCCGCCCTTCGGCGTAGCCTCCTTCGGGTTCCTCCCGCCCGTAGGAAGAGAGTTTAACCGAACAGTCGCTCAGAAAGTACTGGGACTGACAATATTCAGTCACCCGCCCACGAGGGTGTCATGTGGCACAAGGCATTTTTAACGTGGGCATTCCCGAGCCATCAGGCTCGGCCAAAAAATAGCCCATTTGAACCCGTATAAACGGATTCAGGGCCCTTTTAACCTCCCCGAAGGAGACTCCGCCCTTCGGCGTAGCCTCCTTCGGGTTCCTCCCGCCCGTAGGAAGAGAGTTTAACCGAACAGTCGCTCAGAAAGTACTGGGACTGACGATATTCAGTCACCCCCCCCCACGAGGGTGTCATGTGGCACAAGGCCTTTTTAACGTGGGCATTCCGAGCCATTAGGCTCGGCTAAAAAATAGCCCATTTGAATCCGAATAAACGGGTCCTGGGCCGAGTTTATTTTTTCCGAAGGAGACTCCGCCCTTCGGCGTAGCCTCCTTCGGGTTCCTCCCGCCCGTAGGAAGAGAGTTGAACCGAACAGTCGCTCAGAAAGTACTGGGACTGACGATATTCAGTCACCCCCCACGAGGGTGTCATGTGGCACAAGGCCTTTTTAACGTGGGCATTCCTGAGCCATTAGGCTCGGCCAAAAATAGCTTCCATTTGAACCCGTATAAACGGGTTCAGGGCCGAGCTTATTTTTCCGAAGGAGACTCCGCCCTTCGGCGTAGCCTCCTTCGGGTTCCTCCCGCCCGTAGGAAGAGAGTTGAACCGAACAGTCGCTCAGAAAGTACTGGGACTGACGATATTCAGTCACCCCCCCACGAGGGTGTCATGTGGGCACAAGGCCTTTTTAACGTGGGCATTCCCGAGCCATTAGGCCCGGCCAAAAAATAGCCCATTTGAACCCGCATAAACGGGTTCTGGGCCGAGTTTAACCTCCCCGAAGGAGACTCCGCCATTCGGCGTAGCCTCCTTCGGGTTCCTCCCGCCCGTAGGAAGAGAGTTTAACCGAACAGTCGCTCAGAAAGTACTGGGACTGACAATATTCAGTCACCCCCCCACGAGGGTGTCATGTGGCACAAGGCCTTTTTAACGTGGGCATTCCCGAGCCATTAGGCTCGGCCAAAAATAGCCCATTTGAACCCGTATAAACGGGTTCTGGGCCGAGCGACCTCCCCGAAGGAGACTCCGCCCTTCGGCGTAGCCTCCTTCGGGTTCCTCCCGCCCGTAGGAAGAGAGTTGAACCGAACAGTCGCTCAGAAAGTACTGGGACTGACGATATTCAGTCACCCCCCCACGAGGGTGTCATGTGGCACAAGGCCTTTTTAATGGGGAATTCCTGGAGCCATTAGGCTCGGCCAAAAATAGCCCATTTGAACCCGTATAAACGGGTTCAGGGCCGAGCTTTTTCCCCCGAAGGAGACTCCGCCCTTCGGCGTAGCCTCCTTCGGGTTCCTCCCGCCCGTAGGAAGAGAGTTTAACCGAACAGTCGCTCAGAAAGTACTGGGACTGACGATATTCAGTCACCCCCCACGAGGGTGTCATGTGGCACAAGGCCTTTTAACGTGGGCATTCCATTGGCTCGAGCCATTAGGGGTTCGGCCAAAAAAGCTTCCCATTTGAACCCGCATAAACGGGTTCTGGGCCGAGCCCCCCCATTCCCCGAAGGAGACTCGCCCTTCGGCGTAGCCTCCTTCGGGTTCCTCCCGCCCGTAGGAAGAGAGTTTAACTGAACAGTCGCTCAGAAAGTACTGGGACTGACAATATTCAGTCACCCCCCACGAGGGTGTCATGTGGCACAAGGCCTTTTTAACGTGGGCATTCCCGAGCCATTAGGCTCGGCCAAAAATAGCCCATTTGAACCCGTATAAACGGGTTCTGGGCCGGTTTTACCTCCCCTGAAGGAGACTCCGCCCTTCGGCGTAGCCTCCTTCGGGTTCCTCCCGCCCGTAGGAAGAGAGTTTAACCGAACAGTCGCTCAGAAAGTACTGGGACTGACGATATTCAGTCACCCCCCACGAGGGTGTCATGTGGCACAAGGCCTTTTTAACGTGGGCATTCCCAAGCCATTAGGCTCGGCCAAAAAAATAGCCCATTTGAACCCGTATAAACGGGTTTCTGGGCCGAGTTTTTTCCCCGAAGGAGACTCCACCCTTCGGCGTAGCCTCCTTCGGGTTCCTCCCGCCCGTAGGAAGAGAGTTTAACCGAACAGTCGCTCAGAAAGTACTGGGACTGACGATATTCAGTCACCCCCCACGAGGGTGTCATGTGGCACAAGGCCTTTTTTAACGGGGAATTCCCGAGCCATTAGGCTCGGCCAAAAAAAATAGCCCCATTTGAACCCGTATAAACGGGTTCAGGGCCGGTTTATACCTCCACGAAGGAGACTCCGCCCTTCGGCGTAGCCTCCTTCGGGTTCCTCCCGCCCGTAGGAAGAGAGTTTAACCGAACAGTCGCTCAGAAAGTACTGGGACTGACGATATTCAGTCACCCCCCACGAGGGTGTCATGTGGCACAAGGCCTTTTTAACGTGGGCATTCCTGAGCCATTAGGCTCGGCCAAAAATAGCCCATTTGAACCCGTATAAACGGGTTCAGGGCCGAGTTTTACCTCCCTGAAAGAGACTCCGCCCTTCGGCGTAGCCTCCTTCGGGTTCCTCCTGCCCGTAGGAAGAGAGTTTAACCGAACAGTCGCTCAGAAAGTACTGGGACTGACGATATTCAGTCACCCCCACGAGGGTGTCATGTGGCACAAGGCCTTTTAACGTGGGCATTCCTGAGCCATTAGGCTCGGCCAAAAAATAGCCCATTTGAACCCGTATAAACGGGTTCTGGGCCGGTTTTACCTCCCCGAAGGAGACTCCGCCCTTCGGCGTAGCCTCCTTCGGTTTCCTCCCGCCTGTAGGAAGAGAGTTTAACCGAACAGTCGCTCAGAAAGTACTGGGACTGACGAT
This sequence comes from Acanthosepion pharaonis, assembly GCA_903632075.3. Taxonomy (NCBI): domain Eukaryota; kingdom Metazoa; phylum Mollusca; class Cephalopoda; order Sepiida; family Sepiidae; genus Acanthosepion; species Acanthosepion pharaonis. The sequence continues at coordinate 2,182,276 of CAHIKZ030000395.1, read as the reverse complement.
ATTCAGTCACCCCCCACGAGGGTGTCATGTGGCACAAGGCCTTTTAACGTGGGCATTCCTGAGCCATTAGGCCCGGCCAAAAATAGCCCATTTGAACCCGTATAAACGGGTTCTGGGCCGAGCGAACCTCCCCGAAGGAGACTCCGCCCTTCGGCGTAGCCTCCTTCGGGTTCCTCCCGCCCGTAGGAAGAGAGTTGAACCGAACAGTCGCTCAGAAAGTACTGGGACTGACGATATTCAGTCACCCCCCCACGAGGGTGTCATGTGGCACAAGGCCTTTTTAACGTGGGCATTCCCGAGCCATTAGGCTCGGCCAAAAAATAGCCCATTTGAACCCGTATAAACGGGTTCCGGGCCGGGTTTAACCTCCCCGAAGGAGACTCCGCCCTTCGGCGTAGCCTCCTTCGGGTTCCTCCCGCCCGTAGGAAGAGAGTTTAACCGAACAGTCGCTCAGAAAGTACTGGGACTGACAATATTCAGTCACCCCCCCCCACGAGGGTGTCATGTGGCACAAGGCCTTTTTAACGTGGGCATTCCTGAGCCATTAGGCCCGGCCAAAAAATAGCCCATTTGAACCCGCATAAACGGGTTCTGGGCCGAGCGACCTCCCCGAAGGAGACTCCGCCCTTCGGCGTAGCCTCCTTCGGGTTCCTCCCGCCCGTAGGAAGAGAGTTTAACCGAACAGTCGCTCAGAAAGTACTGGGACTGACAATATTCAGTCACCCCCCACGAGGGTGTCATGTGGCACAAGGCCTTTTAACGTGGGCATTCCCGAGCCATTAGGCTCGGCCAAAAATAGCCCATTTGAACCCGTATAAACGGGTTCAGGGCCGAGCTTACCTCCCCGAAGGAGACTCCGCCCTTCGGCGTAGCCTCCTTCGGGTTCCTCCCGCCCGTAGGAAGAGAGTTTAACCGAACAGTCGCTCAGAAAGTACTGGGACTGACAATATTCAGTCACCCCCCACGAGGGTGTCATGTGGCACAAGGCCTTTTTAACGTGGGCATTCCTGAGCCATTAGGCTCGGCCAAAAATAGCCCATTTGAACCCGTATAAACGGGTTCTGGGCCGGTTTTACCTCCCGAAGGAGACTCCGCCCTTCGGCGTAGCCTCCTTCGGGTTCCTCCCGCCCGTAGGAAGAGAGTTTAACCGAACAGTCGCTCAGAAAGTACTGGGACTGACGATATTCAGTCACCCCCCCACGAGGGTGTCATGGGCACAAGGCCTTTTTAACGTGGGCATTCCCGAGCCATTAGGCTCGGCCAAAAATAGCCCATTTGAACCCGTATAAACGGGTTCTGGGCCGAGCTTTACCTCCCCTGAAGGAGACTCCGCCCTTCGGCGTAGCCTCCTTCGGGTTCCTCCTGCCCGTAGGAAGAGAGTTTAACCGAACAGTCGCTCAGAAAGTACTGGGACTGACGATATTCAGTCACCCCCACGAGGGTGTCATGTGGCACAAGGCCTTTTTAACGTGGGCATTCCCGAGCCATTAGGCTCGGCCAAAAAAAATAGCCCATTTGAACCCGTATAAACGGGTTCTGGGCCGGTTTACCTCCCCGAAGGAGACTCCGCCCTTCGGCGTAGCCTCCTTCGGGTTCCTCCCGCCCGTAGGAAGAGAGTTTAACCGAACAGTCGCTCAGAAAGTACTGGGACTGACGATATTCAGTCACCCCCCACGAGGGTGTCATGTGGCACAAGGCCTTTTTTAACGTGGGCATTTCCGAGCCATTAGGCTCGGCCAAAAATAGCCCATTTGAACCCGTATAAACGGGTTCAGGGCCGGTTTACCTCCCGAAGGAGACTCCGCCCTTCGGCGTAGCCTCCTTCGGGTTCCTCTCGCCCGTAGGAAGAGAGTTGAACCGAACAGTCGCTCAGAAAGTACTGGGACTGACGATATTCAGTCACCCCCCCACGAGGGTGTCATGTGGCACAAGGCCTTTTTAACGTGGGAATTCCCAAGCCATTAGGCTCGGCCAAAAATAGCCCATTTGAACCCGTATAAACGGGTTCTGGGCCGAGTTTAACCTTCCCCGAAGGAGACTCCGCCCTTCGGCGTAGCCTCCTTCGGGTTCCTCCCGCCCGTAGGAAGAGAGTTTAACCGAACAGTCGCTCAGAAAGTACTGGGACTGACAATATTCAGTCACCCCCCCACGAGGGTGTCATGTGGCACAAGGCCTTTTAACGTGGGCATTCCCCGAGCCATTAGGCCCGGCCAAAAATAGCCCATTTGAACCTGCATAAACGGGTTCTGGGCCGGTTTAACCTCCCCGAAGGAGACTCCGCCCTTCGGCGTAGCCTCCTTCGGGTTCCTCCCGCCCGTAGGAAGAGAGTTTAACCGAACAGTCGCTCAGAAAGTACTGGGACTGACGATATTCAGTCACCCCCACGAGGGTGTCATGTGGCACAAGGCCTTTTTAACGTGGGCATTTCCGAGCCATTAGGCTCGGCCAAAAATAGCCCATTTGAACCCGTATAAACGGGTTCTGGGCCGGTTTTACCTCCCCGAAGGAGACTCCGCCCTTCGGCGTAGCCTCCTTCGGGTTCCTCCCGCCCGTAGGAAGAGAGTTTAACCGAACAGTCGCTCAGAAAGTACTGGGACTGACGATATTCAGTCACCCCCCCACGAGGGTGTCATGTGGCACAAGGCCTTTTTAACGTGGGCATTCCCGAGCCATTAGGCTCGGCCAAAAAATAGCCCATTTGAACCCGTATAAACGGGTTTAGGGGCCGAGTTTAACCTCCCCCGAAGGAGACTCCGCCCTTCGGCGTAGCCTCCTTCGGGTTCCTCCCGCCCGTAGGAAGAGAGTTTAACCGAACAGTCGCTCAGAAAGTACTGGGACTGACAATATTCAGTCACCCCCCCCACGAGGGTGTCATGTGGCACAAGGCCTTTTTAACGTGGGCATTCCCGAGCCATTAGGCTCGGCCAAAAAATAGCCCATTTGAACCCGTATAAACGGGTTCTGGGCCGGTTTTACCTCCCCGAAGGAGACTCCGCCCTTCGGCGTAGCCTCCTTCGGGTTCCTCCCGCCCGTAGGAAGAGAGTTTAACCGAACAGTCGCTCAGAAAGTACTGGGACTGACGATATTCAGTCACCCCCCCACGAGGGTGTCATGTGGCACAAGGCCTTTTTAACGTGGGCATTTCCAGAGCCATTAGGCTCGGCCAAAAATAGCCCATTTGAACCCGTATAAACGGGTTCTGGGCCGGTTTTTACCTCCCCGAAGGAGACTCCGCCCTCGGCGTAGCCTCCTTCGGGTTCCTCCTGCCCGTAGGAAGAGAGTTTAACCGAACAGTCGCTCAGAAAGTACTGGGACTGACGATATTCAGTCACCCCCCACGAGGGTGTCATGTGGCACAAGGCCTTTTTAACGTGGGCATTCCCAAGCCATTAGGCTCGGCCAAAAAATAGCCCATTTGAACCCGTATAAACGGGTTCTGGGCCGAGTTTTACCTCCCCTGAAGGAGACTCCGCCCTTCGGCGTAGCCTCCTTCGGGTTCCTCCCGCCCGTAGGAAGAGAGTTTAACCGAACAGTCGCTCAGAAAGTACTGGGACTGACGATATTCAGTCACCCCCCCACGAGGGTGTCATGTGGCACAAGGCCTTTTTAACGTGGGCATTCCCGAGCCATTAGGCTCGGCCAAAAAATAGTCCATTTGAACCCGTATAAACGGGTTCTGGGCCGGTTTTACCTTCCCGAAGGAGACTCCACCCTTCGGCGTAGCCTCCTTCGGGTTCCTCCCGCCCGTAGGAAGAGAGTTTAACCGAACAGTCGCTCAGAAAGTACTGGGACTGACAATATTCAGTCACCCGCCCACGAGGGTGTCATGTGGCACAAGGCCTTTTTAACGTGGGCATTCCCGAGCCATTAGGCTCGGCCAAAAAAGCCCCATTTGAACCCGTATAAACGGGTTCTGGGCCGAGTTTAACCTCCCCGAAGGAGACTCCGCCCTTCGGCGTAGCCTCCTTCGGGTTCCTCCCGCCCGTAGGAAGAGAGTTTAACCGAACAGTCGCTCAGAAAGTACTGGGACTGACGATATTCAGTCACCCCCCACGAGGGTGTCATGTGGCACAAGGCCTTTTTAACGTGGGCATTTCCGAGCCATTAGGCTCGGCCAAAAAATAGCCCATTTGAACCCGTATAAACGGTTTCAGGGCCGGTTTTACCTCCCCGAAGGAGACTCCGCCCTTCGGCGTAGCCTCCTTCGGGTTCCTCCCGCCCGTAGGAAGAGAGTTGAACCGAACAGTCGCTCAGAAAGTACTGGGACTGACGATATTCAGTCACCCCCCCCGAGGGTGTCATGTGGCACAAGGCCTTTTTAACGTGGGCATTCCCAAGCCATTAGGCTCGGCTGTAATAGCCCATTTGAACCCGTATAAACGGGTTCAGGGCCGAGCGAACCTCCCCGAAGGAGACTCCGCCCTTCGGCGTAGCCTCCTTCGGGTTCCTCCCGCCCGTAGGAAGAGAGTTTAACCGAACAGTCGCTCAGAAAGTACTGGGACTGACGATATTCAGTCACCCCCCCACGAGGGTGTCATGTGGCACAAGGCCTTTTTAACGTGGGCATTCCCAAGCCATTAGGGCTCGGCCAAAATAGCCCATTTGAACCCGTATAAACGGGTTCTGGGCCGGTTTTACCTCCCCTGAAGGAGACTCCACCCTTCGGCGTAGCCTCCTTCGGGTTCCTCCCGCCCGTAGGAAGAGAGTTGAACCGAACAGTCGCTCAGAAAGTACTGGGACTGACAATATTCAGTCACCCCCCCCCACGAGGGTGTCATGTGGCACAAGGCCTTTTTAACGTAGGCATTCCCGAGCCATTAGGCTCGGCCAAAAATAGCCCATTTGAACCCGTATAAACGGGTTCTGGGCCGAGTTTTACCTCCCCGAAGGAGACTCCACCCTTCGGCGTAGCCTCCTTCGGGTTCCTCCCAGCCCGTAGGAAGAGAGTTTAACCGAACAGTCGCTCAGAAAATACTGGGACTGACGATATTCAGTCACCCCCACGAGGGTGTCATGTGGCACAAGGCCTTTTTAACGTGGGCATTCCCGAGCCATTAGGCTCGGCCAAAAATAGCCCATTTGAACCCGTATAAACGGGTTCTGGGCCGAGTTTAACTTCCCTGAAGGAGACTCCGCCCTTCGGCGTAGCCTCCTTCGGGTTCCTCCCGCCCGTAGGAAGAGAGTTGAACCGAACAGTCGCTCAGAAAGTACTGGGACTGACGATATTCAGTCACCCCCACGAGGGTGTCATGTGGCACAAGGCCTTTTTAACGTGGGCATTCCGAGCCATTAGGCTCGGCCAAAAATAGTCCATTTGAACCCGTATAAACGGGTTCTGGGGCCGAGTTTATCCTTCCCGAAGGAGACTCCGCCCTTCGGCGTAGCCTCCTTCGGGTTCCTCCCGCCCGTAGGAAGAGAGTTTAACCGAACAGTCGCTCAGAAATTACTGGGACTGACAATATTCAGTCACCCGCCCACGAGGGTGTCATGTGGCACAAGGCCTTTTTAACGTGGGCATTCCCGAGCCATTAGGCTCGGCCAAAAAAAGCCCATTTGAACCCGCATAAACGGGTTCTGGGCCGAGTTTTACCTCCCCGAAGGAGACTCCGCCCTTCGGCGTAGCCTCCCTTCAGGTTCCTCCTGCCCGTAGGAAGAGAGTTGAACCGAACAGTCGCTCAGAAAGTACTGGGACTGACGATATTCAGTCACCCCCCCACGAGGGTGTCATGTGGCACAAGGCCTTTTTAACGTGGGCATTTCCGAGCCATTAGGCTCGGCCAAAAATAGCCCATTTGAACCCGTATAAACGGGTTCTGGGCCGGTTTTACCTCCCCGAAGGAGACTCCGCCCTTCGGCGTAGCCTCCTTCGGGTTCCTCCCGCCCGTAGGAAGAGAGTTTAACTGAACAGTCGCTCAGAAAGTACTGGGACTGACAATATTCAGTCACCCCCCCACGAGGGTGTCATGTGGCACAAGGCCTTTTTAACGTGGGCATTCCCAAGCCATTAGGCCCGGCCAAAAATAGCCCATTTGAACCCGTATAAACGGGTTCTGGGCCGGTTTAACCTCCCGAAGGAGACTCCGCCCTTCGGCGTAGCCTCCTTCGGGTTCCTCCTGCCCGTAGGAAGAGAGTTTAACCGAACAGTCGCTCAGAAAGTACTGGGACTGACGATATTCAGTCACCCCCCCACGAGGGTGTCATGTGGCACAAGGCCTTTTTAACGTGGGCATTTCCGAGCCATTAGGCTCGGCCAAAAAATAGCCCATTTGAACCCGTATAAACGGGTTCTGGGCCGAGTTTACCTTTCCCGAAGGAGACTCGCCCTTCGGCGTAGCCTCCTTCGGGTTCCTCCCGCCCGTAGGAAAAGAGTTGAACCGAACAGTCGCTCAGAAAGTACTGGGACTGACGATATTCAGTCACCCCCCCGACGAGGGTGTCATGTGGCACAAGGCCTTTTTAACGTGGGGAATTCCCAGAGCCATTAGGCTCGGCCAAAAAACCCATTTGAACCCGTATAAACGGGTTCAGGGCCGAGTTTACCTCCCGAAGGAGACTCCGCCCTTCGGCGTAGCCTCCTTCGGGTTCCTCTCGCCCGTAGGAAGAGAGTTGAACCGAACAGTCGCTCAGAAAGTACTGGGACTGACGATATTCAGTCACCCCCCCACGAGGGTGTCATGTGGCACAAGGCCTTTTAACGTGGGCATTCCCAAGCCATTAGGCTCGGCCAAAAAATAGCCCATTTGAACCCGTATAAACGGGTTCTGGGCCGAGTTTATTTCTCCCCGAAGGAGACTCCGCCCTTCGGCGTAGCCTCCTTCGGGTTCCTCCCGCCCGTAGGAAGAGAGTTGAACCGAACAGTCGCTCAGAAAGTACTGGGACTGACAATATTCAGTCACCCCCCACGAGGGTGTCGCGTGGCACAAGGCCTTTTTAACGTGGGCATTCCTGAGCCATTAGGCTCGGCCAAAAAAAATAGCCCATTTGAACCCGTATAAACGGGTTCTGGGCCGGTTTTTCCCCCGAAGGAGACTCCGCCCTTCGGCGTAGCCTCCTTCGGGTTCCTCCCGCCCGTAGGAAGAGAGTTTAACCGAACAGTCGCTCAGAAAATACTGGGACTGACGATATTCAGTCACCCCCCACGAGGGTGCTCATGTGGCACAAGGCCTTTTTAACGGGGCATTCCTTGAGCCATTAGGCTCGGCCAAAAATAGCCCATTTGAACCCGCATAAACGGGTTCAGGGCCGAGATTAACTTCCCCGAAGGAGACTCCGCCCT